>PELC01000247.1:0-12577 GCA_005212705.1 Curvularia lunata | reverse complement strand
TAGATAAACCCCTCCCCCACCAACACTAAATTGATAGAACTACGTAGATACTTGTAGGCCTAGCCTGCACGTCTTATATAGCCTACCGGCTGACACAGGACGCTAAACTAAAATAATAATAATAATACATCTTGTAGGCTACAAACCGAGCATGACTTTATATCGTTCTTCGAGCCCACAATTAGGCCGAGGGAGCTATCATTAGCAATTGCAATATTAATTAATTCTAGATAAGCGATACGAGAATGACAGATACTGCCCCTGAAGAAATGCATTAGCAAAGTTTGTGAGAATATTTGGCCCGTTGTAAATCTTACGATAGTTCCTGTTAGTGCCTTTCCTACCTCATCGGCCCTAAGTGTTATCTTTGTTGATCCTAACTGGATTGTACGACTTCCGATGACAAATCCAAGCTGCTCACAGGTCTCCGTCTCTAAAGAAGCAAAGGCGTGGAGTTGCGTCACCTATAACAGCAAGTGCAACCTCGCTTGCGTACACTTATCGCAAGCCGCTCCCTCTAACGTCTGTCCCTATGTAATAGAAAACCTTGTGTGCTGAAGATAGATAGTCGGATCTCAAGGATCACGATGTGCTGTACAACCCTCGTGATCCGATTCGTCATTTTCAGCACACAAGGTTTGGTCAGATAGGGACGGACGTTAGGTTCCCTGAAATCGCAGGAAGGCTTCAATAGCATTATCTACGATGCGACAGCATAATGCGATAGCACAATCGTTTGTTATATAGTATTGACCAGGTGTGGGGTTAGCTCAAAGGCGTGCTAGAAGTCGTAGTGGTGTTGTCAGATAAAAGAGGACGTCAGCGGACCGTAGTACTAGCTAATAAGAGGCACGGGAAGCAAGGAAGTGGACCCGCCACGCGTAATCAGCTAGTTATGGCAGGAGTCTAAGCGAGAGAGAGACTCCTCAATAGTCCGGAGACATGATCAATCAGTCATCATCCCATTAAACACCCATCCAATCTGACAGGTATATTGGTGTGGCAACAAGCAAGCAGAACTGCATCGATCAGCTTCTTCAAATGAAAGAGGAAAACGAAGATATGGAACTCGCTAGATCGCAATCTCTTGACGCCGAGGATGAGTGCTTGCTTGACAGCGATGACGAGATCCAACGTCGACAGCAACATAGTATTGTCCGACCGATTTTAGCTCGGCTCGCTACCGCCAGTTTCGTCCTCACGACTTGTTTAATAGTGGCATTTGCGTACTACCTCGGCTACTCACACGGCAGAGGAATATATCCGCGCCTTCCTACTCATGGTAAGCAGATGTGATGCCTGAAACAACAGCCTCATAAATGCTAAAGCTTCCACCTCGTCGACATAGCTATTACTAAAGATGCTGCTCGGTTACATCTCCAGCTCCTCGACGACGAGTTCGAGGTCCGCAAGCCAGAGAATAGGATATATAAGGGCGAACCGCGCCCGGAGCTTAACAATGCCTGGTCTGACTTACTCCGTGGCTTAAATTTCCGTGTCCCACAGCAAGCTGCAACGGAGGTGGGGTTCGATTCTTTGGAGTTGGGTGACGGCAGCGGCGACAGATGGGCGACTATGGCTGTAAAGCATAATTTACACTGTCTTGTAAGTTTCATAATTGGCGCCGTCTATAATTATCTTCCTTGTAACCAAATGGTACGCAGAAACGAATCCGCGAATCATTGTGGCCAGAGCAGTATCCGGAGAGCTGGGAGCTTGCACGGCCAATCGATGGCAAGATTAATCCACATATGGATCATTGTATTGACAAGTGAGTTAGCTCGCGAAATTTCTCGCGGGTCTTTTTTTGCTCTTTGATAGAAGCTAATCGAGCTCTTGGACAGCCTCCGGCAAGCTCTTATGTGCAATGCAGACATGACCCTATATCGCTATCATTGGCGGAACGACACTCTCAAACCGAAGCCGACCGTTATGAGCCCTCATATCTGCCTTGACTGGAAGCGGCTGCAAGACTGGCTGGATGTGCACGAGTTTGACATCTACGGTCGCAATATGCTCGTTCATCCAACGCTGGGACGAGCGCGCCCGAGTCTGTGGGAGGCAAATCATAATGTATAAAGATGGTGGACGTCTGAAGAAGCGTAACTTTTCACCTGCAATCATGGTTTGGTCACTAGGACACTCTTACTCTGGAATCTCCCACTTGCTAAATAGAGCAACCTATGTCTTGGGCCGGAGCATAAATTGGAACGCGTTCGGCTTCTCCATGCTCAGAGCATGCATAACACCTCATCCAAGAGCCTTTCGTAAACAGGACCTATCCTTAAGATAGACGACAGCTTACTTAGAGTTGGAGTCGAAGATAGGACTAGTAGAAATCTGCAGTGCAGAGCCAAGGTGAGCTCGTTTTAGAGAAGCATAATACCTGTAATGAAAGCCCATCCCACCACCACTAAAGCAGAAATCTTTGATACAAACCAGCAGATGTGGGCCGGGAAATCCAACAATAGTATTGTGAACTTCGCGGAACGTCACAAATAGTAGTCGCTAAGAAGAGCGCATGTCCAGACTAGTGATACAAGACCCATGTATATATATTCGACGTACACCGCTGGGGTGTTAGGCATCCAATCCCAGTCAGGCTTCCATTTCCCGTCGTTGCTTGCGCCGAAGTTGCCCAGGTTGAGCGACTTCCACACCATCCTTCATCACCTGATCGGCAGCGACAACATACTTTTCGGCCTTTGGCTCAGCTTTACTCGGTTGAATTTAGGACCCGTGTGGGTAGTGCTACCCAACCTCTTCCCAAATGCCAAGCTACCCAACCATACCACTACCCGCGGCGGGTACACTGGACTCATTTGCTAGCCTAATCTGACAATCACCCATCATCCTGAGTAGGCCTTGTACAGTGGACTATCACACATCATGTATAGTAGTTAAAGTTGGAGGGGTCTTGGCAGAGTTATGGCTTCAGTCTACTAATCGACTCGGTATACAGATACATTGGTTAACCTTCTATTAGTGAATACAATTCCACATCTTAGCTTAACCTATCATAGACAGCTATCTTCAGTAGTAGGAAGACTACTAGAAGTACTCATTAACAGCAAAATAGGTGCAATGTCAAGCGTTCATCCTGGAGTAACATGACTTCCATTATCAGAGAGGGGTGAGTGGAAAATGCAAAAAAGAAAGATGCTCTCCAGCGGGGAATTGAACCCCGGTCTCCCGCGATCTGCCAATTACTTGACAAGCCAAGCGGAAATACTGACCACTATGTCACTAAACCGTCTGCCATAACGTCCGTTAAATTTCCTGTTCTAGGTTACGAAAACCGGCTAATGGTTGTGCTCTAGTCACTGCAGCCTGAGGTCTGGTTTCTGTTTTCGGGTCTATCAGACTTTTAATAGTAGCTGATGTTTCACCCCCTTGTATGTTGAGCTTCCTAGCGTATTAGTGGCGCTTATTACCTTAAAGCAGCATCGCAGCGTTTAATCATTGGTAATAACTGGCTTAGTAGTACTATTGTAGGCCTTCCCCTTGCTATCATAGCATACGCCGTGTACCTTTCTTAGCGTCCGCTTCTAGCAAAACACGGGATATTCAATGCTGCATATCTACCCAACACTAAGAATAGTTTAGCTGTCGAATAATCGTGGTTTAAGCTTAGTTATCGTAAACGGCTGAACGCCGCTTGGTGGGATCTCGGTGCATGATCATGAAACCAGATGTTGCACTGAGGCGTTGTTGGACTGCCTGTCTGGGTTGAGTACCAAGAATTAGTAAACACGGAACTTGTCACAGCTATCATCAATAATCTCTTTGCCCAACTCCAACTGGTACCGTATGCCTTGACCAGAGACAACCTTGAACGGCTCACTGGCAGAGATGTCAACAATCAAGCCAAGCCAAGCTCCAGCTTGGCTTGCCTCAGCTTGATAGGCAAAAGCAAAACTGTCAGCTTGGCTTGGCTTGACTCAGCTTGGCTTGGTGTATCAAGCCAGCTTGATTGATGAGCTTAATGAGCTTGATGGTTATAGCGTCTTTTTAAAAGCTAGCTAAGTAGATAATATTAGCTATAGCTATAGCGACTATTCTTAGTGTTAAGTTTCGCCATTACTATTAATATCGCTATCCCACTTGCTTAGCTCATACAACGTCCCTATACTATTGTTAGTTATAGTGACTTTTAAGCTAATATTATCGTTGCCTAAACTAGCTTTACGCCACCGTCGTACGCACTGTATCGCCGCCAAAAGCTAAGATTGCATACCTCGTCGGCGAGGCTCTAGTAGATCCCTAAGCTCACTAAACATGCGCTCACACTTATAGCTTGACGCTGGTATCGAGAGCACGTCTAGCGCAAGCCTACTAAGGCGTGGGTAACGATCTCGCATGAGTATCTAGTATCTTATAGGGTTGTTAGTATATTTAGTGCCTCTCTCTACGCGCGGCTTGTACTGTTTCCATTAGTCGAACTTATCATCTACTACTACGTCGTTGCTAGTAGTCGTAGTATTAAGAAGAGCGTTAATCGCGTCGTCTATATTAGTTGAGAACGATTTCGGGCGCTATATTATCGCTAGAGTAGTAGCTAGAGTAGTATTGTAGGTAGCCCATAAGGTACGAAAGCCGCGGTTATTAGTAGTGAGCTAGTTAGGGTTATCAGCGCTCCACGACAGGTCGTAGTACGTTTTATAGCAAGGATAGAGTATTATAGTAGTATAGTAAGTAGGCGATAGATCTAGCTTATTATAGTAATTATTTACTTTTGCCCACGCTGCGCGCGTGTTAATCGCGAGATAGTCCTTAGGTGCCTCGTCGTGAGCGTTAAAGTCAACAGCGTCGTAGGCTTAGACTCGCTACTTATAGTAGTTGAGTATATACTTAAATACTAGTATCACCTCAGCGATAGCACTAAATCTACTAGACTTACCACGCCCTTCGAGGCGTTTTGTTATAGATTTTAGAGGCCGTAGCACATCTATATACTTAGTAACCACCGCCTAGTTATATATTATTAGGCTGTCTGATCGCATCCACCGCGGCACGATAGGTAGTTAGTTACCACGTGAGCTTGCCTATGAGTCTACCTTGCGTATTTCATTTATATAGTGATTGGCGTATGCGTTAATAGCTGCCTATAGTTATACAGCGCGCTCAAAGCAGGTATAATAGGAGTTCTAGCGGGTAATAATAGGCTTAACAGGCTCAAGAATCTTACGATTATAGGCAGGCGCGTCAGCCGGGAACTTATCGTAGGCTCAACGCTAAAAGCTTTCGAATAGCTCGTACTATCTTAGTATTTTAATATAGTTAACAATCGCTATAAGTACGCCTAAAGGCCCATCACGCCTCCACTCGCCTATATAATCATCTTTAGTAGTAAGCTCACTCACGCTATTATTATACGAGTTATAGTCCCTCCCCTAGAGTAGAGTTTAGCTAATAAGATTGATCGTATGGGGGCCTTAGCGGAGGTGACAATAAGACGCGTTAAAGCCCACCGTCCACGCAATTGCGTCTACTATAGCGTTGTTATTTCTCGTGTTATTAAGTATGAAGTAGCTAATATAGTCTAAGTTAATATTAAACTATCTTAGTGTTTCTAAGATAATCTCCACTATTCTCTCGCTAGTATAAGCGCCTATCAACTACGGCAGCGTGATAGGTAGGTCTACAATATTGCCTTGACTGTCAACGTAGTGTGCGACAATACCTAAAAAGCCGCACTTGCCGCCCTTTATTATCTAGCTATTAAAGCTAATATATATCTTACTCTATGCCTATAATAGCGCTATGATAACCTACGGCTTAAGGTAGTCGTATAGGCGTACAATATAACTAGAGACGCTATTATAGGAAGCCTATAAAGCTTTCTCTACTTATAGATTAGCTAACGCGATAAGGTCTTAAAAAGCTAACGACTCGAAAGTAGAAAGTGGCTAGTTAGTCTTAATAATCTAGGTAACTGCTGCAAGCCTAAAGCGCTAGATATTAAAGCTAGAGAGCTTATTCGCGACGGCTTAGCTAACTCGATCGCTAGTAAGCATAGTCTAGATAGTGTTGAGTACTTTAGTATCAACTTTCTCGGGTGTCTTGTAGCCATGGCTGGGCTTATCCTCCTTAAGATATTGTTGGGCTGCTAACGTTGATCTTGTTGTCTTATATATATAATAGATACTAGCGTTAATAAACTTTTACTTATAGTAAAAGTGGCATATAAAGTAGTGGCGTCTAGGATTAAGCCGCGACGCGACGCGGTAGCCATAAAGGTATATCTAGCTTTTCTTCCCACGCTACGACGCCAAAGGCTTCATATACTAAGGAAAGTGGTCCTAGTTAAGACCTTCGAAGGCGTCTACTAGGTGTTCGTTGAAGCCTATACTAGCAAGCTCGTTAGAAGCTATCGTTGCCTCCTCGCTGCCGTCAGCGGATGGGATGATAGCTTCTTAAGCCTGCGTTTCGCGCAGCCGCGCTTCGAAGCTCGATACCTAGGACGCTTTAACTAGAGCTTAACGAGGTGATAAGCGAGAAGATAATGGCGGGCTTTCGATAGATATAGGCTGGCTTAGAGTACCGCGGGGTACGCCCCAAGACCGCTTCGGTGGGGTAGCAACAATAGCTTAGACGCATCTTTTTAGTGGTATACTTATAATTAAGAAATTAGTAAGATAAGAAAATATATATAATGAATTGACACGTATAGTATTAGAGATAGAGGTAAGAGTTAACAATACTATAGATTAGTAGCCTACGTAAAGGAGTTTATAGTTCTTCTTTTTTTACGCATGGGCGTATCAAGCTCGTTAAGCTCTATCAAGCTCAGCTTAATGAGCTTGACGAGCTTGATAGAGCTTGATAAAGCTTGATGAGCTTGGTTTGATAAAGCTTGACTCAGCTTGATTGTTGACATCTCTGCTCACTGGACATGTTCCTAAGCAGCATGTTGAAACTGAAGACTTGCGGGTGCGCCATCATCTGGTGTTGCAGACAAACGAACAAGGTTGGGCAATCTGACAAAGTAGCGAATGAGATGGATTCCGGCAGACTAGGACTCGTCCTTTATCTCTAGCTAAGAGCTTGCTCTGCCTCTCTTATTCACTTGAATGATCCAGATCGTCACAGGCTTCAACACCCCGCTGATTCGTGTTGAACGAAGAGACAATAATATGGAGAATTAGTTGTATTGACTACTAGCTACCATAAATAGTTTCTATCTAACGATGTTGTGGGCACGCCATTTACCCGCTAGCTAGTCCCAAAGTGGTGCGGGAACACGATCCAGAGATAGATTAGATAGACCTATCTCCAACAATCCGCTTACCCCACTTCTCCAACAATACCCATGCCGCTGCCGACGCCATTAGTTAGCGCCCTTGATAAACTCCACTATGCCCATGTCTGGTTTCGCCCACTCTTCTTCACCACCAGCCACGGCTACGTTGTGAACATACTTCGCGTGCTCCGCAGCGGTATCATCTCGCGGCACTGCCACGCAGATCCGGTGCATGCCATCACTTTGCGCGGCAAGTGGCACTGCCTGGAGCACAACTGGTGGGCCACCCAAGGCAGCTATACGTTCGAGACGCCTGGCGATATCCATACGCTCGAGGTGCCGGAAGGGGTTGAGGAGATGATGACACTTTTCCACGTGACTAGGGCGTATATTCATGGGAATCCTGATAGGAATCCTGTGGGGGTGGAGGATATGTTGAGTCGGATCATGCTTGCGAAGAAGCACCTTGCTGAGGCGGGGCTGGGAGAGGACTTTGTGGAGCAGTTCATAAGGTAGGTGTAAAGCAATTTCGATTGCTTAGATTGATTTACATTGAGTTGGCTCAGCCTTGGCTTGATCCTACTTTTCTGTGCTATATTTATCACACTTTTTCGTCCATGGCGTTTTCTTGGCACATTGCTGCTGTTTGACTCTGTTGGAGATACTGTGGGGTGGCGAGAAATTTGTTATCGAGTGATCAGATACTCAGGATAGAATATACAGCACCACTGTAGACTTGATAGCAAAGACATCTTCACATACCCTGCATTGCCCATCCCATTTCCAGCAACTTCCGTACGCTTACCTTCATGTCGTGTATGACGTCCGATCATTCGTCGGTATGCTATAGCCAAGTTTGCACACTTTTTGAAACAGTCGTGTTTCATATTTACTGGCGCGTTGCTCTGGTGTAATTGATGTAATTATACTAGCACTTACAGCGTGTGACTGTCCTGGATCGAATACCGCCCTACAAAACTCCGTAATCGATACACTCAAGACATTTTCTCTTCAGTGGATGTAACTACTTCCGAGATGCCATCTTCGTCCCTCAACATTGTTCCTTGTGGTGGCTTTCTTCCCCTCTTTCGAGAGTCGAACACAAACCCGAAGAATCGAACGATTTCCTTCCGACCTTCCCAGATGGGGGTGAACGTAATCGTAATCGCGGCGGAAAAGGCGCAAAGAAAAAGAACAACAACCCAACCAGTGAAGAATCTTTTGGAAAACACTGTGTAGCATACAGGTCAGAACTGAAATCTGCAAGAGACAACCAAAAAGCATGTGGGAGGTTCCAATATATGCCGATAACGATAGAGACTTACCATATCCCGTGCCATACATCGGAATTGGCCACAAAATGAGGAAAGCAAGACATAATACGATGGCCATGCCTAGAGCTTGTAAGCCCGCCCGCTTCAACTTTGCATCCAGAAGCCTTGCTTCCTCGTCTTGTCGTGTAAAATCTACGGAAAAGACCAGTTCTGCAGGCGTCGACGAATCGATGACCGGCTGGCCCTCAATGACAGGGCTGCTACTAGCTTCGTATTCATCGAGAGCAGCGCCGCGGTCAGACTTCAATTGTTTGAGGGCCGCCCAGTCGAAGTTCTGACGCTGGAACAGCGAGACCACCGGGACAAGAATGAGCGGGGAACACAGCGAAATCATGTTGCCCGCAACGAGAGGATACACAGTGCTCGTGCTGGCAATGGTAACTTCGCCCGTCTCAGTATAGGCGATTGTTAGCCATGCTATGATGGCGATCGTGGACCCGACGAGAGGGCAAATGATGACGGCGGTGCGCGATTGGTCTTTCCATAAGATCGCGCAGGCCATCGGGACGATGGCTGCATCGACGAAGATGCCGATTGCTGTAATGAGGTAATTCACTGAGAAGCCTGCGTGGTTGAAGCCGACGGCTATGCACGGGGTCAAGAGGCCAAACCCAATGACTGCAATGTGTGAGACGCGGACGAGCTGTTTGCTCGACGCGTCCGGGTTGACGTAGGCTTTGTAGATGTCGTATGTTGCCAATGCAGCGGTAGCAACTGTCTCCGAGGACATCTGAACGACGGGCGTACGTCAATGTTAGGTATTAATGCTTATGTTGGAGACACTCACCGCAGAAGTAACGGCCATGAAGACCATGAGCAAAACAGCCACTGCTCCACCGTTACCCATAAGTGCCATTGCTGCAAAGGGCATCGCCATGCCAGATGAAACTTGCTCAGAGGTCATTCGTTCTGGGTAGGTAGGGAAGCTGGGCAGATGTTCCGTAGCGGCGGCGGCGAGGCCGAACGTCGATGCTAGAACGAAGGGAATGGTAAACCAACACAGCCCACCAATCATGTATCCAGGAATCGTGGCCACCGGATCGGCCGCAATGGCTTTTTGGAATCTAGATGGCACAAGCAAGTGTCAGCTTGGGAAAAGTTCGTGTGGGGTCTCAGGTTGGGGTCAACAAACAGTTGGGAGTCGACTGCAGCTGCAAAACCGGCTCCGATGAATATCAGGCCGATGTAGCCGCCGTTTTCACTCTTCATGGTTAAGTATGATCCGTCCTCGTTGCCAGCAACGGGATGTAGTCTGGCGGCCTCGGTGAGAAGATCATACATGCGATACGGTGAGCCGACCACATCAGAAGTAGCATATACGACGAATATGCAAAGAAGCATAATAGCATAAATGACAACGGTATGAGCCTATTGAATTGAGTGTTAGTCCGTGGTGACCTAATCAAAGCGCTAAGCCACGTACCCAGTCGGTCAAGAATGTCGCTTTGATGCCGCCAAATAGTGTATAGCAGATGACGCCGAGGGGCAGCAGAAAACAGCACACGTCTCTATTCATGCCGGTGAGCTGGGCATACACGGTCGAGCCACCAACCAACAGGTTGACTGTTGTGAATATCTGGTAAAAAAGGGAATAGGACCCTAGGACGATATGCGCGAATCGACCGTATCGAGCGCGTATAACCTCGAGGAATGTATGTGCGTTGGGCGCTTTGCGCTTTAATTCGACAGCGGTCACTGAAAACAGGAATATCTGCACGGTTGCTCCTGCACCGTACCAGTAGGGACCGGACACTCCATAAAGGTAGCCCTCTATATGCATCGTCAACGCTGGGACAATTCTCTACCATCGGAGCTACACGTCTCAAGTGAGGTGGAACTGCTTACCAGTTGTCGAGCTTAAGAGGGTCGCAGCGATGGTCCAGGAGGATACAACAGCCGAAGCTACAAGGCCAGTTTTCACCGAATGCTTTGCTGTCATGTACATTTCCGAAGTTTGTATCTCGTTCATGTATCGAGCAAGTAGAAGCGAAATCAACGACATGCCGACCGCAAAGAGGGCTCCCAGTCCAAGGACTAGGCCATAGCCCACGTCTTGATGGAACACGGGAAGCTTATCTTGGGACATGGTGTAAAACACAAGCAAAAGCTGTGCTCACTTCGAAGTGACACGTCCCTCGAGTTTATATCGTTACTGTGTGTGATAGTTATCACTATACAAATCATAATTTAGCTCCTATCTCTAATAACACCCAGCATGACGTCTAGCCTCCACTGATCCCCGCAGATTGGCAAGATATGTGGAGGCTAAGAAATCGGAGTAGTTGAGTATCTTCCGCGGGGTTGACTACGGCCCAGGAATTGGGGTAAGTTCATCAAGGCTAGATATCTGGTTGACCTCTGGCTAGTCGGCGTCAACGGCGCAAATGCGGCAAAGGCTCGGGCCACGTAATCGACTGATAAGGGTTCGAACACACGGCATGTGAACACACAGGGGGCAATCGACCTCAATAAACTTCACGCAGCAAAAGCCAGCAAGTATCCAAATGAACGAAGTCATATGGCACGCCATCTTGAGATCAATTGTGATATGGGCGAGGGTTTCGGCAGACGGAAGGTGTGTTACAAGGAACAAGAAGGATTCTCTCCTTGTCGGGGTCGATAGGGATAAAGACCAACCACGTCCACGACAGAAGGTTACGGCCACCGCGGGGCTTGGAGTCACGTGATGGTGGCCTCCCATCAAGGATGGGATGCCAGGGAGGACAAGTACAGACTGCAATGGGTATAAAGGATGGACGGATTTCATTATCACACTCGTTGTGGTCAACTCAGAATAGTTCATCTTTTACACAGATTGATGCTAGTTATTCTATCGTTTAGAATTGATTGTTACTTCGGTTAAATCCTATAACTCTTTTCCACCAAGAACATCCTAACAATCTCACGGACTACCGCTCAAAGTCTACTCGCCCTAACCCGGATCGAGATCAGAGAAGTATAGCCCAACCCCGTGTAACAATGTGGTACTTGTAACGGCTCAACTCACTTGCCAATGACAAGAGCCATTCCAGGCGCCCAGAAGTGAGGTCCAACTCTCTCAGTCCAAGGACCTGGGTCGGACAAGGTTCTGACCAGAGTCGGACAACACCCAGACTCAAGTCGGACATGCTCCAGACATAGCTCGGACATATCCTGAACCCTGGCTATGCCAGACCCAGACAACCCCGCATCCGACCTGGCCCCGAACCAGGTCCGGGTTAGTCATAGGCCTGGTACTGGCAGGTATAAAACGGCTAAGTCCCAAAAGTAGTACTTAGGTAGATTTTTGATATTCTTTCGTACAAGGCCTATAGGTGGTCTTTCGGAATCTAGGTCTTTTGTGATCCCACGCACTCCCACATGCCTCTGAGTGATCCCACGTCCGCTATAGATCCGATTGACATTGCCTGCGCCGTTACAGTACTTACTGTAAGTGGTCAGTGCGTGCAACAAATCATCTATATAATGCAATACTTTTTACTAGTAAATTATAATTTTTCTATCTTAAATAACTCTTTAGTTTTAAAAAAATATTAAAAAAACTTGTACCTTGTAATAACTATTACTATCTCTACTGTAGCTAAAATTAGTGGCAAGCCTTTATATTAAAAAGTTCAAATTAATCTAGAAAAACCCTCTGATAAAGCAGCTGACAATCAAATTAGGCGAGGTAATTGCTGTGCGACTTTCTTTTTTCCTGAGTACTGGTGAACCGGTGAGCTGGCTAAGCTCGGACATATACTTTCCGCGCACATAGGGTTCCCGCGCACCCCACCATAACGCGTTGCCTCACTTACAACGTCTATACTATTAACACCATAATAGTAAAATAGATCCTAAAGAGCTTATTATATAAAATACTATTGTAGATCTTATTATTATTATTATTATTCTGGTTTAACGTCCTGTCTCAGCTGGTAGGCTATATAAGACGTGCAGGCTAGGCCTACAGGTAACTACGTAGTACTATCAATTTGGTGTAGGTGGGGGAGGGGGTTAT
>PELC01000246.1:0-12812 GCA_005212705.1 Curvularia lunata | reverse complement strand
GAGGAAGCGACTTAGTTACTTCTACTAGCGTTAGCTGCGTCTTCGGGCGGAGAGCTTTCTCGATGTCCTGGAGACTGGCAGCGAAGACTCGCAGAGCTGGCTGTTTCCGGCTTCGTCGTACGTGGGCTTGAAAGGCGGCTGCTGAGATTGTAGCGAAGTCCTGTAGTGGTTTAGTTCTCTCTGTGCTACGTATAGAGAGATCGTAACGTGGGAGAAGGAGTGTTTATCTAGCCGCGTTAATAATACCTCCTACATCTTCAAGCTAGGTTTTCCCTAAAATGATATCGTACTCGTACGTAGACGTGGTGATGAAAGCGGCTGCTTTTCGCTTAATTCCTCCAACATCTATAGTAAATTGAGTAATAGCTCGTATGGTGCTTTTTTAGTTATTAACACCTTCAATTTCCCTAGTAGGGATAGATACGCGTGGTAGGTCAAGTTCTCGTACGAGTCTTTCATATACTATCGCATAAGTGCAGCATCCATTATCAATTATAGTAGTAGCGTTTTTTAAAAGATTAACGATTACGTCTATGGACATTAGCTGAGTGGGCTTTAGTTGGTGAAGTAGCTCTTGGACAGGTCGTACGACCTGCTTAACCTGCTTTGGCTGCCCTAGTCGGCGCTTTTGGACTAGGGCTCCTCTTTTCCCTCGTCTGAGCTCTCGTCTTCTAAGGTAGTGGCTAGGACTTTCGTAACGGTCTCTGGTTTGCGCATGCGTTTTGGGACTGCTGCTTTGCACTGCCGTACGAGGTGGCCGTGGATGCCACAACGTAGGTAGCTACCCTCCTCCTTGCGTAGAGCAATTTGGCTTTGCGTACCCTAGTACTCATTCCTCGTACGGGGGCGCATGGCACCTACATTAGGTGTCCAGTCCATTTCGTCCACGGCAGCTAGGGTAGACGTAGGGAGAGAAGTGGAGTAAGAGGGCGCGTTGGACGAGAGTTGGTTAATTACCTTAAGATTTTCCCAAGTGCTCCTAAGTCGATGGACGAAGGCGTCGTACGTCTCGTTTGAAGGAGGCTGGTACCTAGCTTGGTAGCGAAGTAGCTTCCTATTGAGGGAATTCTTGAGGTAGTCAATTTTTAGCGCGTCGTCATCTTGTCTGAAACTAGCTTTGTTGAACTTTAGATTAAAAGCTCGTACGTGGAGAAGAAACTCGCCTTTTCCTTGCTTGGTTGTACGGAGATACTGTAGAGCTTTTTGCTTAATAGAAGGGTCTTCAAAGAACGCGTCTAGCTGCTCCTAAAGCTTGCTTAAGCTAGGTGATAGATTTCTGCTTGTGAAGTCTTGTACGTAAGCCTGTAATGCTGAAAAGGCTAGTCCTCCTGTACGGGAGATCACGTAGTGAGCTTGGTAGAACTCCGTAGGGTAAGCTAGGTAATCCGCCGATAGTTTCGTATGGATCTGTATCTTCCACTGCGTGTATTCTTCGTGTGAACCTTTCTTAAAGATTCTAATATTAGGGAGCCTAGCTTTTCCAAACTCTTGTACGGGCGTAGGCGTAGCTGGAGGCTGGCTAGAAGGTTGCTGACTTTCCGTACTTGGCGTGAGGTTGGGAGTCTGTGCGTTAGGGGTAGCTTGCCCCTGTACTGTATGGAGGAAAAGGGCTTTCATCTCTTAGAGTTCCTCTCGTACGCCTTCAGCGTCTTTAACTCTTGTAGCTATTTAGTCTAGGTTTCGTTAGAGTAGGTTATTCGTTGTATTAAGTTGGCTCCAGCTTTCGACGAGCTCGTCGTACGTTGGAGGCCTTAGTGGGGCATTGCTAGGTCCTGGGTTTGGCATAGGCTCGTGTAGCCCTATTGTTATGTCTTGTTAGTTTTGTATTCTCGATTCTCTCTCACTTCGTACGAGAGAAAAGAGTAAAAAAGGGTTAAAGTGATCTTTTAGCTTATGTTATGGGCGGAGAGGCCTAGCGAATGAGTATGCTTCTACCTATTGTACAGAAGCTAAAAGATAAGGAAAAGAGAAGATAACTAAGTATAAACTTCTCTTATACCTACTCGCTTCTAATTATGTGTCTATATAGAAGGTATATCACGTGGTTAAGGATCACGTGATATCTTTAGTAGAGATCATGGGCGCAGCCCTTTACAATAACGTCGCGTAGCGCCTATTACTCCCCTACCTAAAGTCCCCACAAGTAGTTAGGTCTTCTTAATAGGCTATTAGTGGGGTTCTCTACCCTAAATTTATACTTAATCTTAAAGTTAAACCTAGCTAAGTTTTTAGCCTACAAGGCCTATTTCGCTAAAAGTTCCTTTATTATTATAAAGTATTTTAGGTTATTATAGTTAGATAGTACGTAGACTATTAATAGGGCGTGCTTAAAATAGTATTACTATATCTTAAACGACTATATAATTATATATAACTCTTTATTATAAGTATACTATCTTAGAGCTAGACCTATAAACTTCTAGCTCTAGAAAGCTATAGGCTTCTAATACGCTTTAGTCCTTAAACTTAAAATCACTAGTTAGAGTAGTATTATAACTATCGCAAATTCTAATATATTAGTTAAAATTATTACTACCTTAAAGAGGTTAAAGTATTAGAGTACTAGGGCTCCCGCGAACTTCTCGCGGATTTTAAGGAATACTTACCTTACTTCGCCTTCCTATTACTATAGAATATACTACTTAGTAGGACCTTTCCTAGTCTTTATAGCCTTTTTCTTAGCTTTACTTACTTTAGGCCCCTTATAGGCCGTTAGTAGAGTTTAGGCACGCATTATTAGGTCCTATATTAGTCTTATAATTCTAGAGTAGTTATAGATAAACCTTTAGTAGAAGTTATAGAAACCTAGAAAGACCTAGATTTCCTTATATTCTCTTAGTTTAGGCTAATCTCTAATTACTTACACTCTTATAGGGTCTATTACTACGCCGCCTAGAGTTATAATAAAGCTAAAGTACTCTACTATCTTTATAGAGAATATATATTTACTTGTCTTATAGTATAGTCCCTATTATACTAAATATTCGAGGACCTCCTCTACGTGTTAGTTATAATCCTCCTCTCGCTTAGAGTATATAAGAATATCGTCCAGATAGACCACGTAGGTTCTATCTACTAGGCCTTCTAGGGCTCTATAGACGTAGGATTAGAACGTCGCTAGAGCGTTGGCGAGCCTAAATAGCATTATATTATATTTAAAGTAGCTATATCTTATTTTAAAGGCTATCTTCTATTTATCTCCCTTTTTAATACGTAGCCTATAATAGGCGTTACGTAGGTTAAGCTTAGTGTAGACGCTTACCTTTAATAGTTAGTCTAGCATCTCGCTTATAAGAGGGATTAGGTAGTAATTCTTAATTATTATATTATTTAACCCCCTATAGTTAACGTATAATTATATTATACTATCTAACTTTAGGATAAAGAGTATAGGGGCGCCTATAGGCGACTTACTTAGTCTAATCCACCCCTTCTCCTACGTCTCTATAAGGTAGCTCTATAGAATCTCTAGTTCTCACTCTAAGAGGTTATAGATTAGGAGGTTAGGTATCTTCTTCTCTTTCTCTATATCTATAGCGTAGTTATAATCCCTATAAGGATAGATTATATATATTTACCTTTTACTAAAGGCTAGCTATTTATAGTGTAGCTTACTTAGGACGTATTAGAGTTCCTTTATATCTAGTTTATTATCTATATATATTTTATTAGAGGTTAGGGAGCCTTTAGGCTCCCGTCGGTCCTCTATTAGGACTATAGAGGCCCTTCTTAGGTCCTCTTAGAATACTACTATAATAGTGTTCTGCTTTGCCTCCTAAGGCAAGCTTCCTAGTGCTAAGTAGTTAGCGACGTATTTAGTAAGGTAGGCTTCTATAGAGTCGACCTACTACTTTAACTATAGTAGTCCTCTCTAATTATATTATTCCTCTAACTATTTAGCGTTACCGCTTAGTCCTAGCTACTCTAACGCTACTCTATTAGTGGGCTATTTATCTATATTTTATAGGATTGTGTAGAGTCTCTTAGAGATACTTATATATAATAGCCCCCCTAGGTGTAGTATATATACCTTTTCTCCTTATAAGATATCCTTAAATAGGCTCTCTATATCTATTATTTAGATATGGTCCGCTGCGTCCTTAGGCCACTAGCGGAATGTTCCTTTAGAGAATCTAATCTAGGGGTCGGCTTCTTATAGCTATAAATATCCTAACACTATATTATATCCCCTAAATTCGGCTACCTAGAATTCCTAGGGGCTAATAGATTTCTTTATACTGTTGTCGTCGCGGTAACTTACTATTAGACTATATAGTCTAATAAGTTTTAGTTCCTTATTATCTAGAAAGCTTACGCTTAGGTATACTTTAAACTCTATATTATTTAATTTATACTTTTATAATATCCCTTTATAGATTATATTTAACTCTAATCCTAAGTTATAGAGGGCCTAAAGTATTACTATAGAGCTATTAGGTAGTATAAGTTCTACTTCTACTATAATATAAAGATGTCTTCTATTTAAGTTTTTCCCTAGAGGTAGTTAGGATAGGTTTATAACTAGGGCTTGCGTTCCCCTATCTCGTTAGGTTTGCTCTATTTATGAGTTCTCTACTTCTAATATTAGTAATATTATTTCCTCTTAGTACGACTACTATTATAGTGTTCTTTATATCGCCTATTTTCCTATTTTTTAATTATTGCTTTTAATAATTAGTAGTTTAATCGCCTCTATTTATCACTATTATTATTCTAGTAGTTAGCTAATTAGTTAAATTTATTTAATAGTCTATAGTCCTATCTTTTACCTCCCTTATTCTTTAAAGAAGTTTAGCGTTTTCCTTTATATCCTACTAACCTATTAGGGAAGCTCTACTATACTATTAGGCCTTTAAGGGAGCGCGTTGCGCTTTTTATATTTCTTAAGCTTCTCTTAAAGTTTAGCTATATTATAATATTACTAAATTCTCTATATTACTATATTTTATAGCGTATCTTATTAGGGATCTTAGACTAGATAAAGATTATCTTTACTTTATTATTATCTTCTCCTAATACTATTTTAAATAGGCTTTAGGGTAGGAGAGACTCTTTCTTTCTTAGATAGAGTAGGAAGAAGTTTATATTATTAGAGTCTCTCTATATAAAGTTATAAAATCTTAAGTAGTTCTTATACTTTATAAGGACTAGGTCCTATACTAAAGCTTTTTCTTTACTTTTTATCTATTACTATCCCTTAGGTAGCCTATTATTAAGCTATTTTTAGAGTAGTTCTCTATAAACTATATATATAATAGTTCCTATTACCTAAAAGGTCTAGGTGTCGCTATCTTCCTAGACTACTACTATTATAAATACCCCTTCGATATCCTTAATCTACTACTCAACCTATTAGGGTAGTAGGGGCCTTATAGCTTCGCTAAGTCTTAGGCGAGGCGCCGCGTTTAAGGCTTAGAGGGTTTCTAAGGCTTCTTTAGTTTTATTCTAGAGTCTCTCTATTATCTCCCTATTAGGGGTCTAGTTACCTACTAATTATTTAGCCCTTTCAAGGCGTTTATAGAGAGTTATAATTACTTCTTCTAGGTCTCCCCTATCCTCTATATTCTATAGGCGCTAGGTGAGTTTTATAATCTATTTCTAAGGATCTATTTTATATAAAGTTACTTTTTCTAAGCCACCCTCTATCTTAGGATATTACTTCTCTACTAAGGGTCCTCTTACTCCTTCTTCTATTTCTAGAGAAGTGCTAGTTTCTTAGTTTTAGTTATCTTTATTTAAAGAGTCGTCGTCGTCCTTATTAACTTAGATAAACTTACTACCTCTAAGCGTCTTAGTATTTTATTCTAGCTCTAGTAGTATCCTTAGGTTCCTATCTAGGGAGTTATTAGTCCCTTAGTAGATTATCTACTTCTCCCTTATACTATAGGTTATATAATTACTTATCTTAAGTTTTAAAGTAGAATACTAATTACTTTAGAGTAGTAAAAAAAGATAGATATTATTATAATTATCCTTCCTAAATAGAAGTAAGAAGGATTTAAATTATAAGAGATTTAGTAGATAGGAATAGAGATATTAAGAATAGTATTAGATAAATTCTTAGGGTTTAGTCCTAGGTTCGGAGGAAGTATTTATATAGTATATATCCTCGTCCCTATTAGCCTGAGGGATGCCCGATGGGGGTCCGAGGGATCTCCTTAGGGACCTTTCCCGAGTCACGTGACATTTACTTAGTAAGATATAGGCGCTACTAAGATATAGCTCTCCGTCTTAATATATAAGTCCCTTATTCTCTTTATTTTTAGCTTCTTAACTTAAGGAAGCTTAACTTAAAGTTAAGAGTAGACTTAATTAGGATTAGAGTAAAGGAGGTTTTCGAAACTATTCACCGCTTTAGGATCTTTAAGGATTTAGAGCTAGTATTAATTCTAGAGTTCCTTAGTTATTATAGTAGGCTAGATAATTAAGAAATTATTAATAGTAGATATACTTATTTTAGACGTTCTAAGTATTATCCTAGATCTCTTATTAGTATATAGCTATAATAAATAGTGATAATAATACCTTATAGGCTATAAGCTTTTGCGTTAGATTAAGAATTATTATATAGTTAAATAAGAAACTACTCTCCTTATTAGTTTTTAAGTAGTATTTAACTAGTTTTAATCGACCCTTTTAAGCTGTAGCTTTAACTACTTTTAGCTAGTTAATATTCTCTTAATTCTCTAATTCCTCTCCTAGGGTTTCTACTATCTAATTAAGAAAATTAAATAGTCGATTACATATAAGCTAGATATATAGAATTTAGGGCTTCTAATTCTAACTTAGGGATATAGTAGTAGTCTTAAAATAGCTAAGTATCTTAGTAACTATCTTAAGATAAGACTACTCTTATATGGATAGTCGTAGCCATTTAAGATCTTAAGAGTCTATATTAGTGTCAGACAAGTGGCAGAATCCGGGTGCGGACTCAAGCACCAGGATTCTGTGATCTCAACCAATCAGGGCTGATCGCCAAGGCCTACCCCTAGGCGAGGCTGATACTCAGCGGCCTACCTAATATAAAAAGCAATAGCGATAGCTCTTATAAGGGGCGCATCCTCGCGCCCCTACACACACAGATCAGAATAATTAATACGATCACTTTCACCAATTATCACAGCTATTTATCATAGTGATCTAAATTAATCCTTAATTAAAAAACCCCTTATAGTCTAATAATTAAGAGTCTCACTGCCTCTACTAACCTATAACCACCTTAACCAATCAATCAATCTACAATAATGGCTGCTTAATCTAATTAGCAGACTATAGTAGTAATGCTACGCGACGAGCACGACTATCGCGCGTGGTATAACCAGCTTTAAGCACGCTACGTCTCCCATAATATATGGGATCAGGTCAATCTAGCTATAATAACACCACGACTAGTAGTACTAACTAAGCCAACCATGCTAGACTTCTCTATCTATGCACTATCGGCCTAACTACCTATAGGAGAAACGCTAAAGAGGCCGTCCAATCTAGCGATAGTAGGACTCCGAGTACATAAGGATGATCTTAAGTTCTATAAGCTTTCAATAGATAGATATAAAGTAGCCTATACTATATATAAAGCCAAGGAAGTAAATATCTAGTATATTATAGCCTTTATCCAATCCATAGTTGTGGCTTACCTACAGCAAAGCTACTATTAACTAAACTAATTAGTTCGTGACTAGATCACGAACCTTAAAGCCTAAGTAGGCATAACTAATAAAGCTAAGCGCGAGCAAGCGCGATAGCGATATCACAACGCTCTTAAACCACCACGATCAGCTAATAGCTGGGATATCTAGCTAGCTGAGTATAACTAAGCTACAATAAAAGTAGAGACACTTAACGTGCCTAACACCACTTAGTTTAGATTAGTAGCTGTAGACTTTATATTAGTAGTGAACAAAATAGCTCTAATATAGGCAGCAACCTTCTAGTTAAATAGAATTAATTAACCTAGGATAACTAGGCAGACTATGATGAGACGGTTCTGAGAGTATATAATGCTAAATTACCTAATTACGCGAGGTAGAAACTAAAAGGTAGTCTTTATAGTAGCTAATCTATTAGTATTTCTTACTATGAATAGCAACGCTGACTAGCGCGTGGATAGGGACGCCCACTATATAGAAATAGGAAACTCTTATAGTAGAAAACGGGGTAGACCCTAATATTAACGTACAGCTAGTGAGGAGAGCGATTGCGATCGCTAGGCTCCAGGCTTTTCATACCCTCGAAGAGGAAGGGGTAAAAGCGCGATCGCGTACGCTAGAAGCTCTAAGTGTCTAGTATATAATATGGGACATGCCCTTCGTGATTGCTTCTATATATATAATAAGAAAGCTCTAGAGTGGTGGGAACTAAACCTAAGAATAGCTCAGTTTGTGGAACTTAGACGAGAACACGATACTGAATTTTAGAGTCTCCTTAGAGCCCTAAGCCAGCCTAGGACTCTTACTCCAAGACCTAAGCAGTCCCAAACTCCTATACTAACCTTAGCTGATAACTAACTATTTAGACGATAGATATTAGAGATTAATGCCACGTTCTTCGCGATATCTATATTAGATCACCATAAATACCCTTTAAGAAACTCCTTTATCTTTGACTTAGGATCGACATATTATATTACGAATAACCCTAGTTAGATATATAACTATCGTCCACCGATCTAAGGAGACTATATATAGGCAGGTAATAGCTAAATATAGATTAAAGGATATAGATTAATTATACTCTAGCTAAAGTATAATTAGATAGTAGTAAAACTTATGCTCTATAATGTAGTAATCTACCTAGATATCCTCTATAATATCGTCTCTTTTAGAGTACTAAGAAAGTAAAGAATCTAGTAGGACACCTAATCGGATTCTATAGCAATTAAGTAATTAGATAAATTAACTATCTACGAGCTAGTAGAGCTATATAGGCAATAGGTGCTAGAGTATTAGCTAAGTAGATTAGTAGATAGAGTAGCCCTACACGCGCACACCCACACGTCCCGAACGCGTCGGCGACCCCAACAGGCGCCTGCTCTCCTCTAGCACAAAAGACTAGGACACCTAGGGCCAGTAGCGATTAAGTACCTAGTCTAGCAAGCTAAGGGGGTGCGGATTAAGGGAGTAATAATAGTGTAGTGCGACGCGTGTAGGAGAGTAAAAATCCGCCGATAGATTAGTCGCGCTCCTCGAATAAATAATTAGAAGCCTAGTAAGAGGCTAATAATTGATTTCTATAGCTATAAGAAGTAGTCCTATAATAAGGAGTTATTATAGCTATTAATTATAGATAAATACTTAAGGTATTAATAGGATTTCTATCTTACTAATAACTAAACGGCTAAATTAATTATTAAGGTAATCACTAACTTACTTAAATTCCTCTAAAATTAATATAATATTACGCCTAAAGTCGTTAAAACTAATAATAAGATCGCGACTATTAAGCCTAAAGTAATACGCTAGTTCTAAGCCTAGGATATCGCTATTAAGCCTTTAGCACTAGATACTTAAGTATAAAACGGTGGCGCTGAACGCTTAGGGGGTGTAAATAAGAAGAAAGCGCGCGTAATGCGATTAGATATAAATCTACTATAGGAACTCTAGCTAGAAGTCACGCGAGCCGCGGTATATCTATATAATTAGACGCTAAACTATATTAACTAGTAGAAGACACCCTATAAAGTCTTCTTTACCTATATATCCTAGACTAATAGGATAGTAACGCTAAAGAAGCCTAGACTGGCTTACCTTAAGGTATATAGGTGCAAGGCGTTTATAATAACTAATAATACCTACTATAGTAAATTAAGACTATAGAGGCTTAATCTAAAGATATAGATTGGCTACCTAGTTAGATACTAGGCGTTAATAATCTATTAGATCTAGATCCTATCTCTAGCTAAAGTTATTAGTACTAGAGATATAATCTTTGACGAAAATATAATATTCAATAGAAAGGTCAAAGACCTAATAGATAGCCTTATATATAGTACTCTATTAGAGATTATAGTATACGTTAGGACTATTAAGCTACTACTACTAATTCTAGATATTAGGATAGAGTCGTTTTATAAAGATGACACTATTAATACAATAGAAGAAATCGATAAATTAGGAGATCCTCTAGACTACTACATAGGAAGAAAGATTCAGGAGCACTATCTAACGCCTCTAGTTACCCCACCACTAGTAGCACTACTAGCTTAGCTTATAAGTGGAGAAGCGGCAGGTGCTCTAGAAATCCAATCCTCAAGAACAGTCCTATAGGCCGCAGCTTTCATAGCTAGAATAGAAGCCGGAAGTATTGGAGATTACAATGGCAGTATAATCGACAAGGCGTAGCTTTAATAGCTACTCGCCAAAGAAGTTAAAATCTATTAATCTCAACTCTCTAAGCCGCCAATAGCTAGATTAAATCTAGACGAGTATCTAATAGGTAGACTATTTAAAGAGGCCTAATATACTTATCTAGATAGCTATAAGATTACTAACTCGTAAGTAGAAGTACCCTATAAGGTAGTTAAGGCAAGTAGATATTAGATCCTAGACTATATATAGATACACACCTATAAATTTAATTAAGAAAACTAGTTTCTTAAGTATAAGGCACGACTAGTAGTTAGAGGTGATTAGTAGTAGAATATTACCTCTTAAGACACCTACGCTGCTACCCTAGCTAGACAGTCTTTCTATCTCTTTATAGTAATCACTACTAAATACGATCTTAAAGTTAAGTAGTTTAACGTCACTAACGTCTTTATCTACGCCTAACTTGATAGAGAAGTGTATATATATATGCCCTATAGATATTAGAAGCTAGGTACTATACTTAAGCTCTAAAAAGCACTCTATAGGCTGCGGATATCGCTAGCGTTATGGTAACGAGACTTTACAACGACGCTTACTAAGCTTAGGTTTTAGACTATACCCTATAAGCTATACTATATAATTAAGGATAGTATTCTAATTTTCTTCTATATAGATAATTTTAATATAGCCTATAATTAAACTTAATAATATAAAGCTAGTACACTAGTAGAAGATCTTAAAAAGACTTACTTAATAACTAGTAGAGACGATATTTAGTGGTTTCTTAGAATCGAAGTAAGGAGAGATTGAGAAAATTGACTTATCTATCTATCCTAAAGTGCCTACTATAAGAAGATTAGCTAACTAGCTAAAGATTAGACTATCTAACACGATACTCTAATAGGTAGTGCTAAGCTAAAGCTATAAGATAGGCTAGCTACTCTACTAAAAATTAATAAGTATTAGCGTAAGATTAGATCTCTACTCTATATAGTAGTTAATACTTAGCTAGATATTATCTTTATAATATCCCACCTAGCTAGATTTCTCTCTAATCCTAGCTAAGAATACTAGAGAGCTATAGATCGAGTGCTACTCTATCTTAAAGAGACTAAGTACCTAGCGCTATAGCTAAGATTAGGAAATTCTTTATAAATAGCTAGTAACGTATCTTTTACTAATAATATTCTAGATCGTAAAAGCTCTTAAGGCTACATAATTAAGCTATTTAGCGGACTAATCGCCTAGCGAGTAAGTAAGTAAGATATAGTTACTACGTCCACCACTAAAGCTGAGCTCCTGGCTCTATCGTAGGTAGCCAAGGAGGCTATTTTTATAATAAGACTAATTAAAGAACTTAAAATTAACCTACTAGATTAGATTAAAATCTAATACGATAACTAATAAACTATCTAGCTAGTTACTTAGGAGATATTAAGACTCTAAACTAAGCTTTAATATGTGGATATCTATAACCACTAGCTAGGATAAGAAGTCGCTAGTAGATAGATTAAAGTTACTTACACCTATTTATTAGAAATAATAGTAGATGGACTCACTAAAGCTCTCCTAGTAAACTAGTGGTAGCGATTTCTAACTTAACTAGGGCTGATAGAGAGCTAGACTTAAGAAGTAACCTAAAAAGTGGCTCTACTCGAGATCTAGAATTAAATTAAGCGTCTAGCGATCTAACTAACTAATAGTTTAGCTTATAATTCTAATTAGCTCTAAGCTAAGAGGGTGTGTTAGATAAGTGGCAGAATCCGGGTGCGGACTCGAGCACTAGGATTCTATGATCTCAACCAATTAGGGCTGATCGCCAAGGCCTACCCCTAGGCGAGGCTGATACTTAGCGGCCTACCTAATACAAAAAGCAATAGCGATAGCTCTTATAAGGGGCGCATCCTCGCGCCCCTACACACATAGATTAGAACAATCAATACGATCACTTTCACCAATTATCATAGCTATTTATTATAGTAATCTAAATCAATCCTTAATTAGAAAACCCCTTATAGTCTAACAACTATAATAACTAACTATAATAAAATCTTACCTATTATAAAGCTAGTTTTATTAAAGTTATAGATATTATTGTCTATAATACTCTACTTCTACTTTATTATCTAGACTAAGTTAAACTAGCGCTAGATAGCCGCTAGGTCCTTATAGGCGGCTTACTACTAATTATAAGGACAGCTCTAGCGCGTATAGAGCTTAGAAGTTCACTTAATAAAATTATTAACCTAGTTCTTACTAATAGGGTTACCCTCCTACTTATATAATAGTTTATTAGCTATTATATAAATATTAGCCTTTATAGACGTAAATCCTCTTATAGACTCTTTAAGAATACGCCTAACTATAGCCTCCTCTTCTAGCTTATTAAGGCGCTTTACCTTTAGCTTGTAGTTATGTTGTAGGCGCGTTCTAGTGCGTTGCTATTAAATTATTATTTAAGAGACGTTATATATCTCTATAGCACGTTTTATACTTTAGATCGGA
>PELC01000245.1:0-13029 GCA_005212705.1 Curvularia lunata | reverse complement strand
AAAATAACATACCGGAATCTCCCACGTCTGAAACACAAACCTCGGAACATGCCTCCTACTCCTCTCCTCTGCAATCTTACTCTTGACCCGCTCGACCAGCGCCTCACGGAACTCATGGCCAGGATTCATTTTCAAAAACAACATGACGCTCTCGTCGGCGTCGTGCGGCCGCCGCTGACCTACCACGATGCTATCTGCGACTTCTGGAAAATGCGCTTCAATGACGCTGTAAATGTCTGCGGACCCGAAGCGCACGCCCGACGGATTCAGCACGCCGTCTGCGCGGCCGAGGAAGAAGATCTGACCCGTGACCGGATGCATCTGGATGAAGTCGCCGTGGGTCCAGACGTGCGGGAAGCGCGCGTAGTACGCAGCCTTGTATTTTGAGGCGTGGGCGTCGTCGCCCCAGAAGGAGACGGGTTGGTTGGGGAAGGAAGCCGTGGCGACAAGTTCGCCGGGGACACCGTCTGGGACGGGTTCACCGGGCTGTCCGCTTTCGATGAGCGAGTTGTAGACTTGGATTTTTGTGCCGAGACAAGGGCCTTGACAGCCGCCGGCGTAGACGGGCTCCAGAGGGTTCTCCATGCCGAACCGCCCCGCGATGTCGGTGCCGCCGGAGATGTTGCGCAGGTGGACGGATGCGGGGAAGGCGTCGTCGTAGAACCAGGTGAATTGGGCTTCGGGGAGGACCATGCCTGTTGTTCCTACGCTTTTGAGGTGGGAGAGGTCGAAGAGGGTGCGGGGCTTGATATCTCGTTTCTGCAGTTCGTGTAAGAACCGCGGCGAGGTGCCAAAGTCGGTGACGCGTTGGGACTGCAGGATGGAGAGGAAGGCTTGCGGTGTGGGCTGGAAAGGGGACCCGTCGTAGAGAATGCTGCGGCACCCGAAAAGGCAGATTTGCACAGAGACGAGGTACATGATCCAGCCTGTCTGATTTTTCATATTAATCGAAAGACTAGGGAAGGTAAGAGAGGGACAATACTTACAGTTGTGTATTGCAAGACGACACTTTCCGGTGTCATCTCCTTATGCAAGATACTCTCCTTGCAGACGTTGACCAAGACACCGCCCGTCGAGTGGACAATACATTTCGGCACGCCCGTCGTCCCGCTCGAATACACAATCAGAAAGGGGTCTCGGAACGCAACACGCTCGAAAACGAGCTCCGTGTTACCCTGTGCAGCTTGCAAGAATTGCTCCAGTGTTTGCGTACTGCCCAGTCCCTCTACGCCTGCAGGCCGGCCTGGAAACCGGGGCTGCATGACTACGCCTTCGAACTCTGCAATGTCGCGCATGCCAGCGATGAGCTGACTGATCTTTGGGCGCAGGTCCATGGTCTTGCCGTTGTAAAGGGCCCAGTCGTCGGCAAAGACGTACTTGGGCTTGATCTGCACCAGGCGTTCCAAGATGCCGTTTGTGCCCATTTCAGTGCTGCTGGAGCTGAACAGCGCGCCGAGGCTGACAGTGGCCATGAAGACGATGAACGTGTCGAAACTTGTCGATGCAATTGCAGCGACTCTGTCCCCTTTCCTCACTCCTTTTGCACGGAGAGCGTTGGAGAGAAGACCTACGCGGCGGCGGAGCTCACCCCAGGTTAGATGTGCTACTTCCGTGTTGCCCTCACGGATCTCGGTCAGCGCAATCTTGTCGTCTCCCTTGTGAAGGGTGGTGCGAAGAGACGAGTCAGTAGCTGAGGCGGTAAAGAGAATGTTCTCAGCAAAGTTGAGGTAGGTACCGCGGAACCAGTGAGGGTTTTCTTCCATGGGAATCGAGGTGTCGACGACCTGTTAGTAGTTAGCAGTTGGGGTTGTTCAATTGACGTGCTTAGACAAACTTGATTGTAGGAGCCAGAGTAGATCAAGTTGCAAGTCGTCCACATGTCGTCCCAGAAATCAGTGCGGCTTTGCCCGACGCTCCATGAATACAAGTCGCGGAATGTCTATTTAGAGTGTTAGTCATCGTTCGAACTATCTGAAATTGGACCAAATTGCTTGGTTGCTTACCTCCATCTTCAATCCATGCTTTGCATTTGCGTTCTGCATGAACCTCCACATGGCCGTCGACTTTGGATCTGGATGCTCCCACAACTTGCGGGGGATCGACATGGGAGCGGAGTGGTGAGGATTGTCGGTATCCTCACCTGCAGCCTGAAGCTGCCGCATGGTGCGTTTTTTCGCAGGAGAAGGGTAGCCACTTTGGCGAGACAACAGTTCAAGCGACGCGGAAACAAATGTAACCAGCTATAATGTTGTGCAGTGAATATGGCAAGGCAAAGCCCGAGGCTGACGGGACGCGAGTCCTTCTTGTTTTGACATGGGTAAGACGTTCTTGTGGAGCTTTTCAGTGCGCACCATCGCGATGATATGTTCACATCCCTTTTCTTTCTTTTTCGTTTGTTCAACTCGAGCGTTTTGAAAGAGACCCTGCGGATACATGAATCCGTGAAACAGATAGTGGCGCAGTTATGCACGTCGATTCAGGGCCAGGTCCAAAAAGCAACAAGAGAGAGACACTGCTTGCATGAGACTGGGATGCATGGGCGGGGCCAGATAGGAGAGGACCTTTGATAAAAGGTACACGGCGCTGTCGTCTCATGCGGTGTCACAGTACAAGCCGGTTTTCCGGGCCATGCTGTTGTGATGCTTACTACCATAGGTATGAAAGTCGAGGTACCGCAGGGAATGCTCACACCGCCACACGGTGTGGCAGTTTTCGTTGTTGCTTTTCGGCTTGGCTCATATATGCTGTGGACCATTACAAGTATCTGTACCATCTTCTTCCAAATGAGTCTCTTCTTGGTCAATACAGATAATCGTACATGGCAATGACTCTAGAGTTCTGAACATCGACTTGGAAACGCATCACGATGATATTGCATACGATGTGTTGTAGTGCGAGTCTTGAAACGGTGTTTCTATTTTGACACGTGATCGGCGGTGCTTGACCACCTGTGCACCGTTTAGGGTAGAGCAGGCTATCCGCGGGTGCCAATGCTAGGCTGTAATCTGGACGGCCGTCTCGATAACTAAATCAACTGGCAAGTCGTGTGAGGTACCACCAGTCCTCACGTGATAGGCTCACGTGATGGTTACACCCACATCTGATCAGCCGCAATCATCCTTGTCAAAGACGATACTATAATTCTGTTGGAATCATCTCGATCCGTCCAGAAGTCGTATCAGTGGGGCCGAGTTCGCCAAACAATGGCCCGCGGACTTGGGTGCCTGGTTGCCGAGATTCTGGATGAGACAATCTATTCGAAACCCTGACCCATGGCCGAGGTGGTGTGGTGGTCGTATGTCTCACCAATAATTTAATGTCAGATAAGGTTGGCAATTGAGTGAGTTCTGCATATCCACCGGGTGAAGAGCGATAATGCGCAGCTAATTAATGCGCTTTGAATGCGTGTAGTATGGGATGTGGAGACTGGTGCGGGATTGAGGCCGTCTTTTCAGGGTGTGGTGGACGGATAGTGCAGCAAGTACCTGTACAAAGCTGAAAGGTGGTAGTAAGTAGTTGCTATGCTAAGTACAGAGGCCTGCGCCGAGGCGCTGTTCCTAGATAGGCGGCCGATAACATGGCGATTAAGCATGACTAGCAAATTTTTACAGTAATGCGTTGCTGATAGATGGCTGTGGCAGTAAGGCATGAATTTTATTATTAAACATGTTTCGTTTCCTCAGCACGCTATGTAGTATTACTGAACTGCGACCAATTACATGGCCAGGTAGCTGTGCGAGCATCCGCCGACCCCATGTCCATCGCTACTCTTCCTCACCTTGACTACATTTCTCTTGGCAGTGCTAGCAGCAGCAGCCCTTTTTGGAATTCCATCCCAAGAAATGGCAAAGGTAGCAACAGCCTCGGCGATACCCTTGGTGTGAAGCATGAAAGCATCCATGTTCAGATTGTCAATGGTATCACAGGGTTTGTGATAGCACAAGTCGTATGGCACGCCAGCCTTTCCACCAAACATGGCCACTTCTTGAGCAGTCTTCTCTTTCTCTGCGCCGGTGAAGGTTCCTCCAACTGGAATACCAGCGTCAAGAAAGGGCTGGTAATCGGAGCGGCCGTTGAATTCTGTAGCAGTGTAGTTTTTGCCAGCAGCGTTGAAATAGTTTTGGTAGAACTTTTGCAGCTCAGCCGAGCCAGTGGGACCGGGGGTGCCGAATACTTTGCCATCACCGTCGTAGACGGCATTGACGTAGTTGGGCGAAGCAATCTGTACGAAACGGTATAAGTTCTGGGATCTTCTAGAAGATGAGTAATCTATAGGCATAAACGTACCATGTCAAAGTTGAGATAGGCACGGATCTTGGCATTATCTGCTGCAGACAGGGAGTTGACAAAATGGGATGAACCAGGGCGGTCATCCTCTTCTTCAGCGGACCAAAAGGCAAAAGAGACGGCATTGTTGATCTTGTACTTTGAAAGGGCTCTTGCTACCTCAAGCAGGGCATTGATGCCACTGCCGTCATCGTTGATGCCGGGGCCATAGATTACAGAATCGGTATGAGCACCGAGAATCAGTCTGTTATTGTGGTCACCAGACTTTGTGGTGGCAATGATATTTTGCGTAGTGATATTTCGGACGTCTGCAGTAATCAGTTTCGGTTATTAGTGCATTAGTATCCAAACTTACCCGAGAAGATGTCGAAACTAGCCGTGATGTTTTCTCCGCGCTGGAGAGCAGCAACGACAGGCGTGGACACGTTCCTGATGACATTGAGAGTGGGGACGTAGGGACCCTCTGGGCGAGGAGGGGCGAGTAGGGTTCCGTTGACAGGGCCTGTTTCGTCGACATTGTACAAGATGAGTCCGACAGCGCCCGCGGAGCCAGCGAAGGCCGATTTGAGACCAAAATCACAAGTGCCACGAGAGATGATTGCAATTTTTCCGGCCAGATTGGCCGGGTAGTCGGTCTGTTGTGAAGTTTAGTGTTGTGTCAGATGTTAGACCAAGACTGTTTGGACAGCATACCTTGTTACATCCACCCTCGACTATCATCAAAGGCGCAGTCACCTTGCCACCGGGGGAGAATTCGAAGAGCGAATACGAGGAGTTTGATAGCTGCTTGCCGTCAATGGCAAAGGCATTGACAACGGAGCTGAACTGGACTACGAGGGGAAAGGGCTGGAGAAGGACATTGTAGTAATTGAGTGCTTCGAGTTTTTGCTTGATCCAGTCAATGGTTGCTACATGTCCCGGCAGGGACACCATGCGGTTCCTGTCGCTTGTGGCATAGGCAAAAGACTGAAGTTTTTGCGAGCCTGCCAAGAGGTTGTCACGAGAAATGTCGGCCTTGAGCAGGGTCTGATGAGGCTGTCAGCAAATAACATTTGGGCAGATTAGGGAGCTGCCGTACAGGAGTGACGGCGAGGTTACTATTTGCGGAAGCACTAGCGGTAAGTGCGCCAAGTATCACCGAGTGTCTCATGGTGCCGACTGCCACGAGGGACTAGCAAAGCGCCCAGGAGGTGATATGATGGTGGAGAGCACGCGCTACAAGAAAGAAAAGCGTTGAGTAAGCCATATATAGGCTGCACTAGGCGACTGTCATGTCGGAGCCTCACCGCCGCTAGGAAGGAGCAGGAACTGGAGGCAGAGCGAGGATTGGCGGCGGCATTATTGCGGTGGTTTTCATTTGGGTCAGCATCGGGTCAAGGCCTCTTGCTCGTTAGATTCGGTGCGAAAGCGACCGCTTTGCATTCCAGGTGACGAGGGTTCCAGTGAAGGTGGTTGAGGGCGACTTTGGTATACAAAATGTAGAGTGTAGGTACGAAGAGGGCGCTAGGCCAAAAAAGGTAAACCATTCTTTTAGGAAGGTACCGCACGTGTAGCAAGTACTCCTCAAACGAAGCTTCTGCAAAAGCGGACTGCGCGATTCAACATGCAGAATTCTCGCACCAAGAACGGAGGAAGTGTAGTTAGTGACGACACCACGTACTTGGTTTCCCGTGCCGCGACGGAGCATCCACCACAACGGTCGAGATGCATTGGGAGTTCCGGTGGGAGCCGGACGGGAACTTGAGACGGCATGGATGCGGGTGTTTGACATGGCGATACGAAGCGGTTCAAGACGAGAATGCAGGCCAAAGTGACAAAAGTGTACCTGAATGCAACTACGAGGACAGCGTGGAGTAAATTGACTAGAGGATGCTATGACTGTATGGGAAAGCCATCGTCGATCCACAGAAATGGTTAGAGTTGATGGTGCAAAACTAGTGTGCTGGTATTAATACAAGTGCTTCTATATTGAGTTAAAGGTTCTATGTTGACGAGTCATGGGTGGGGAAGATGGTTTAGCGGTGTCTACAGGTGCACTCCAAGGCTACTGTTGAATACGACATATGGAGATTCTCACGATGTGGGCTTTGAGGTTCAACGCGATACTCAACGCGATGCTTGTTGGCGCGAGTGCAGACGGATGCAGGGCGAACCGTTTGGGTGACCCGTAGAGGGTTTGAGCAAACGCATCCGAGTCACACAGGCACGCGGCTGGTGGGATGCAGTACGAAAAAGACGTCGGGTCAGTAGGGCAGGGTATTTGGAACGTCGGGTGGGCTTAGCGTGGGGAGCGGGAAGCTGCTACATGCTGAAGCGGAAACCAGTGTATCCGAATTGGGGGGCAGTTTTTTTGGGGTGTTGAGAAGTGAGACGGGGACATGGGCGACTGAGTAAGCGTGTGAATGACATGTACACCCAAGGCGCCATTGTTTTTCCTCAGCAGACCGGGTCAGGGTGTGTCGAGGGCACGTGCTTGGCATGTTGCGATGGGGCCATGACATCAGCATAGTGAATCCTGTTGAGGCATGAGGGCAGTGTCGTCGAATTTGCTTTGGCAAGTCAGACAAGCGCTTGAGAAGAAGAAGACATGCAGCGTGCCGCGATCATCAGGGCCCGGCAGGGCGAGGGCGCGCTAGTACCTAAGTACCACGCGGTACCTGTACAGTTGAGGTAGCGTGGCGCGGCGTGGCTGCAGGACGACGAAGGGTGCATTGGCAGCGGCGGCTTCGCGCTGCTGATGCAGGGCCAGCTGGGACGCGCAGAGTTGGAGGTGACGCGGGGATGCAGCGACGAAGAAGAAAAAGCGATGGGCATGAAACCGACGTGGTGGTGTTGCAACGCGAGACGATTGTGACGATGCGGGCTCGTGACGCCGAGCGAGGCAGCGACGACCATGGGCAGAGAGAGAGGCAGATCGGGCTAGCGGGGTGGCGTCGACTATTGGCGACGAAGGTCAGGGCAAAGCATGATATGATGCAGGTGCCGGGTCAGCCAGAAGGTGTGGCCATTGGTGAGGTGGCAGCTGGCACGGGCCTGGGAGCCGGCGATACGCAGCAGGCCGTGGTGCAATCTATGGAGATTGGCGAGAGGCCTAGTGCCGGTGGTGGTGAGGGCGGTGGGAGAGGGCTGTAGTTGTCGCAATCTCGGGCAGAGTGAGCGCGCTGGATAGTCGTGGCCGGGGGTGGGCAGCGGTGTGGGCAGCGAGCGGGCGGGCAGCGGTGGGCAGGGGAGCGGTGACGGCGCTGCACGCCGCGACATGGACGGGCCCGAGAATAGAGCCAGGCCATCCGCACGTACCTGTACCTGTGCCTGTTCCTGGCCGAGTACCTGAGCCCAGTGCCGCGCGCTGCACGCCTTGCGCACGCAGTATTTGGCACGCGCAGAGACGGACGCGCTGCGGCGGCCGTGGCGGCGACGGGCGGTGACGGGCGGCTGTGGGCAGGTCATGAGGATGGGCATTCTTACCCACCACCACCAGCGACAACAGCAGGGCGCGAACGGTTAGAGCGGGCAGAAAAAAACACGGGCGAGCGAATCCGGCAATGGCGTCGACTAGGCCAGCATCGACCCCACACGCATTGGCATTCCCCTGAGCGGCCCACGATGCAGGCTGGGCAGAGATGAAAGGGCGACGATCGCAGCCTCCGTGGCAACGCGCTGGGGGAACGACGCAGTTCGCGAGCCGCGTGCGCAATGCCGTTGAGGTGCTGCATTGGCCCTGCCTGGCTGCGTGCGGGCGCAGCGCTGAGGGCGTGAAACGGGGCGGGCAGCGCGCAGAGCCACTCGCGCAGGCGGCCGTCGTCACACTGGCTCGCTAATCGCAGGCGGGCAGCAGAGTCTGTCGCAGCCCTGTCTCTGGCCGTGTATACGGCCATGGTGGTGTGGGCGCCGCCGTCCACTCGTCGCCGGCGACGTCGCCATGCGCTAGCCCGTCAGCCGACGTTAAATGACGAGATGGGCGCACGGGCCCGCACACTGACTCCTGCCTTCCCTGCGTTCGCGGGCCCGTTCGCTGGCCGTGCGGCCGCCTGGTTGTACTTGAAACCTCGACGCCGTGCCAGGGGTCTGAGCAATCTATCTCTGCCCATTCAACTACACGCATACTATAATACTCAGAGTAGCGCCGCTCGCTCTCTGCCCGACCCCTCCCCCACGGCGTCCCAGGCTGTGCATATACACACCACACCACCTAATATCCCCCACCGCCCTCGCTCCTGCCTCTGGTCCCTCGCTCCTTCCTCAGCTGCCGCCAGACCCCAGCCCAAAACACGACGCCGTCCAACACCACCACCGCCCTCACCAGCGCTTCTCACCGACTGGCGCCTCCAGCTGAACGTCCCCGGCTGCCCCTCGCGCCCCTCGCCCGGCTAGATATAGCCAGCCCTGCCACCTGCCGAACCACCCCCATAGCCCTCGCAACCATGGTCGACGTCGCCGTTACCTCGCAATTGTCCCAGTGGTCCTTTGACAAGCCCGAATTGGCTCCCCGCCCCCAGCGTGGCAGCACCGACAGTGCCGCCTCGAGTCCCAATCTGTGCGACGATGCCCCCGACACGCTGCGCATCGACACGCCTGCCGCCCAGGACGCCAGCCCGCCCACGGCAAAGTCTGCCAGAGTCTTCCAGGAACGCTATCTTTCGAGCGAGGAGGACCTGACGGCCGACGATGGCTCGGGCTCAGAGTCCGAGTACGACTACGAAGACGTCGTGGTCCACGACCTCACAGAGTCGACCGCAAAGACAATGTCCATCTCCCGGTGGGACAAGGGCCGCAGCTGCGACATGGCCGTCGCCGTCGCCTACGCCCACGCCGGCCGCCCCAAGATGGTCGACATGGAGCCCATTGACCGCCCGCCTGTCCAGCAACGAGCCGCCTCGGTCGCCAACCTCATTCCCATCACCGCAGCCAAGAAGCTGCTCAAGGCCGACGAGTCGCAGCGCCTGTCGATGAAGGTCCTCCCCACCTCGACCGCTCACCTGGCCTCGCCCACCCTCTCCCGTCCCGCCTCTCCACCGGCCGTCGTCGAGCCCAGACGACCCTCGACCAGCCACAGCCCAATTACCCACAAGGCGCCCACCACCTTCAACGACTCGGCCTCCATCTCCTCCTCCTTCCAGGCCGCATCCACACGCAGCTTCTCGCCTGCCTTCAGCGAGCCACCTCGCCGGCCCTCGTCCTCGACAGCAGGAGAGTCTGTATCCGCTCGCTCTTCCGTCTACATGCCCTCGCGATCTCGCCTCGACCTCACAAAGTTCCAGACATCACAGTCGTCGTACCAACCAGGACACCGTCAGTCGTACCTGCCACCACCAACGCCCAACTCGCCCGCCCTCTCCTTCCTCAGCTCAGACCCCTACGAGAACTCGTCGACGAGCCCCGCCTCGCCAATCATCAAGAAGCAGCCCACGGCCCACCGCCGACTCCGCTCCATCTCCATGAAGCTGTCCCTGGCCAAGATCGCCATCTCGCCCGCCAAGAAGCAGTTCGATTCGCGCATCCACGGCAAGGTTCCCCCCACGCCCCAGACGCCCCAGACGGCGCCCATTGAAGGTGCTGCCAACTTTAACGCTCCAAACAAGATGCGCCGCGCGTCCACCATCCTGCGCCCCAAGTCGCGAGGCGGTGACTCTGCACGAAAGACCCCAACGCCTGACCCGGCTCCCCCAGTCCCGCAGGTCAGCACTAGCACCACCAGCCTGCAGCAAAAGCGATCCACCACGCTGGGCCGCATGACTGCTCGCGGCGCCGACGAGAGAGAACCTACTCTCATCCTCCCTCCCTGCCCGGCATCTGAAACAGATCCCACCGGTAGCGCAAAAAGCCGCGCAATCCGCCGCCGCAAGTCGCTCATGGACTTTATGGATTCCCTCTAGGGTCCGTCACAAAAGACGCCATGTTTGTTTCGAAACGCCTCTCCTCCCCGCAATTGCTCAAACGCACAGACGACGACGACATGTCTCTCCATGCATCACCCCTGTCCCTGGCGACAATCCTCTCTTCTTGTACATTCATTGGCCGCCTAGCTTGCGTCTACCACTGCACCCTTTGTTTCATCCTGCCTTACCTTGAACCCTAAGCGCATAATACCCGGCGTACTGTTGGCGCAACGACCTAGTCTCGTTCTCTTTTTAGCTTTTTTTTTCCTCTCTCCGTCTCTCTTGTCAGAGGTTACGATACCCTCTCCACCTGTTTTGTTATCTTGGCTACCATCGCGAAGTGTTCGCCCGCCATCAACAATAATCTCCTTAGTCTTGCCAATCGCATCTAGTATGCCATGCATCTCTGCCATATATCTTGTTCCAGTCTGGTTTTTTTTTTGGAAAGGAAAGACTCATGATATCCGCACTAGTTTAGCGACCTCAATACATGTCTTTTCTTGCAACTCCATCGCCTTGTCTGGGTCAGTGACGCTTTCTTGCATGTGAAGACGTAGTGATTGGCGCAGGCAAGCAGCGTTTGCCTGGCTTCCCTCTCTGGCTTGCCAACCCGATAATGACGGATGACAGACCCAGGCCTGAGGTTCTCGGAATCGGTATTCATAGCTGCCTCACTGCTACAGACCCCTGCACCCTGCGAATGACGGCATCCAACCACTCTACCCCAAACACGCCAAGACTACTGCGCTCCCTCTTGTTTCTCGTGCCCCGCATCCTCGCTACCACAGAGTTTTCCTAACAGCTGCCAAGGCCAGAAAAGCAAAAATAAGTTGACGTAGAGCCGACAAAGCCTGCTGCTGCACTACGTGGGCCTATCAGGTCCTTGTCTGCGGTTGTCTCTATACTTTTTTATCCTTCAGATCTGCACACCGTTACGTTGATGACTGCGTGTACTGAGGCTGAGTGGCGAACATACCAAGGGAAAGGGTACATAGAGTTGGGGATGGAGGGGCGGAGTGGCCGTTGACATCATACTGCAGGGTAGCAAAAACAACAACTGCTTATCGTGACCCTTCTTTCTCTGCACCCACACATTTGTACACTCGACCCGCGTCATCCGCGCTTGCGCTTACCCTTCCTATCTTGTCTCTCAAAGAGGAAGTGCATCTGCCACATCCTTCGCACGGCGAAATACAACAGCAGCACCACCGCGTGACCATCATTCTGAGCTGCGAGATCGACGCCTTGACGCGTACGTGTCTTTTTTGGCGGTGCCTTGGTGCGCAGGGTCGCCGTCGGTCGGTGCAATGTGTTGTGCTGTGTATTCCATGGCAGTGGACACTAGAAAAGTTATGCCTTGACAGCATGACAGATATCTTCGTATCCAATGCGTCCCTGCGTCGCGCCACCGCCGCCATCAATGGATTTCTACACACGGATTGAAGCGACTCCGCGGCCTTGCTAACCCTCTTTTTTTTTCCCCGAGCTTTCCCTTCTTCTGATTCCATCGTACCCATCTCCCCAACCACCCATCTCCCTATCCTCCAAAATCCCTTCGCATGCCCATCGCGATCGTTCAAGATAACGACTCAGTGGCAGAACTACGACGCATGAATCAGTCGCAGACGGCCCGATAGAACATCTTAATCATCCTGCCCTCTCCACTTTTGTCCCGCAGCAAGGCCCGTGGGACCCTCTGACCCCCCTTCGCACAGTCCATCCTCGCGTCGTCGGCGTCTCCACTTAAACTTTTGCCCGTATACGAATCGCGACGAGTGGGTTCACCCACAACGCGAAAGCGATCATAATGTCCGCTCCCTGCCCGTTAGCACTGAGGTTATCGACGGCAAAGGGAACGGACGGGATTGGCGATCAAGAGTGAGAAAAAAGGGTTTGTAGTGTGTCCCTGAATTTTCCCATGTAGCGCGGGACCCTGAGGCGCTCGGCGAGGCTGACTTGCCGCGTCGCGTCGTGGAACGTCGATTGCAGCGAGCGCGTGCACTGTTATGTCACTGGCACCCCGTCTGTCTTCTACTCTCCACGCGACTACCACCCCATCTCTCCATCTCTGCACTTCCCCATCCCCAGAAATCATCCAATGTAAACAAATAAACACGCCCATCCATCCATCTATCTCACCCATTCATCCTATCTCTCTCCCAAATTTCCCCCCCATCTCTACCTGAAACAAATCCCATCTTCCCTTCCCGCGCAATCCCTCCCCATCGCGCAGCACCTACACATCTACATACATGCAAACAAAAAACGCACGGCGCACTTCCGCCAATAGTCTCTTTTTTTTCTTCCTTCCCGCCTACTAGTAGATACGGCTTTTTTACATGGAAGGAGTGGGAAAATTATATTCTCTCCGGCTAAGATTAGATTCTTACTTCCATCGTGTGTTTCGGTTCGTTTCGTACAAGGTAGGCATCGGTATCTGTGCGTGGCGCAGGGGTGAGGGAGGTTTGATCGGCGCGGGCGGGTTAGGGTTGAGATGGCATAGGATGAGAGGTCATGTGATGGCGCGTTGGGGGCACGTTGGCATGGCTTGTCTTGTATTGGGTAGGTAGTAACTGTGGGTTTGGCGTACTGGAGGTGCAAGGTAGGTAAGGCAGGTTGTTGCGTCCACGCGTCTTCTGTAACTCTCTTCTCCACATTGTTTGCTGTTGTGTCTTATGCAGTGTGAATCTACTACGAGTAAGCAGCGTTTCTTGCGTCATTTCCACCACCAGGCTCACCTTGCAGGCAGCTGGACGGTGCTCCGTGCTTGGTTCAACATGGTTCAACATGGATGTGGATATGCAAGGATACGTGCAATGGGTAGTTCGGATCGGATATGGGCGGTTCCAATGGACAGGCGTGGGGG
>PELC01000244.1:0-13148 GCA_005212705.1 Curvularia lunata | reverse complement strand
CTAAACGCTAGAATAATACTTATAATTATATATTAATAAGCTATAGGATAACTAGGTTAAACTCCTACTAAGAGTATAATTAGCTTATAATAGTTTAAGATTGGCAACTATAAAGTACTCGCCGCACTATACAAACTATAGATATAAGCTAGTTACTTATTAGGATCTAAAGGATATTAAAAGTATTATAGTTAGAGTAGAAAATAAAGCTTAACTAATACATAAATTACACGAAGAATTAAGTAAGAATATTACTTATAGGAACCTCACGACGTCTAAAGCTATAAATAAGTAAAGAATTAAGGGACTAACCTTTAAGAAGGGGGATAAAGTCTTCTTATTATAATAAAATCTAAAGACTAAATGGCTATATAAGAAACTAGACAATCTCTAATTAGAACTATTTAAAATCCTAGAGATAATAGGCCTAGTAAACTATAAACTATAGCTACTAGTAGGTATATATATATATAACGTTTTCTATAAGAAACTATTAGAACTAGCACCCTAAAACGCCAAGCTAGCGGAAGATATAGAGCTTAAGGACGACGAGTACGTAGTTAAGAAAATTAAGGACCTACGGAAAATTGGTAGTTAGTAGAAGTACTTAGTTAAGTGGTAAGGATAGCTAGAAAGCTATAACACTTAGAAACCTAAAGGAAACGTAACGAACTATAAGTCACTAGTACGTAAGTACTATTAGAGACACCTAAAGAAGCAAGAACTAGATTCTTATAGGAAAGGTAGTAATTAAGAGATAAGAAAGGGTTGTAAGAAGAGGAATAATTAGCCTATAACTAGCCCGGGTTAGTCGACTGTGTGGGTAGCGATGGTTCGGTTGTCGAAAAATCTATACTAGGGGCAGAGCTCCCCTCAGCCTCCTCTTTCTCACGATTCTAGAGACTTAGAATGGCGTGATCACGATCAGCGTACGCTCGCTCTCGCTCCTCGACCTCTAGGAGCTCGCGACGAAGTCGCGCGGTCTATTCCTTAGAATAAGCAAGCTTAAGACGCTTTTAATGCTTCTTAGCCTTAACCTTTTCCTACTCTTCTTTAGTTATAAATAAGCTACATTTAGCCTTTATAGTAATACAACTAGTATACTACCTAGACGTAGTATCTATAAAGTAACGAAGGTTCTTCTTCTTACAGCGCTTATAGCGGAAAGTTATCTCTTTTCCCCAACGACGAATCTTATCGGACTAAGCCTAGCGGCGTTAAGTCGAAGTTAATATAGTATCACGAATAGAAGACGGAACCTTAGGCATGGTTAGGGAGGCTGGAGGGAAGGGACGGTTATAATAGCCTAGGGCCTACCAACCTTATATATAGCCCACGCCTCACAAGTTAGCGCGGGATAATAATAACCTAGGGTATTAGGACGATACACCTAAGAGGGGGGATAATATTATAAGTAATAAGAAGGATTCTCTCCTTAACATAGGATGATAGAGTTAAAGACTAACTACGTCTACGTTAGAAGGTAAGGACTATCGCGGGGCTAAGGGTCACGTAATATATACTCCCGCCAAGAGCCCTACTCCTGGAGCATGGGTGGCCTTAGGAGAATTATGCTCCTACTACTCCTATAGTAGAGGGAGAATAGGGAGCATTAAGATGGAATACGATAGGTATAAGAATATATTAGATTTTATTATTACACTTATTATAGTTAACTCTCATAAGTTCCTCTCTTATATAGATTAATACTTAGTTATTCTATTCTAGATAGAATTAATTGTTATTTATTTAGTTATATCTATAACTCTTTTCCACCTAAACCTCCAGCTAAACAATCGCACGGCTATACTTAGTTATACCAGCTCACCCTAACCTAGATCGAGACTAGGGAAGTATACCAAAACCCCGTGTAACATTGAAGACGTGGTAAATACACGAGAGGCAGTTGTGGCCATATATGTAGTCTTTTCTATCACCGAGGGTTACGGTAATATTTTTATTTGGCCCGCTAGGGACTATACTACCTATTTTACTAAAGTGCGGCTAGGTGCTAAATATAATAAGAGAGGATAGTAGGCTCAAGTGCTTATTAGAGGGCATCTATAAGGTTCTTGAGACCACTCCGTTAGATCTGTTATAAGAGCATATACTGATATAGGACCTTGTGGCAAGAAACTTAGGGTACTTGAGCCATGATAGGCAAGAAATAGAGCTGCTGGAGCACGTGACTAATGTTGAGAATACTACGCTAGTAAAGACTAACCCATCTTGGCTAGCATCATAGCACGAGCTTGCTGTTGCGTACTAGGCTAACGGGCAGACAAAAGATGCAATAGAGCTGCTAGAGCGCGTGGTTAAGGCGCGCAAGACTATAGTAGCAGATAATCACCCCGACCGGCTAGCATCGCAGCACGCCCTTATTAGTGCGTACCTGGTTAACGGGCAGATGGATCAGGCGCTTGGGCTGCTGCAGTAGTTACGTGGTTAGATGACAATCGCGGCCACCCATCCATCTTGACTGGTGTCAGTGTATTGGCTATATACAGAGTAGATTCGAGGGCCATAGCGCGTGATATAATGCTTATCTTCTTTCCGACTATCTCATAATCTACAGACTTCAATTAATTATACTTTATTAATAAATATTTCCTCTAATACTAACCTACTTAGTGCAAGAGGTATGCGAAGCGCTAGAGGTGTCTGCACCGAGCTATGTCCGGGCGGTTCGCAGGGCTGCACAAGCGAAGATTACATAATAGTACTATTGCATCCGCTTTTGGCGCTGCTATGCGCTGTAGGTACCTCCCTATGTAGCGGAGACTGGATCTATAGAGGGTGTATAGCTCACGGTCGCTTTATGATAGTATAAACCCTTAAAAAAGAGCTTTAGTATCTACAACACTAACTTTTAGTAAATGAGAAACGAGGATTGTTTAGTTGTTACTGATGTTGTAACTATTGTATATTTAATGGATGTTCAGCGCAAACGTAGCAATGCAGCAATGCAGCAATGCAGCAACGCATTTGGTGTAATTCTTAGATAGAGACTAGGAGATACGTACAGAATTAGCTGTTGATAATGCTGTAAGGTTCTTGACCTCGGTCAAACAGTAGAGAAAGGGTGAGACTGGTACAAAATCAAAGTACCTGTTGTTCCTATCGCTACGCAGGGGTCTTTCGCTACACAGGGGGGGAGGTTAATCTATTTACACACTTTACTAATAGTAAGTTTCTTCTTAGCTCTTTTAGTTAAAGAGATATCTCAGATCGGAGCAAAATGTGGAGACCCAACTCTTGGCAATGTGGGTTGGCTAATAACTTTTTTTCTATTAGACTAGAGAAAATACTTTCTATTACTAAGATATAGAACTCATATGGCGCTATAAAATAAGTCACTAGTGTCTATAATCGGGCTGGTATCAGAGAAGATATCGCGGATTTGAGATCCCGATGAGGAGACCCATTTGCCAGCCTAGTGTTGACGTTGGCGCGTCGGTGCAGAGTGGCCGACTCGCTTGTGAACCACGTTATGTCTATAGCTCTTCTACACGAATCGCTAGACAACTACCGCACGGTTTACTTCGACGACTCGTCTCGCCTTAACCTGGACTGAGACTAGGTAAGTATTCCCCTACTACGTGTAGCCCCTGTGTAACATAATGGTGCAGTATCTTAGTTTCTAACATGTATGGGTCCAGTCTCCTCAATCCTATACACATACTTTACAGCACTAGCTTTCCCATCCCGTAGATTCTGCAGGCCCGTAATCACTCCTTTGAGCCCGCCAGGCACAACCTCGTAAGGGTGGCCCTTCAGCTTTCCACTCTCCAGTAATCGCTCCATATAGGCACTCCATACAAACGCAAAGTCCTTGTCTATATTGAAAATTCTCCCTACCTTGATAGTCCTAGCCTTGACGCCCTCTGGGTATCTAAACGACTCTTTGTCGCGCGCAAACATCTCTGGGGGCAACACGGTCGCTACCGAGCCGCCGTTTGGATCGATAATTTTTGTGGTAAGTTCTAGGGAGCCCTGCTCCGAGATGGCGTCAAATACAGTAGGAACCTTTTTTCCGAGTCCTTCTTGCTCCAATATTGCTTCGATAGCGGCAAGTACCTTGGCGTCGCTCTGGCGGTAGTCGATGACATAATCGACCAGTGTTATTGCGTACTCTCTAGCCCGCCCAGCGATGCCAATGATGGGACTCATTCCCGCGAGGCGCGCGAATTTGGCGACAAAAGACCCGACCGCTGTGGTCACACCATAGATGAGGAGAGGTCTCTTTTTGCCGGCTTCCTCGTCGGGCATGGGGATGAAGGGTGCACGGATGTTGAGGTCAATGAATAGCCCCACCGCAGCTGTAAAGGCCGCCGTGGGTATTGTAGATGCTTCTTCAAACGACAAGTTAGTAGGAAAGTGGGAAGTTGCCTGCACGAATGCAACAGCGTACTCGGCGTATGCACCGTCTGCAGTGAGAGGCTGGTGGTAAGCGAAGACGCGGTCACCGGGTTTGAAGTTGCGGACTGAGCCGCCGACAGAGTGGACAACGCCAGCAACGTCGTCGCCCGAGTTGTGAGGGTTGTTATACCTGGAGATATTAGACTCGCTAAGATGCTGCATAAGCGTTGTAGGAATAGCTACCAGGCTGTCATTTTCCAGTCTTTAGGGTTGGAAGCCGCGGCGACTACTTTGATCACAACTTGATCAGGCTTTGGTATAGGAATTGGGGTGTCCACGAATTCAACGGACTCGAGGGAGATCTGAACAATGGCTTGAGTGGGCATGAAAGCGGTCGGTGTTTCAATGGTCTGTAACCCGATGTTGGAGTTTGAATGTTGTGAGGATGTAAGGAAGAGAGTAGCAAGAGGTGCCTTTTCCATCTGTTATGCACTCAAACTGCTCGCTTTGTAGTTTTTATTTTGCCATGGATGATAAGAGTGTAGTGATCACTTCCTGAGTCGAGCTAACTCTTTAGTCTCATGAAGCGGTAGGAAACGCAATTCAATTGCGCCGAATTCCGTCCTTCAATCGTTATTCGTCCGAAATAGGCTGGCGAACGAATCTCCTACCTTGCGCTCTTTGCTGAGTTCGGTACTGCCCAGATTATATCCCAGAGAAAGTTCCTAACGGCACTGCAGTGGTTGAATGTTATGTGAGCTCCACTGTAACCGATCTTATACTAAGGATGTAGGCAATGCGCTGGCACCGACGGGACGGCAGTGGATTTGATAGTCATTGACAGAGGGGATAATGATTGGGAGCAGTTTGCACAAGACAGCGAGCTTGTGTGAGTGGACATGAATTCCGCACGAATGTCACGAATGCCACGAATTTCGCATATGCATCGCGGACTACATGTACATAGTATAGCCTGCACACGTTGTTAAAGCCTTTAGTGCCACACTTTCTTTTGGATTACTTTGACTAGTTATGTAATAATTACAACACAGCCTTGCCTATCTCTCTTTGTGCGCTTTCTGTAACATCCAGCCGCAGGTAACGAGATGCCTTGCGTGACGAGAAATGCGTGGGGTACCTCCACTTCACCTAGAACCACACACGCCCAACGTTATGTGTCGATGATCAGCCAACGTCTCGTGCCATTATCATGCTTTGCACTGGATTACATATCCCCCGAACTATATAACAGGCTATGTAAGGCTGTAATAGCATCGTATAGCATATGGAGAGAAATCTAGATTAGGTTTAAGAACGTTTACTATATAAGTTTAGAAGTGTTTTCGCTTTATATGAAGGAAGCAGTTCTTACCAGCGAGTAAGAATCATCACCAAGTTCTGGAGTCTCATTAGACACACCTAGCTAATCTGAAAAGTAACTTGTTCTATTGCTTTATAAATATGCCAGAGAAAGTCGTTATAAATAACTATGCTTTATGCAATTATTGCATTAGGATAATTGGTGTGTTTTCACTCGAGGAAAGAAATAATTTTGAGCTTCTGGAATGTCTCTTGTTAGTACGCCTGATATACCCTATAGTTGTTCCGCCTGGTCAATCCCCGTACCATGTGAATTCACGTCGCAAGGAGAGCTAGTTGAAATAAACACACTAAGAAATCTAGGACATATAATTCTACGTTCTAAAATAGGGACCACATAGGCATGTTTGATCTTAGGAGATTCCATATTACGGCCATTAAAGCTGAATATTACTCTTGTAGTGAGCTTGTAGTTTGGCATCATGAGAGAAAGCTGAGATGCCGACATGCCGGCAGGTCGGCGGTTTAACCAGTGCTCAAACTATACTGCTGGAAGTCGGCCAAATTTTGTCGGACAGGTTTTACCAGACAAATTTTACTTGACAAATTCTACCGGACAAATTCTACCGGACAAATTCTACTGGACAAATTCTACTGGACATATCAAGTTCATATAACTAAGGAATAATGTTAGTATTGAAGATCATTATATCTCGCTATATGTTAAATTCTATTATCATTCATTACTTTTCTTTCAAATTCAAGCTTCTGCATTCTTCCGCAGGATGGCCAAACCAAAAGTCCTAGTTGTCGGTTGTGGTGCGACAGGCATTACCCATGGGTACTATTTTTCTGCTGGAAATGAAGTGACTTTCCTCGTTCGGCCTGGTCGGAGGTCTGCCTACGCTCCACCAAAGAAACTCTACAACTACGAGGAAGACGCGCTACATACCTTCTCCGACTACCGGGTCATCGAGTCAACAGCCGAAGTACAAGACACAGAGTTCTTCCTTGTATTTAACACACTTGACATGCATACTGCACGCTCTGAAAATGGTGCTGCTACGCTGCGCTCTATTGGCGATATGATTCGTGAAAAATCATCGTTTGTTGTTCACAATGTTGCTGGCCCCGGGATGCGAGACTATTACGCAGATATAATGGGGATTCCAAAGGATAGACACCTTGTCGCACTCAGTATGGCCGCTCACCAGCCAACAACTAGGATTTCCTTCCCAGAACGTGCGGAGAAAGGCGTAATCACCCAGGCGGACATGCTATACAGACCTCATGCGGGAGGCATCGGGCTCATAGTGTTCAAGTCCAACGCGCACCTCGCTGAAAGATTATCTAAGGTTTATTCTCACGATGGCAAACTCAAACTGTGGATTATACCAGAATTCCTTGAAGTAGGCGTAGACATTACCATCGTACAGGTTGCTGCGTGGTTCATCGATGGCTACCGCCCGTTTGATCAGTTTCGTACAAACACAATACTTTGGACGCTCATGATGCGTGCTCAAAGCGAAGTCTTATGCTTGCCTAAATTTGGCTGGCTCGGGTGGGTGCTATCGTGGTTACTTGGGTCATGGGTTACTGAGAAGTACCTTTTTCCGATTTTGGCGGATCCGACGGCACCTCTGCCGATGCATGAGTTTCTATCTTTCCATCATGGAGGCAAGGTATTACAACAGGACCTAGAGTATATAGAGGGTTTGGTAAAGGAGGGTAAAGAGTCAGGAAGGGAGATGTTAGCACTGGAGGAGTTAGCAACTAAAGTAGAGGAGAAAGTGAGAGTGAGAGTAAGCGAGGAGAGGAAGAAACTATGAAAAGGAAAGTAGTTATTTCGGTTATCGTTTTGCCTGAGAGATGCATGAGGTCTTCCTGATAGTTTTGTCAGATTATGATGTTTTCAAGAACGGAATGCTTGCGATATTCTTAACAATTGTGGGAGCTGAAATATCTTTTAAACGAAGGGAACTGCATTAAGAGGACTGATCCAGATCATTTGACCTATAAAGTCAGTGAATGAATCAGAGCTATATACTTCTATACCTAGACTAGCCCTAATCTAGACATCATGTGATCCTAGTGCGATCCATTTATCTTAGGGCCTGTTCGGTGAAGCTCTAGTTATGTAAAGATCCTTCAGTGCAGTATGTAAATTCATAGATGCGGCTTAATCAGCATCCTACCTGCATTAATTAAAGCCATTTCGAAAATACATCTAGCAATAGAATGGACCTTAAGATATTAGATTTTGGAATATGTAATACAGGTTAAAACACCATCTTCACTAGTTATGTGTGAGAGATTTGGCAGATAGGAATGGAGATATCAAGAATAGCATTAGACGAATCCTTAGGGTTCAGTCCCAGGTTCGGAGGAGGTATTTATATAGTATATATCCTCATCCCTATTAGCCTAAGGGATACCTAATAGGGGTCTAAAGGATCTCCTTAGGGACCTTTCCTAAGTTACGTAATAATAACCTCCCCCCTTCTTAGAGAGTTATTCTAGCTCTCTAATTAACTTACTATACTATTTAGATATTATCTATTATATTTAAGTTATACCTTTGTAACCTATCTTTCTTACTTTATACTATTTTTCGCTAACTCGCGATATCTAGGTCACTACCTTATTCTAGTAGCTATTTAATACTTTATTATAGTCTTACCTATAAATAAAAAAAACCACGTAGGAAAAAATTTATAGGTTCTATAGTTATAGCTTATTATATAACTATCTCTATTTTTATATACTTCTTTTCTACTATTTCTTTATAGGGCTAGAATTAGCTATTACTATTTATCCCCTTTATAGTAATCTATTACTTATTACTAGTTTACTTTATACTTCTACTTAAATTAGCTAGGAATTATATATTCTATCTTTTACTTTACTAAGTTACTACCTAGCGCTATTACGCGCTAGAGACCCCTTAGGGCACTACTAGAACCTTTATAGGTTAGTAAAGGAGTAGTATAAGAATATAAATATCACCTATTACCCTATCCTTCTAGTTTTCCTTAACCTTCCTTAACTAAATCTTTTCTTTATTCTTTAGCTTAGTTCCTAGTTTATTAATATGTCTATCCCTTAGCCATATATTCCTAGGTTAGTCTTAGACCGTCCTATTACGACTTATATCTATAACCTACCACCTTATCTATAGCCACAACCTCCCCTAGTCTAGGCCGCTTACGGCCACTATCTTTCCTCGTTAACTACTAAGAGTAAGGGTGAGGTATTTAATAGAACTATTAAGGGCCTTATCTATATCTTTATCTATAATAAGTTCTATAACTAGTCTACTAATTTTAGGCTTTATAATACTTATTAGAGTTCTTATAAGGGTAGTTATACTTTAGTAAATTTACTTTTTCCTAGTTCTCTTTTATTCTCTTAGCTAATCCTTTAGTAGGTCTTACCTAAGTTCTATTATATAGTTAATATCCTATTCTTCCTTATTAATTATGCTCTTTTTAAGAGTAGTATCTATAATAATAAGACTAACGTTAAGGCTTATATTCTAGCTAATAAGAACTTAATAGAGTATTAGTAGTAGGCCTTTAACTACGTAATAGTTCTCTATACTACTCTTATTAAGTATCTAAAGTCTATTTAATAGGATATTTTAAAGTTAAAACTCGCCCTAGCTAAATAGGTAAAGGCCTACTAGATTTCTAAGACTATTAATTTAGAGCGTTATACTATAAGTTCTTTTCTATCTTTCCTTTCTTATCTAGGATACTAACTTTATTTTATAGGCTAGTTTAGGTGCTTAAGGTCTTAATACCCCTACTAATATAGTTATAGCCTCTAGTTAGGAGGAGATCTTTAAGTATAAGGGTGCTACTACTACGTAGGAGAAGTAATAGTACTATTATAGGCCTAATATTCCTACTATATCTAAGGTTATTACCCTATATTCCACTAAGTTATCCCCTAAGAAGTGGAAGTTCGACACGACGCCTTATCGCTCCCGCTAGTCGTCTCCTTCTAGTCTATCTATAGGTAGTCCTTCTATAGGTAGTCCTTCTATAGGCCATTCCTATTCCTATAGTAAGCCTATAGAGGAGTAATTACGTATATAGTTAGTTTTCTTTATAGAGGTTTTTATTATAAGGGTTCTTCTTATAGGCTAATAAGAAATACTATTTTTATTTCTTTATATATTACTCCTTACTTATAATATACTTTTACTTATAGTTTCTCTTTTACCTCCTCTCTTTTAAGTTAACCCTCTAGGTCTTCTTTATAGTCTTCGTGTTTCTAAGACCTATTACTATAGCTCCTCTTCCCTAAATAGTTTCCTTTTAGTATCTAGGATACTAGTAAGGTATTTCTAGAGTATCTTATTATAGTGGTCTAGATTACTCTCTAGTTCCTATATTACTGACTCCACTAGCCATCCTAGCTATTTAACTCTATATTCTCTACCTCTTGCTTTTATTTCCTTATAGTCTAATATACCTTCTACTTTATACCTATCGCCTAATTATATATCCTCTAGAATTTACGTTAAGCTAGGCTAGAAGTTTTAGAATTTAAATAGTTTATACTATAGTTTAAGTAGCAAGATATTAAATATAGGATATAGTTAGGCTATTAATAGGGGTAGATTAAGCTAGTAGGCCAGCTTACTAATTTTCTTCGTGACCTTAAATAATCCTAAATATTAGGCGTCTAGTTTCTTAGATAGCCTATTTATAGTAATATTTTTTAATCTTAGTAGTACACTATCTCCCTCTATAAAGTAGAGTAGGAGGCGTATTATATTATACTATTTCGTATTTATTCTCTAGGCTTTTTTAAGGCTATCCTTCGCCACTCTAGCTAAATTAGCTTATTCTACGAGATAGGTACTTACCTACTACTATAGTTCTAGCGCCTTCCTATTCTTTATCTATAGTATAGGCGGTTTATAGAGCTAGTATTTATCTAGAATTCTATTAAACCTCTTTAGGTTCGTGCTAAAGGCCACCTTAATTAGTGTTTACTAGTGTAATAAATATTCTTTTAAATTATACGCGTATTCTACGTATAGGAGTAGTTTAACCTAGTCGTTCTACTTATATCCTATATAGATGCGCAAGTACGTTTCGAGCTCCTAGTTCTATCGCTCCGTCTAGCCATCTATTTAGGGGTGAAATATAGTACTTAGCCTATAGTTAATCTTTAGGTAATAGTATATATTAGACTAGAATTAGTTAGTAAACACTAATCCTTAGTCTAACACTAGTATATCTAGTAGTCCTATCTTTAGGAAGTATTACTTTAGTAGTAAGTTAGCAACTCCTTAGGCTATAATCGTTTTAGTTATAGGGAGGTACTAGATGTATTTTAAGAACCTATCTATAAGTACTAGAATCCTATTATATATATTCCCTTTATTTGTCCTCTAACTATAGGAGGTCTATAATAAAATTTAGTAAGTAATATCTCCACGCTATATTTAGTATAGGTAGTAGGACTAGTTATCCCTATAGTTTATACCTTCTTATCTTATTTAGTTAGTATACTACGTTTTACTAGATATATTCACTAACGTCCCTTTAAATATATAGCTACTAGTACTTTATTTTTAGAAAAAAGATAGTCTTATTAATTCTATAATAACCCCCTATAGGGTTATTATAATTCTTTATAAGGATATTAGCGCGGAGGACTATATCCTTAGGAATCTATACCTTCCTATTTCTATATAAGACTTTGCTAGGGTTAACTTCCTAGATATTAGTAGTCTTTATTATTTTACTTTCTACCTACTATATTAGCGCTATATTCTTATAATAGGCCTAATTACGTTTCTAAGCTATCCTAATATAGTCTAATAATAGAATTAAGGTTTCTAGTATAAAGGTATCTTTATCTTATACTACTTCTTATATAAGACTATTTAGTAAGAGATATTATTTATCTAGGCTCTTTAGTAGCCCTTTCGCGACGTTAAAATCTACTAGCCTAGCTTTAAAGTGTAGCTTTTTATACTAGTAGTCCTTAGCTACTACTTTAGTATAGAGGGGTAAAGGCGACTTATCACTAGTGACTAATTTCTTATTAGGGAATTCCTACTTAGGAGCGATAGTTTTAGATAGTTAATGGGACCCTTTAGGTCCTACGTTAGAGGGGTCGCGGCCCTATACTTCCTAGCTAGTACCTAAAGCTATAGGTGTTCGAATTATCTATATTCGAAGCTTTTGCTATAGGGTTAGTAGCATAGCGTCGCGCAGCGCCTATTGCTCCCCTACCTAAAGTCCCCGTAAGTAGTTGGGTCTTCTTAATAGGCTATTAGTGGGGTTCTCTACCCTAGGTTTATACTTAATCTTAAAGTTAAACCTAGCTAAGTCCTTAGCCTACTAGACCTATTTCGCTAAAAGTTCCTTTATTATTATAAAGTATTTTAGATTATTATAGTTAGATAGTATATAGACTATTAATAGGGCGTGCTTAAGATAGTACTATTATATCTTAAATAACTATATAATTATATATAACTCTTTATTATAAATATACTATCTTAGAGCTAGATCTATAAACTTCTAGCTCTAGAAGGCTATAGACTTCTAGTACGCTTTAGTCCTCAAACTTAAAGTCGCTAGTTAGAGTAGTATCGTGGCTATCGTGAATTCTAATATATTAGTTAAGACTATTACTATCTTAAGAGGGTTAAAGTATTAGAGTACTAGGGCTCCTACGAACTTCTTGCGGATTTTAAGGAATACTTACCTCGCTTCGCCTTCCTATTACTATAGAATATACTACTTAGTGGGACCTTTTCTAGTCTTTATAGCCTTTTTTTTAGCTTTACCTACTTTAGGCCCCTTATAGGCCGTTAGTAGAGTTTAAGTACGTATTATTAGGTCCTATATTAGTCTTATAATTCTAGAGTAATTATAAATAAACCTTTAGTAGAAGTTATAGAAATCTAGAAAGACCTAGATTTCTTTATATTCTCTTAGTTTAGGCTAATCTCTAATCGCTTACACTCTTATAGGGTCTATTACTACGCTACCTAAGATTATAATAAAGCTAAGATACTCTACTATTTTTATAGAGAATATATATTTACTTACCTTATAGTATAGTCCCTATTATACTAAACGTTCAAGGACCTCCTCTATATATTAGTCATAATCCTCCTCTCGCTTAGAGTATATAAGGATGTCGTCTAGATAGACCACGTAGGTTCTATCTACTAGGCCTCCTAGGGCTCTATAGACGTAAGATTAGAATATCGCTAGAGCGTTAGCGAGCCTAAATAGTATTATATTATATTTAAAGTAGCTATATCTTATCTTAAAGGCTATCTTCTATTTATCTCTTTTTTTAATACGTAGCCTATAGTAGGCGTCACGTAGGTTAAGCTTAGTATAGACGCTTACCTTTAATAGTTAGTCTAGTATCTCGCTTATAAGAGGGATTAGATAGCAATTCTTAATTATTATATTATTTAACCCCCT
>PELC01000243.1:0-13235 GCA_005212705.1 Curvularia lunata | reverse complement strand
TGTTATGGGCGGAGAGGCCTGGCTAACGAGTATGCGTTCGTCTATTATACAGAAGAAGGAAGATAAGAGAGAAAAGAGAGTTCTATCGTACGAGCACCGCTTTTATACCTAGCGCCCTCTAGTCCTCCTACTCTAGTCGTACGGAAGACTAGCTCGTGTATTTGTCTAGTCACGTGGTAGAAGCACGTGACTCTCTCTAGGTAAGATATATGGGCGTAGCCCTTCACATATAGGGAGCTGGCGAATTAGAGACTATAGTTAGACATAATTAACTAGGGAAAGCTATAGTGTCGGTAAACTTCTCGTACGAAGGCCTAGGCGACGTCTACTATCTTAATCTTATCTATTAGGATTAGTACGACGCCTTTATTTAGCTAGTCCTTAACTACTATTAAGTTTATTTTACCCTAAGAGCGCGGGAGTCTAGTGATAAAGTCAACGGTTAGGTGTTGCCACGTATAGTTAGGTACTACTAGTAGTCTTAAATAGCTATATTTTCTATCTCTCTATAGTATACTCTTCCTATAGAGGTTGTAGTTCCTTATATATTAATAGATATTATCGCTTATTTTTAGCTAGTACTATTCTTAGGCGATTATTTAGTACGTTTCTTCTTATCCTAGGTATCTAGTAAGTAGGGATAAGTAAGTAATTTAAATAATCCCTATTTATAAAGATTCTACGTCTAGTATTTAAATATAATTTTACTAGTATAGCTTATTATCTATATTAATTATATAATCGCCTAAAGAGACCACTATCTTACATATATTAGAGAGGGAGTATCTCCCTTCTTATATAGCTACTCTAATTTCTTAGTAAGTATTATCTTCTTATATAGTGTTTTCCTAGTATTCTTATATTAGTATAGGTAAAGATAGGGCTTATAGTAAGGTCTTAGATACTAGAGAGAGAGTTAGTAGGGGGTAACTATTATCTTGACTAAAAACCCTCCCCTAGCTACTAGTACTCTACTCGCTAGTCTCTTCTTATTCCGTAGTTAGGCTTTATATAGGTATAACTAATAGACTACTTTAGGCTTAGGCTAGGACTAATATAATAAATTCGCGAGAGGTAAGATACTTATCTAAATTACCTTTTTCTATATCTTAGTCGTGTCTTAATAAGGCGTCCGCTCGTATATTCTCTTTCTCTAGGCGATAGTGAAGATATATATTTAGGAAGTGGGCTAGCTTAAGGTTCTATTATATATAGCGTTCTAATAATTTCTATTTATAAGTAAAGTATTTAAGGTTCTTATAGTTAGTAATTACTTTAAACTCTTATACGCTATAGAGTTCAGCGTCCTATTCTTTAAGATAGTAGATAACTATAAGTAGTTCTTTATTATAAATTAGGTAGTTTACTTTATATACTAGTAGCTTACGTAAGAAGTAGGCTACTATACGCTAGATGCCTTTATTAACTTCTTGTAGGAGAACCACTCCTATCGCTCGTCCGGATGAGTCGTACTCCACTCTCGTCTACCTCTTAGAATTAAATATAATTAGTACTTCGTCTAAGAGAAAGGCTACTTTAAGAGTAGTAAAGCTTTCTTCCTACTCCTATCCCTAAATAAACTTAGTATCTTTTCTAGTTAGCTATACGAGGGGTTCTACTAGTCTTAAGAAGTTAGGGATAAACTTATAGTAGAAGTTTACGAATTCTAAGAAGCCTTATACGCCGCGAATAGTCTAGGGGGGTTTCTAGTCTTAGATCGCCTTTATCTTTTCTAGATCTATTAAAACTTTATTACCTACTTTAAGAATAAAGCCTAGATATTTCGTAGGTTGTATATTAAACTCGCACTTCTTTAATTCTAGCTATAGTCTAGCGGCTTAGAGGCGCTCTAACACTTATTATACGTAGGCGTGATATTAAGAAAGAGAGCTATTAGTAAAGATTAAGATATTATCTAAGTAAATAGAAATAAAGTTGTCTAGAAAGTCACGTCATATCTAATTTATATAACGTTAGAAGGTACTTAGAGTATTAGCGAGTCTAAAAGGCGTAACTAGCTACTTATATAACCTAAATTTTATCTAAAAGGTAGTTATCTATTCTTATCCTTTAGTAATATAGATCTTATAGAAGGCGGCTATAATATTAAGCTTTATATACTACTTAGCTTATCTAACTTAGTTAAAAGTTTTATGAATAAGAGAAAGATGTTATAAGTAACAAGAAGGATTCTCTCCTTGACGCGGGGTGATGGGGTTAAAGACCAACCACGTCCACGTCAGAAGGTAATGATTATCGCGGGGCTTGAGGTCACGTGATATATACTCCCGCCAAGAGCCATGCTCCTAGAGCACGGGTGGCCTTAGGAGAATTATACTCCTACTACTCCTATAATAGAGAGAGAATAGGGAGCACTAGGGCAGAACACGATAGGTATAAGAATAGGTTAGATTTTATTATTACACTCGTTATAGTCAACTCTTAGAATAGTTTATCTCTTATATAGATTAATACTTATTATTCTATCTTAGTATAGAATTAATTATTATTTACTTTAGTTATATCTATAACTCTTTTCCACCTAAACCTCTAGCTAAATAATTACACGGTTACTTTATAACTAAGCTCACCCTAACCTAGATCGAGACTAGGGAAGTATTACCCTTAGGGCCCTATATAACACTTTGACCACTATCTAGATTTAGTAGAGGATTAACCAACAGCGTCTATAATAAGATCAAGAACGATATCACGCTTAAGCGTAGTATACGACAATACCTAGGGTGTTAGACTAATAGTACCACCTATAGATAACGATATATTCACCCTAAGCGAAGCAGGCCAAGGCGAGCCTAAGGTAGGAAGCCCCTTAGAGGAGCTATGAAATCTTAGACGCGAGGCTTAGATAAGAGCTAGGGAAATAGCTAAGATATAGTAAATAATTAATTAGCTTATAAGTTAGCTAATAGCCACGCTAAATAAGAAAAGAGGTCTTAAGAAACCTAAGATAGCGGTACCTAAGAAATTCGACGGAAACCAAGCGGAACTCTAAACGTTCCTAACTAGTATCGACCTATACTGCGAGTTCAACGAAGTAGCTAAGAAATAGAATAAGATCCTTATAGCTAGTATATATATAAAAGATAAAGTAGTAAACTAGATATAATCTTATATAGATAACTATATAAAGGACGTTAAGCAAAATAGAATAAAGGAGGAAACTAGAAAGATATTCACTAGTTAGGATAGTTTTAAGGAAGAAATAGGACGTATCTTCGGGGAAGTAGACGCTAAAAACTAGGCCAAGAAAGCGATTACGCGCCTAAAGCAGACCACGTCCGTATCCACGTACACGGTAGAGTTTAAACAACTCTAGGCTAGGATTAACTAGGACGATATAGCACTTCGAATGGTATTCGAAGCGGGTCTAAAGGAAAATATTAAAGATAGTCTAGTATACTATAATAAGCTAGAGATACTATACGCGCTTATTAAACTCGCCACGCGTATTAATAATTAATTATAGGAATAGAATAGATAGCGAAAAGAATACTTTCAACCCTATATAGTGAATATAAGGAAATAGCGTAGTCACACTAATAAGGATAGTAACACTATTATAACTAGTAAGGTATAAGAAAGGACTAAGAACTAGAAACTATAAAGAAGAAACTAGGATAGTCTCTCCACGGACGAACGCAAGAAACGTTACGACAACAAAGCATATCTCTAATATAGTAAAGTAGGACACTTCTATAGAGACTGCCTAAAGAATAAGGTTAAGTAAGTAATAGTTAAGATTGGAATACTAAGAGCATAACTAATAGGAGAACTAATTAATAACCTTAGCGACTTAGATCTCTACGAAGAAGCCCGTTAGGCCAACGAAGAGGATTACATAGTTATTCCTAAGATAGCCTAGGTAGAGTAGGTTATAAGATAGGATACACTAAAGACAATAGATTAGAGGATTTAGATAGAAGATGTAGAATAACGACTAGTAGATAAAGTATATTAGGTGTATAGTAATAAAACCTACCTAGCATAAGATTGTCTATTTCTATAAGGAAGACTTAATATCGTCGGACTAATAGCTAAATACGTTAGCCGACGAGCCCTTAAGGAATAACCTATCTTTTTAGATCCTACACTACTAGTATATAAACGAGACGGAGACTATAAAGATAAGAAAGAAGCTTATTAAGGACTCTAGTAGGCTTACTATAGAAGAGAGTTTTGCATATACCACCACGATGCTAAAGAATAGAGCAAACTCGACGAAAACGATTACTACCACGCGCATCTATGGGTAGACGACTATCCTATTTTAAATTACTATATCTATAAGGAAGATTATTAAGAAGTATATAAACGCTTAGTATAGATTAACTATATAAAGAAATACTAGTTTTATAGAGAATAACGAACTACGGTAAGATAAGCGAGTCATCACCTACACAACACGATAGCGGATAAGAAGTATCGCACACCCAATTATAAAATGCACGGAACCACGGAAAGATAGATCCTCTCACTAGAGACGCTAGAAGAGATGATACCTCATAGAAACTTACATTAGACCTATTGCTCGGACAATTAGTGTATGACACACTTTGATGTAAAGGCCAACCAAGGATATTTCCCATAGTTAAAGTCGACTAGAGAATTAGGAAAGAAAGTAATATAGGCAGACAACATGCCGGAGCTAGTGTCATATAGGCACTTAGATTGGAAATTATACTATAGGGACGCCTATCTAGTCCATAACGAAGCTAAGCGATAAGCTAACTAGAACTATAAAGAACGCTCAAGGAAGAAGTTAGAGAAAGGGCGAATCTTACGACTAAAAAACTAGGATGCCGCTAGGGATAGGGTCACGCTAGTGAAGGCAGTCCGAAAACGACCCTTAGAGAAGTACGTAACGCTAGAGGCCGTGAACTAAGGTTAGTTACGACCGCGTACGTAGTAGGTCACAAGCTATAGGCTATAATAGATAGTAGTGTAGCTAGAATAATAATATCGCCGAAAGTGATTAAGAGATACGACATACCCTATTAAGCTAAGAAAAGGACGATACGAGTGGTATTAGCTAACGATAGCCTAACGTTATATAGGAACGGCGTAATAAGACTAGAAATAGAATTAGTACCTATAATGGTAGCTAATATAAAAAGTTAAATAAATATTAATATTATAGATCTTAGAGAAGAACATATATTAATTAGTTATAACTAGCTAGATACCTATAACCCTACTATTAATTAGCAAAAGTAGATAATACTCAGCTAAGAACCTACGCGTAAGGTTGCTAGAGTACGAAAGGAGATACGCCCAGAGAATTAGTGCACAACCTAGGACGGAAGATTCGGCAAGATCTCACTATATAAGATCACGAGAATCTATGCGAAGGACCCTTAATAAATAGAAGTTATTTAGATAAGATGAGTCGCGCCTAAGATAGATAGACCCTTACCTATAGATAGGCTAATAATAGATAGTAAAGACAAACCCGTATTATTAGATATACTAGAAGAATACTAAATAGAAGAGTTTAGAGAACTATTTGAGGAAAATAAAGCTATAAACTTAGCTAAACACTAGAATTAGGATCACGCGATCGACCTAGAGGAAGGAGCTAAGTTACGCCTAGGAGGAATATATCCTATAGCGCCCAAGCACGATGCTAAACTTAAGGAATACCTCTAAAAGAATTTAAAGAAGGGATTTATTAGACTAGGAAGTGGCCTAATAGCCTTACTAATATTATTTATAAAGAAGCCTAATAGAAAATAGCGACTATATATTAATTACTAAAGGTTAAACTTAATAATAAGAAAGAATTAATATCTTTTACTACTAATATTAGAGCTTATAGATCGACTCTAAGGAGCTAAGTAGTTCACGAAGTTTAATATCCAAGAAGGATTTTACTAGATTAGGATTAAAGAAGGTGATAAGTAGAAAATAGTATTTAAGACGAAGTATGGACTATTTAAGTATATAGTTATACTATTCAGTTTAATAAATACGCCAGCGACCTTCTAATTAGTTATTAATAATGTACTTAATAAATACCTTAGAGTCTTCGTAATAGCGTATCTAGACGACGTACTAGTGTACTCTAGAGGATCGCTTAAAGAATATATTAAATATATTAAGAAAGTGCTTAGGAAGCTTAAGGAATATAAGCTATACCTATAGCTAAAGAAGTACGAATTCTATAAGAAAGAAATAGAATTCCTAGGCTTTATTATATCTATAGAGGGAATTAAGATAAACTTAAAGAAAGTCGTAGCTATATAGGAATAGCTAACTCCTAAAATAGTTAAGAATATATAATTCTTCCTAGGATTTACTAACTATTATTAGAAGTTTATAAAGGATTATTTAAAGATTACTACACCTCTCTTAGAGATTACGAAGAAGAAAGTAGAATTCTAATAGAATAAGAAATATAAAGAAGCCTTTAAACGAATTAAGTAAATATTCCTTACCATACCTATACTAGAGATATACGATCCCATATAGAAAATAAGAATTAAGACTAACGCCTTAGACTATATACTTAGAGCTATACTATTATAGCTATACCTAGATAGAAAATAGAGACTAGTGTTCTACTATTTAAGGAAGTTCTTAGGAGTAGAACTCAACTATAATATTTATAATAAGGAACTACTTAGAGTAGTCGATATCTTTAAATAATAGGAAGTATACCTATTAGGTCTTCTAGACACAATTAAGGTGTTTACTAATTACTAGAATCTAGCGAGTTTTATAATAACTAAGAAACTTAACTAACAATAAGTACGATACGCTAAGATACTAGCTTAGTTCGACTTTAAGATTATACACCAGGCAGGATCGCTTAACGTAGTAGCAGACGCTCTAAGCCGAAGATCTAATTACGTCGATAAAGGTCACCTAGAACCTCATAACGTAATATTTAAGTAGATACCTAATAGCACGCTAAAGTATAACTAGCTAGAACTAGCTAGAATAGCTAAGGTGACTAAGCAGGTAGAAACATTAATATAGCAATAGCAACGTAAAGCCTACGAAGAAAGAGAAGAAAGTCCCTTAGGACATTACTTTAAAAGAGGGGATCCTAGCGACAAGAGGAGACCCTATATTCTAATAAATATAGAAAAGAAACTTATTAAGGAACTATACGAGTCCCTAGAATATAGATATACAGGCGTAGACGAGATAGTTAGGCGACTAAACAAGGCGTTCGAAATACCACGTTTACGAGCGAAGGTGAAGGAAATACTAGGCAACTATATAGCTTATTATCAAAATAAGCCTAAACGATATAAGCCCTACGGCCTTTTATAACCCTTACCACCACCAACACGACTATAGACTAGCGTTACGATAGACTTTATAGTAAAGCTCCTAAAATTAGTAGAACCTAGGTCTAGACGACTTTACGACACAATTCTAGTAATCGTAGACTAATTAACTAAGGTAGTAAAGTTTATACTAATAGAAGAGACTATTATAGTAGAGGAATACGCGTACGAAGTCACTAAGGTACTTATATCTAAATATAGAATACCTTAGAAATTCATAATAGATAGAGATAAGCTATTTACCTCAAAATATTAGACAACATTCCTAGCGGAAATAGGAGTTAAGAAGAAGCTTTCAACAAGCTTTCACCTAGAAACAGACGGCTAGACGGAACGAACGAACTAAATACTAGAATAATACTTACAATTCTATACGAACAAATAGTAAGACAATTAGGTAGAGCTATTACTAATAGCGCAATTAGCCTATAATAGTTCGAAATTAGTAACTACGAAGTACTCGCCGTACTATATAAATTACAGATACGAGCTAGTCGCTTATCAAGATCTAAAGGATATTAAAAGTATTATAGTTAGAGCGGAGAATAAGGCTTAACTAATATAAGAATTATATATAAAATTAAGTAGGAATATCGCTTATAGGAACCTTACAACGTCTAAAGCTATGAATAAGTAAAGGATTAAAGGACTAACCTTTAAGAAGAGGGATAAAGTCTTCTTATTACGATAAAACCTAAAGACTAAACGGCTATGTAAGAAACTAGATAATTTCTAATTAGGACCTTTTAAAATTCTAGAGATAATAGGCCTAGTAAACTATAAACTATAGCTACTAGTAAGTATACGCATATATAACGTTTTCTATAAGAAACTATTAGAACTAGCACCCTAAAACGCCGAGCTAGCGGAAGACATAGAGCTTGAAGACGACAAGTACGTAGTCGAGGAAATCAAGGACCTATAGAAAATTAGTAATTAGTAGAAGTACTTAGTTAAGTGGCAAGGTTAGCTAGAAAGCTATAACACTTAGGAACCTAAAGGAAACCTAACGAACTATAAGTCACTAGTACGTGAGTACTATTAGAAGTATCCGAAGAAGCGAGAACTAGATTCTTATAGGAAAGGAAGTAATCTAAAGATAAGAAAGGGTTATAAGAAGAGAAATAATTAGCCTATAACTAGCCTAGGTTAGTCGACTATGTGGGTAGTAATAGTTCGGTTATCAGAAAATCTATACTAGGGGCGGAACTCCCCTCAGCCTCCTCTTTCTCACAATTCTAGAGACTCAGAATAGCGTAATCTCGATCAGCGTACGCTCGCTCTCGCTCCTCGACCTCTAGGAGCTCGCGACGGAGTCTCGCGGTCTGTTCCTTAGAACGAGCAAGCTTAATGCGCTTTTAACGCTTCTTAGCCTCCACCTTTTCCCACTCTTCTTTAGTTATAAATAAGCTGCACTTAGCCTTTATAGTAATACAACTAGCGCACTACCTAGACGTAGTATCCACGAAGCAACGAAGATTCTTCTTCTTATAGCGCTTATAGTAGAAAGTTATCTCTTTCCCCTAACGACGAATCTTATTAGACTAAGCCTAGCGACGTTAAGTCGAAGTTATTATAGTATCGCGAGTGGAAGACGGAACCTTAGGTATAGTTAGGAAGGCTGGAGGGAAGGGATGGATATAATAGCCTAGGGCCTACCGACCTTATATATAGCCCACGCCTCACGAGTCGGCGCGAGATAATAATAACCTAGGGTATCGGGACGATACGCCTAAGAGGGGGGATAATATTACAAGTAATAAGAAGGATTCTCTCCTTAACGCAGGGTAATGGGGTTAAAGACTAACCACGTCTACATTAGAAGGTAATAATTATCGCGGGGCTTAAGGTCACGTGATATATGCTCCTACTAAGAGCCATGCTCCTAGAGTACGGGTGGCCTTAGGAGAATTATACTCCTACTACTCCTATAATAGAGGGAGAATAGGGAGCACTAGGGTAGAATATAATAGGTATAAGAATAGGTTAGATTTTATTATTACACTCGTTATAGTCAACTCTTAGAATAGTTTATCTTTTATATAGATTAATACTTATTATTCTATCTTAGTATAGAATTAATTATTATTTACTTTAGTTACATCTATAACTCTTTTCTACCTAAACCTCTAGCTAAACAATCACGCGGTTACTTTATAACCAAGCTCGCCCTAACCCGGATCGAGACTAGGGAAGTATTACCCTCAGGGCCCCGTGTAATAAAAGAGGGTAGTAGTTTTTTCTTATTAGTATATTTAGTGCGCGGTAGTCTATATAAAATCTTAGGCTGCCTCTAGACTTTTATATAAAGAGGATAGGGGAAGCTACTAGAGAGCTGCTAGCTTATACGAACCCCTTCTTAAGAAGTTTATATAGAGTTTTCCTTAGAATAAGTAGCTCGTCTCTTAATATACTATATAGTGGGCCGTATAGAACCTCTAGGAGCTTCCTATCTTTTAGTACGAGCTTAATTTAGTAGTTTATATTTTTTCCTCTTAAAGGCGGGAGCTCTTCCCCCTCTTTTAGTATAAATAGCTAAGCGTATAGTTAGAGATAAGAGGGAAGTACTTATTTTATATTATCTAGCGTGAGTAGTATCTTTAAATAAAGTGCCTTTTTAATATCTTTTAAACTAGCTATAAAGATTTAGACTTTCTACTATTACTTATTCTATTATACGTATATTTAGAAAGTAGTAGCCAAGATAGCTACATAACTAAGTTTCGCCTAGCTCTTCTCCGTGCTAGGAAGGGAAATCTAGTAGCAATTAAGATAAAGTCATTACTTCAACTTATCTATTATCCTATCTATATCTTTAAATTATATTTACCTAAGAATTATATTATAGTTATATATAGAAGGGATGATATAGGTAGCTACCTTATACTAAACGCCTCCTATATCTACTACGAGTTCCGTAATATCTTATACGGAGCTCTTCTAACTACTAACTCATTCGAGTTAGACTAGGGAAATTAGGAAACGTGGTAGGTTAAGTTCTCGTATAAGTTTATTACATACTATAGCGTACGTATAGCACCTATTATTAACTATTATAGTAGTATTCTTTATACTATTTATAATTACGTCTATAGATATAGGTAGAGTAGATAATAATTATTAGAGTAGTACTTAGGGTGGTCGTACGGCTTAATTAACCTACTTTATTTACCCTAGCCGGCGTTTTTAGGCTAGGGCTCTTCTTTTCCTTTATCTAAATTTTCTTCTAGTAGGGAAACCACTATAACCTTTAGTTAGGAGATTAGTCTAGTCCTTTAATTAGGTAGGATGGCTTTATAGTTATATACGAAGTGCTCTATTAACCTATAATATAAGTAGGCCCCCTCTTCTCTTCTTCGCATTAGTTGGGCTTAGGTTCCCTAGTGTTCACGAGTCGTACGAGGCTTAATAGCCCTAATAGTTAGGACCTAATCTATAGTATCGTTATTACTATACCTAGCTAATAGAGTAGGTGTAGAGTATAAAGGTCGCCTAGCTAAAGGCTAATTAATTACCTTTAAGTTCTCCTATATAACTTATATTCTTTAGATAAAGTTATTATATATTTTATTCGCTAGCGGCTAGTGTCTAGCTTAGTAGCGTAGTAGGTTTCAGTTAAGCGAATTCTTTAGGTAGTCGATCTTCTAAGCGTCGTCCACATGCGTTAGTTCTACTTCCTAGAACTTTAAATTAAAAATCTATATATAGACTAGAAACTCGCTATATTCTTACTTAGTTATATAGAGGAATTAGAAAGCCTTTTATTTAATAGTCGGATCTTTAAAAAAGTAGTTAAGTTAGGCCTAAAGTTCTCCTAGAGTAGCTTGCCGCGCGCTATCTATTATAGTAGTAATATACACCTATATAGCGTTAAACGCTCAGCCCTTCGTACACATAACTATATAGTGTACTTTATAGTCTTTAGTTAGGTAGGCTTTATAGTCCGCGTAGAGTTTCGCCTATACGCGCGTTTTCTATTAGGTGTACTCCTTATAGGACCCCTTATTAAATATATCTATATCTAGGAGTCTAGGCTTCCTAAACTCTTATATAGATGGTGTTGGCTCCTAAGTAAAAGTAGTGTTAGGCGTGGGGTATGGTCCGTGCGCGTCTAGCTGTAGGTCTAGAGCTAGAGTATCTCTAGTCCGCTGTTGCTCCTGAAGTGTGCGAATCTGCTCGCTCATCGTACGTATAGTATTGTTAGTTTCTATTCTTTCGTTCGCTATCTAGGTAATAGTTTATCGTAGGTGGTGGATATTAGCTACTAAATTCTCGTACGTTAGCTATTCTCTTAAGCCTTAATTATTGTTAAATGGGAGCTTATCTAAGTCTATTATATATCGTCTATTATAGCTATACTAGTAGCTAGAGGGGGAGTTTTATTCTTAATTCTCTTATATCATATAAAAGAAGAGTGGGTATTATTACTTAATCCTTCCCCTTCGTATGGAGAGGGAGAGCTAGGTTTTAAGTAGTCATCTTCCTTCTTATATTATGGGTGGAGAGGCCTAGCTAATAAGTATACGTTCGTCTATTATATAGAAGAAGGAAGATAAGAGAGAAAAGAGAGTTCTATTATATAAGCACCGCTTTTATACCTAGCGCCCTCTAGTCCTCCTACTCTAGTCGTACGGAAGACTAGCTCGTGTATTTATCTAGTCACGTGGTAGAAGCACGTGACTCTCTCTAGGTAAGATATATGGGCGTAGCCCTTCACACCTAATAAGGTAGAAACCCTATTTAATTTAGTTAGACCTACCACTATTATAAGAGTAAAGTTATTCCTAGACTTTACTAAATTCTATTAATAATTTATCTCTAAATACTTATAAATTATAAAGTCTCTTCTCGCTCTCTAAAGTCCCTTAAGACTATTTATATAGGATTTAGACTATAATTAGGTCTTTATAAAACTAAAATTAGTACTATTAGAAATTCCTACCTTATATTACTACTATCTAGAGTATAATACTAAGATAGAGACTAATACTTCTAATAGCGTCGTAGTAGGCGTTCTTTTATAGAAGTAGCTAAATAGAGTTTAGTATCCTATAGTATTCTTTAGTAAGGTTCTATCTAGGTCTAAACTAAATTAGAAAATTTCTAATAAAGAACTTTTACTATTATAACTACCTTTAGTAAATAGCGACTAGAGCTAACGTGGTTCACAAGCGAGTCGCTCACCCAAGCGAGTCGCTCACGCCCCACCAGCGCGACGACGTCGACACGTTATCACGCACTTTTATCACAGTTAATAAACTATTATAATACACTAAATTAATTACTAGAATTACTACTATCACTTGCACTATCTATCTCAACTACGTAGGTGCGAGTGTTATGTCCAGTCTCCCTACAACGCCCGCATCGCCTCTCTCCTCGCACCCTCTTCGACGCACTCTCACTACCACCACGACTACTACTCGCCTGTCTAGCTAATACTTCTTGTACTTCGCCTATAGTAAGAGTCTCGTCTATCCGTACGTATCGTCTCTTACGGCTCTTACGCTTATTTGCTATATCTAGAGCCTCTCAAAGAGTAGCTACTTCCTCCCTTATAAGCGTCATCTCATATGCGATTTACTAAGCTCCTTTACTTAACTACGTAACCTTTTCGTCAAGAGAGCTTATAGAAGACCTAGGGCGGTTTCTTACTCTCTATCGAATGAGAGTACTTTGAGCCTCGACTTCGCGCGCGTTGCGTGGTGTCTGAGCCTCCCAGGTAGCTGCCCGTTGTGGTGACTGTTTTGGTGTCTGCACTACTATATCAAGCTTCGATAGCACAGCCTATGGGTTATATAGGACTAGCCCAGCGGCTCTAAAGCCAGCTTAAATATTCTCCTTCGTAATAGACTGCTTAAAAGCAGCCCTAAAGGCTGGTAGGAAAGTCTCCTTACTAATATAGTTCGTACGGTTGCG
>PELC01000242.1:0-13568 GCA_005212705.1 Curvularia lunata | reverse complement strand
GTGGTTCTTAAGCGAGTCGCTCACCCAAGCGAGTCGCTCACGCCCCACTAGCGCGTCGATGTTAACACCATAACGCGTAATGGCTTAATAATACTTTATTCAAACTTTATATACTAAATTAGATCTTTAGCTTACTCTTTTTAATATCTAATTATAATATATTTAAAGTTAAAGATATACTACTACTATCTATAATATACTTTAAAGAATACTATCTAACTAATGCGCTAGAAAGCGCCCCTAACGCGACTATAAAGCGAACTTAAAGCGCCTTAATAAGCTAGAAGAGGAGGCTATAGTTAGGCTTATCTTTAAATGGTCTATATAAGGATTTACGCCTATAAAGGCTAGTGTCTAAGTAATAGCTAATAAGCTACTATATAAGTAGGGAGGTAACCCTATTAGTAAAAACTAGGTTAATAACTTTATTAAGTAAACTCCTAAGCTCTATATACGCTAGAGCTATCCCTATAATTACTAGCGAGCTATCTATAAGAATCTAGTAGCTATCTAGCGCTAGTTGAGTTTAGTCTAGGTGATAAAGTAGAAGTAGGGTATTATAAATAATAATATTTATAACTTTAATAAAACTAGCTTTATAATAAATAAGATTTTATTATAGCTAGTTATTATAGCCTTAGAAGGATATAGTAAAAAGAAATAGATATAGCTAGATAACTAGGAGTAGGTTACTATAATCTAAGGCGTAGGCGCGTTAGATTACTATCTACCAACTTTTATTATTTTTATAAGTAAGGTGCTTATTAATATCTAGTTTAAGAACCTACCTACTAACTAGGTACTTAAAGTTAGCCCTAATAGCTAGATAAATAATTAGCTCGCTCTTACATAGCTAAAGTACTTTAATATCTATATAAAGAGGTATACTATAGATAGGTATCAACTACTTATTATTAACGGCTATAAGAGCTACTACTCTATTAAATTTTAAGATCTTTATAAGGAGAAGAATATTATTCTTCTCTATATACCTATATACTTGTCTTACCTATTATAGCCTCTTAATATCACCTACTTCGCGCTATTAAAGCGTAAGTATGGCGACGTAGTTTTAGCCTTAGCACGCAACCGTACGAACTATATTAGTAAGGAGACTTTCCTACTAGCCTTTAGGGCTGCTTTTGAGCAGTCTATTACAAAGGAGAATATTCAAGCTAGCTTTAGAGCTGCTAGGCTAGTCCTACATAACCTATAGGCTATGCTATCGAAGCTTAATATAGTAGTGTAGACACTAAAATAGTTACTATAATAGGCAGCTACCTAGGAGGCTTAGACACCACGCAACGCGCGCGAAGTAGAGGCTTAAAGTACTCTTATCTAATAGAGAGTAAGAAACCGCCCTAGGTCTTCTATAAGCTCTCTTAATAAAAAGGTTATATAGTTAAGTAAAAGAGCTTAGTAAATCGTATATAAGATAATACTTATAAGGGAGGAAGTAGCTACTCTTTAAGAGGCTCTAGATATAGTAAATAAGCGTAAGAGCTATAAGAGATAATACGTATAGATAGACGAGACTCTTACTATAGGTAAAGTATAAGAAGTATTAGCTAGATAGATAAGTAGTAGTTATAGTGGTAGTAAGAGTGCATTAAAGAGGGTGCGAGGAGAGAGGCGATGCGGGCGTTATAGGGAGACTAGATATAATACTTATATCTATATAGTTAAGATAGATAGTATAAGTAATAGTAGTGATTCTAGTAATTAATTTAGTATATTATAATAGTTTATTAACTATAATAAAAGTGCGTAATAACGTGTCGACGTCGTCGCGCTAGTGGGGCGTGAGCGACTCGCTTGGGTGAGCGACTCGCTTGTGAACCACGTTATCTAAAAATAGTAGCGCAAAAAATCTCGATAAAGTTAGTCGAATTTTTTATCCTAGATTTAGATCTATATTACTTAGCGAGTCTACTTAATAAGTATTACGTAATTCCACTATTATAAACTTTACGATCTAATTTTTAAATAACACAAATTTTAGTAATTTAGCTTATATAGATCTAAAGTTATATTAGTTTAAAAATAATAACCTTTTTAAGTACTTTTTTTTTTGTCACCCACCTATAATATATAAAGGCCTGTTATTTTTTATAAAGACTTCTTACTCTTTCTTACTAATACTACGTAATAAGGTTCATAAGCGAATTACTTACCTAAGCGAATTACTCACGCCCCACCAGCGTGCAAATATGAAGATATTATTATTAACTTTTATTATAGTTAATGATATATTATAGTATACTAAGTTTCTTATAAGAACTATTACTATTACTAGTACTATCTATCTTGATTACGTATAACTATATAAGTATTACGTCTAGTCTTCTTATAATATCTAAATTATCTCTCTTTTTATTCTCTCTTTAATATACTCTTACTATTACTATAACTACTACTTTGTTATCTAATTAATACCTTTTATACTTTACTTATAATAAGTCTCTTCCATTTATATATAATACTATTTATCGTTTTAACACTTTTTCACTATATTTAGAGCTTAAAAAAGAGTACCTAATTTTTTCCTTATAAGTATCATCTTATCTACTATTTATTAAGTCCTTTTACTAAACTACAAAAATTCTTATTAAAAGAATTGAAAAAGAATATAAGGTAGTTTCTTACTTTTTACTAATAAATAATATCTTTAGCCTTCACTTTATAGACGTTATATAGCGTTAATACCTTCTAGATAATTAGTTATCATAGTAATTATTTTAGTATCTATACTACTATAGTAAGGTTTGATAATATAGCTTATAGACTATATAGAATTAGTTTGTCGCCTCTAAAGCTAGCTTAGATGATTTTTTTATGATAAATTATCTCAACGTAGCCCTAAAAGCTCCTAAAATAGTCTTCTCATTACTGTAGTCAGGGAGTTACATACTAAGCCTAAAATAAGATAACTATAGTTAACCTTTTATAGGAACAAATATATAATATTTAGAGACTATAATATATAAGATTAATTTATAAGTATTTAGAGAAAAAACATACTCTTCTTTTTATGAAATTCTAAAAGCTATTAGAGTTACAGCTTTCAAAATTCTTAATAGTAAAGAGTTATTTTTTACTTCAAGTATAGCCCTCTATATAAATATTAAAGCGCTCTACCTATGTAAAATACGCCAATCATTTATCTAGCTATTAGAACTTACTCTAAAAAGTTATTAATAGGTACATCTTTTGTTCAGGATATATATCCTAGAGGCTGATAGCCTATTAGGATATATAGGGTGCGGAAGTAAGGGAAGAAGGCTGCTTGTCCTAGAGTAGACTCAGAGGTAGTACTACTGCTACTTATCCTACTATAGACTCAGAGACAGTGTATGACTTCGAGTAGCGTAGGTAATAGTAGATAATATTAGAGGAGAGAAGGATAGTAAGTAAGTATAATATATTGCTAGTCTAGATTAGATTCGCGTGAACCGTTCTTCTCTAATCTCTCTGCTTCTCTTCTCTACCACCTATCTACTTAACTATTCTACTACTATATATATCTTGATAGATAGAGTCTAGAATAGTCTATCTAGTAGTAGATTGCGTAAGCTTAGACGTCATAGATAGGTGTCTAGAGATCAATTAATCACAGCTGTTAATCACAGCTGTTAATCACAGCTTCTGATAGTAGATCAATTGCAGATTTAGGTGTAGTCCTGATAACCTGGAGTCTGCTGCAGATCAGCTAAGTAGCTTATATCTCCAACATCTTTAACCTAGATATAAATAAGCATCTTATCTACTAAGATAAGAAAAAGAGATAGCTAGCAACTTAATATACCTATGCTTTAGATTGTAATAACTGATTTATAGTTATTTAGCTATATCCACTTCTTTTGCTATATTCTTTTAGAACTATAATAACTAAACATGATAAAGCTCTCTATATTATAAGGCTAGTTTTATTAAGCTTTAAGATAACATTTCTTATAATACACTTTTTCTGAATTATTAAGATAACTATATTAAACTAGTATTAAATAGCCGCTAACCTTTTATAGATGACTTAATAGTAATCATAACAATAGCTCTAATATATATAGAGCTTAAAAGCTTTCTTTTTAAAATTAATCAAAAAGTATTCACGAATAAGGTTAGTTACTCGCGTATTTAACTATGATTTAAATATTAGTCTTTACAGACGTAAATTCTTATATAAACTATTTAAGAATATACCTAACTATAGTCTTCTCTTCTAGCTTATTAAGTCGCTTTTTAGTTAACTTATAGCTATATTAAGTGCGCTTTTTAGCGTATTAGTGAGATAAAACTCTTCAAGGTATATTATGTATTAAGGGAGTAGATCTTTAGCGTTTAATATATTATAATTAGATATTAGAAAGAGTAAGCTAAAGACCTAATTCAAGAACAGTTAATAGATATATTATTGAGATATAACGCGTTAATGTGTCGACGTTGACGCGCTAGTGAGGCGTTAGTAATATACTTAGGTAAACAATTCGCTTATTAACTACGTTATTCTTTAATGATTTTAAACTGACTCACCTGTAGTAATTCGTTCATTGAAAGTATATAGAAATGAAAGTAGGCTACGCCCTGGCCTACTTAGCCTTGAAAATTAAGAAGAACGAACTTCATCTAAATAGATATTAGGCTGGCAAATAGGGTAGAGGTAAGGGTAGGGTTAGGTTACTAAGAATTAGGTTAGGGTAGGGTGGGGGTTGCTAAAAACTGCCGAGACTAGGGTGGGGATATGGTATAGGGTTAGTAAAGATTGGGTGGTGTAACGGCGCAGGCAAGTCTACTCAAGTAAGTATTAGATGTAGCGTCACTTAGAGGCATATAAGAGTGTGTGGGACGATGGAAAGCCTTAATTTATATAGACGCCTATATACCTAGTATAGTATAGTATTGAAAATCTATAGAATAGCTATAGTAGATAACAAATACTTATATCTATTAGTCTAGATCTAATTTAGGTTTGGGTTAGATCTAGATTAAATCTATATACCTAAGAGACTATCAAAATGGCCATGAATTTTATCTATTATACTTTCCCTTCTCTAGTAGTGTTATGGGCGAAGAGGCCTAGCGAACGAGTATGCTTCTACCTATCGTACAGAAGCTAAAAGATGAGGAAAAGAGAGATAACTAAGTATAGACTCGTCTTATACCTGCTCGCTTCTAATCACGTATCCGTACGGAAGGTATATCACGTGGTCTATAACTACGTGATCTTCTTAGTAGAGATTATAGGCGTAGCCTTTTATAATACTCCCCTCCTCCACTTATATAGATATATTTACGTTTATTTATTTTCATTAGAAGTAGGCAGCTACCTAACTTGCGGTAGAGTAGCGGCGTCTAGTTACTCTAGTAAAAGAGAATTTCCACGAGAGCAAACGCTCCCTCCGTACGGTATATAAAACTACTATCTCTCTCCTCTAGCTTTTCTTCCTTTATACTAATTTAATTTAACTCTACTACTATATAAGTTTCTTCTCTCCTTCTAACTATACTTATATAATACCGCCTAAAGCGTAACCACCCCCTCGCGGTGTCTAGGCTAACGTAAATACTAATAGTTTATAGTTTTATACTATTAGTGGCCCTAATAATACTCTTAATAATATAGCTAACTAAATCTTTAACGCTACCTACTAGGCTCTAACTCATACGACGCTGGGCGCTATGCTACTAACTTTTAATATGCTAGGCGCTGTTGACTTAAATAAGTATTATGTCTAGTTTGTCTTCGACTAGCGCGTCGTAGATAAGCTACGCCGTATTTACGTGGTCGCTCCTATACGTAATACTCCTCTAACTTCTTATATAGCTAGTGTTAACTTATATAGAAGGATATTCGCTATATATTTAACTACTTCTATCGCCCTCGCAGTAATAGTCCGTATAATGCCGTCTTTAGTCTAGGCCCTCGCGACTACTCGCCTATAATCGCACGTACGACTATCACTACTTAGTAGATTCTTACTAGCCGTCTATCCTACCTTAAGGCCTTTATTATGTATAGCCGTAGCACTCTTAACGCAGCTTTTTATACGAACAATTGCGCTACTATCCTACAAGGCGAGAAGGAGTTTACCGCATTCACTGGCTGCGTGTCTATCGCTGGTAAGTAGGGCGGGGCCTACTCTAACTATGTCTGGCAAGATTATAGAGCTCGTTATAGTATCACTTAGTAGGTAGTCTCTCGTACGGGAGATGGGCGCAAGAGGCTCCCTAGCGGTCCTAGTAGTGGCAGCCAGCGTGGTCGTCCGGCTGCGGGTGGTGCCGAGAACCCTTTACTCGTGGAGTAGGTAGGCTTGCCTCCGCTAGTTTCTTCTAAGTCGTCCGCTAGGTTATCGTCTAGGTTAGGTGTAGGACAACTATAACTGTAGGGCCGTAGTATTAGTAAGGTGGGTGGTGGGCTCCTATATAGGCTCGTCGTAGCCCGCCTAATAGATAAGGTATTCTATTTATTTATGCTTTATTCTCTCGTCTATAATATCTCGTACTATCCACTCTAAGTGCTCTTCGTCGTTCTCGTTATCTCGTACGACTATAGCCGCTGGGCTAGTATCATCTATCTACTATAATAGGAATAGGTCGTCAGCCACTAGATAGAGCTTATCTACATAATAAGTTTTCGTTTCCTATAGCATGGCTAACTCCACCTAGTAGGGGTCTCGTACGCGAGCGATCTAGAACTTGGCGCTTTTCTAATTAAATTTCTTACTACTTCTAGTTATACGTACGTCGCGTAAGTCTAGCTATACCTAGTCTCCTATATAATAGGTAGGCGCTAGTCTACGGGACTTATTAGCTTATTATTCTTATTCTTACTAGGCGTATATTATAGTAGATATAGCCTAGTTAGCAGCATCGCTAATCGTCTAGACGATATCCTTTATAGCTTCTCCTACTTCGTCGGCTTATAGGATCGCCTAGGGCTAGGGAAAAGGCGTATTATAGTAACTATAGTGGAGGAAAAAGGGTGAAACTCCTATTATTGTGTTCGTACGGGAGTTAAGCATAAGTTCTAGGAGAGGGTAGAGTTATACCTAGTTATCTTAATTATAGTTATAGAAAATCCGTACGACTACTTTTATATTACTATTAGCGCGCTCTATTATTCTATCTATTTGTGGGTAGTAGGCTATTAAGAGATTCCTTTAAATACTAAGTAGTTAGTAGACTTGCTTCTAGAGAGAGCTGGCGAATTAAGGTCCATAGTTAGACGTGATGGATTATAAAAGGCTATAGTGCTGGTAGACTTCTCGTACGAAGGCCTAGGCGACATCTACTATTTTAATCTTATCTATAGGGATTAGTACGACGCCTTTACCTAGTCTATCCTTCACTACTATAAGGTTTATTTTTCCTTAAGAGCTAGGTAAACCCGTAATAAAGTTAACTATTAGATATTACCACATACGGCTAGGTATAGGTAATAGTTTTAAGTACCTATATTTCCTATCCCTCTAGGGGGTGCTTTTTCTATATAGCTCGCAGTTCTATATATAATAGCGTACGTTAGTGCTCATATTTAGCTAATACTATTCTCTTATAATAATCCTATATGTTTCCTCTCGTCTAGAGTATCCTATTAGTAGAGATAGATGCGCTATTTAGATAACTCCTATCTAGAGTAGTTTATATTTAGGTACCTATACTCTATTACGCTAGTATAGCTTATCTTTAGCGTTAATTATATAGTCGCCTAAGGAGATAGTAATCTTATAGGAGCTTAGGAGAGAATATTTTTCTTCCTATATAGCTACTCTTACTTCTTAGTATAGGGAATCTACTTACGCGGCGTTATCCTAATAGTCTCGTATAAGCGTAGGAAAGTATAGTAGTTAAGGCAGCGTAGTAGATACTAGGGGTAAGATATCTCTCTAAGTAGTGGTGGTGTCTCATATAGGTATAATCGCAATATTCTTCTAGGCCTAGGCTAGCACTAGTATAGTAAATTCCCTTAATACTAAATACTCATCTAAATTATTCTTCTATATATTCTAGTCTTATCTAGATAAGGCGTCCACCCGTATATTTTCCTTACTAGGGCGGTAGTAGAGTTTTATATTTAGGAAGTAGGCTAGTTCTAAGTTCTATTATACGTATTATTTAGAGAGCTTTTACTTATAAGTAAAGTATTTAAGATTCTTATAGTCTATAACTACCTTAAATTCTCGTACGCCTTGTAATTTAGTATCCTACTCTTTTAAGTAGTAGATCACCACTAGTAGCTCTTTATTGTAAATTAGGTAGTTCGCTTCGTACACTAGTAGCTTTTAAGAGAAGTAAGCTATTATATATAGAATACCTTCGTCGTCTTCTTATAAGAGTATAGCGCCTATTACTTATCTAAATAAGTTATATTCTACCACTATCTACCTATCTAGGTCAAAGGTAGCTAGCACCTTATTAAAGAGGAAAGCTTCCTTAAGAGTGGTAAAGCTTAGCTCTTAGTCTTAGCCCTATTCGAATTTAGCGTCTTTTCTTATTAACTATATAAGAGGTTCTATAAGTCTTAAGAAGTTAGGGATAAATCTATAATAGAAATTAGCGAACTTAAGGAACCCTCTCACGCCTTATATAGTAGCTAGAGCTTCCTATTTTTAAATAGCCCTTATCTTCTTAGTATCTATTAAGACGCCCTTTCCTACTTTAAGGATAAATTCTAAGTATTTCGTACGTTAGACATTAAATTCGCACTTCTTAAGTTTAAGCTATAGCCCTATAGCTTATAGACGCTTAATTACTTATTATATATATTCGTGATATTAAGATATTAAGCCATCTATATAGATTAGGATATTATCTAAGTAGGCGGAAGCGAAATTATCTAGAAACTCGCGCAGCGTCTAGTTAATATAGCGCTAGAATATACTAGGGGCGTTAGTAAGCCTAAAAGGAGTAACTAGCTATTTATACGAACTAAACCGGGTGCGGAAAGTAGTTATCTATTCCTAGCCCTTAGTGATCTAGATTTTATAGAAGGTGGCTATAACATCAAGCTTTATATATCACTTTACTTATCTAACTTAATTTAGCGTCTCCTATATAAGAGGTAGAGGATAATAGTCCTTATAAGTTAGCGCATTTAGGGCGTAGTAGTCTACGTAGAATCTTAGTCCTCCCCTAGGTTTTTATATAAAGAGGACTAGTAACGCAGTAGGGGAGTTGCTTACGTAGATAAACCCTTTCTTAAGTAGCTCGTATAGTGTCTTACGTAGTACTAGAAGCTTATCTCTAGATATATTATAGAGAGGACTATATAGGACTTCTAGCAGCTTCCTATCATCTTTAGAGATTAGTTTAATCTTATAATTAACATCTAGACCTTATAGAGGTAGAAGTTCGTCTCCTTTCTTTAGGGTAAATAGGGAGACGTACGGTCGTAGGTATAGAGGAAGCGACTTAGTTACTTCTACTAGCGTTAGCTACGTCTTTAGGCGGAGAGCTTTCTTAATGTCCTAGAGACTAGCGGCGAAGACTTATAGAGCTAGCTATTTCCAGCTTCGTCATACGTAGGCCTAAAAGGCGGCTACTAAGATTATAGTAAAGTCTTATAGTAGTTTAATTCTCTCTATACTACGTATAGAGAGATCGTAATATAGGAGAAGGAGTATTTATCTAGCCACGTTAATAACACCTCCTATATCTTTAAGCTAGGTTTTCCCTAAGATAATGTCGTACTTATACGTAGACGTGGTGATAAAAGTGGCTACTTTTCACTTAATTCCTCTAATATCTATAGTAAATTAAGTAATAGCTTATATAGTGCTTCTTTAGTTATTAACACCCTTAATTTTCCTAGTAGAGATAGGTACGCGCGGTAGGTTAAGTTCTTATATAAGTCTTTTATATACTATCATATAAGTATAGCATCTATTATTAATTATAGTAGTAGCGTTTTTTAAAAGATTAATGATTACGTCTATAGATATTAGCTAAGTAGGCTTTAGTTAGTAAAGTAGCTCTTAGATAGATCGTACGACCTACTTAACCTACTTTAGCTGCCCTAGTCGGCGCTTTTAGACTAGGGCTCCTCTTTTCCCTCGTCTAAGCTCTCGTCTTCTAAGGTAGTGGCTAGGACTTTCGTTACGGTCTCTAGGTTACGTATGCGTTTTAGGACTACTACTTTGCACTACTATACGAGGTGGCCGTGGATACCATAACATAGGCAGCTACCCTCCTCCTTGCGTAGAGTAATCTAGCTTTGCGTACCCCAGTACTTATTCCTCGTACGGGGGCGCATAGCACCTACATTAGGCGTCTAGTCTATTTCGTCCACGGTAGCTAGGGTAGATATAGGGAGAGAAGTAGAGTAGGAGGGTACGTTAGATGAGAGTTAATTAATTATCTTAAGATTTTCCTAAGTACTCCTAAGTCGATGCACGAAGGCGTCGTACGTCTTATTTAAAGGAGGCTGGTACCTAGCTTAGTAGCGAAGTAGCTTCCTATTAAGGGAATTCTTAAGGTAGTTAATTTTTAGCGCGTCGTTATCTTATCTAAAACTAACTTCATTAAACTTTAGATTAAAAGCTCGTACGTAGAGAAGAAACTCGCCTTTTCTTTACTTAGTTATATAGAGATACTATAGAGCTTTTTACTTAATTAAAGGGTCTTCGAAGAACGCGTCTAGCTACTCCTAAAGCTTACTTAAGCTAGGTGATAGATTTCTACTTATAAAGTCTTATACGTAAGCCTATAATACTAAAAAGGCTAGTCCTCTTATATAGGAGATCACGTAGTAAGCTTAGTAGAACTCCGTAGGGTAAGCTAGGTAATCCGCCGATAGTTTCGTACGGATCTACATCTTCTACTACGTGTATTCTTCGTGTAAACCTTTCTTAAAGATTCTAATATTAGGGAGCCTAGCTTTTCTAAACTCTTATATAGGCGTAGGCGTAGCTAGAGGCTAGCTAGAAGGTTACTAACTTTCTATACTTAGCGTAAGGTTAGGAGTCTATACATTAGGGGTAGCTTACCCCTATACTATATAGAGGAAAAGGGCTTTTATCTCTTAGAGTTCCTCTTATATACCTTTAGCGTCTTTAACTCTTATAGCTATCTAGTCTAGGTTTTATTAGAGTAAATTATTCATTATATTAAGTTAGCTCTAGCTTTCTATAAGCTCCTCGTATATTAGAGGCCTTAGTAGGGTATTACTAGGTCTTAGGTTTAGTATAGGCTCGTGTAGCCCTATCGTTATATCTTATTAGTTTTATATTCTTAATTCTCTCTCACTCCATATAAGAGAAAAAAGTAAGAGAGGTTAAAGTGATCTTTTAGCTTATATTATAGGCGAAGAGGCCTAGTAAATAAGTATACTTCTACCTATTATATAGAAGCTAAAAGATAAGGAAAAGAGAGATAACTAAGTATAGACTCGTCTTATACCTGCTCGCTTCTAATCACGTGTCCGTACGGAAGGTATATCACGTGGTCTATGACCACGTGATCTTCTTAGTAGAGATCACGGGCGCAGCCCTTTACAAGTAGATAGCTAGTCCTATAGCTGAATAATCCTTTAATATATAGAATCGTCTATTAGCTCTAATATTATTTACTATATTTATAGTATCTACATATAGAGCTTTTGGAACTATTTTAATCTAAGAGTAAATGATTATAATACCACTTTATTTACCTTCCCCCCCCTCCTCTTCAATTTAGGTAAATATTAATGTCTTTAGCGCTAGTATTATTCATAAGTCTTTTTAGACTATTCTGAAGTTGAAGCTAATATAGGGGTATTATTATATATATTTATTACCTTAAAGTATACTTTTAAGAAAATAAAAAACTACTAAAACTATTTAGTACATAGACTAAACTGTAATATAATAGTATTTTACCCAGCTATTTTACCTCTTACAGACCTCTTCTAACAACTTCTAATATATATATTTCAAACATTTCTTTATCATCTTACTAGCACTTCTCTAGAGGTATTTTATCTTATATATTTATTATGATCATATAAGCTTTTATTTATAGCATTTTTGTTACATAGGGTCTAGCTTATACTTCCCTAGTCTCGGTCCGGGTTAGGGCGAGCTAGTTTAACTAAGTAAAACCATGAGATTTTTTGCTGGCGATTCGTATGGAGAAGAGTTATAGGAGTTAACTAAATTAAATAACAATCGATTCTATACTAAGATAGAATAACTAGGTATTAATCTATATAAGGGAAGAGCCTATAGGAGAGTTGACCATAATAAGTATGATAATAAAATCAAACCCATTCTTATACCCATTGCCTTCTGGTCCTACCATCTCTTCATGCACTGCCATCTCAGATGGCCAGCCTTGGCGAGATGGCACATCACGTGACACCAAGTCCCGCAATGCCTATTACCTTCTGACGTGGACGTGGTTGGCCTTCAACCTCGTCACCCTGTGTCAAGCAAAGAATCCTTCTTGTTACTTGCAATAATTTTCTAGATGATTTTTATGTATTAATTTAAATTCTTTATAATGTATTCATACTATACTTAGTAATAAGAGCAGTTTATTTTTAAAAGCTACTATTTTATTTTTCTACTCTAGAATAGAGCTAAATTAGGTGGATTCTAGTATATATCAGTAAGAAGCTTATTTGACGTATAGATAGTATAGACTTTTTTATCATTACGCGATATTATAAAATTCTAGTTGATAACTAAATCGCTACTATATGGTGTATATTTAGGTAGCTACTATAATCTTAGTTTACTAAGTCTAGATGACAATAAGCTAGAAGAAGAAGCTATCTATAGCTTACCTTCTAGTAGCCTTCTACTAGGTCTTAGTAAAGATTGGAGATAGTCTCTACTAAGTCGAGGATAGGATTGCTGCCCTGGAGACTAAGGTTAATCGGGTTCATCCTAGCTCCGTGGCCCCTACCAAGAAGGAGGAGAAGGCTAAGGCGGAGGCTAACTTAGATATGGTATTCTAGAGTTCCTTGCCTAAAAGGGGAGGTCTTAAGAACGCTTTCTCAGAGAACTTACGCTTAGAGATCTAAGCTATTTTTGTAGTGAGAGGAGGAGAGAAGAGAGAAAGAGATCTAGAAATAACCTAGAATTACTTTAGATTTCTATTCAAAAATGTTATCTTCGTTTTCTTCTTAAATTTTATTACTCTGTAATAAAATTATACTCTCTATATTAAATATTGATACTCTAAACCTTTTACCGATAAGGAATAGCTCTAATAGATAAAGATTTAATTTATAAAACAGTTTTAGTTTATAAAGTATTCCGATAAGATTTAAAGCTATATACTAAATAAAGACTAGATTATATCCAGTTTAGCTAACCTAGTAGTATAGTTTTAGATGATAACACTTACTTATTAAAACTCTACTTACTTTCTATCTAGCTACTCATTAAATAAAAAAATTGATAAGTTAAATATGTTATCTTTTAAAAAGAGAATTTTAGAATTTTTATAAAAAAGATATAGATAGGCTAATCTAGCCCGATATGGGCCTTATTAGTTATTATAGCCGTCTTTATGGCTATAAATACCCTACGATCACTAGAGTAGCTCCCTAGTGATTCGTCTCGTATCAATACGACTGTTTGCTCATC
>PELC01000241.1:0-13575 GCA_005212705.1 Curvularia lunata | reverse complement strand
ACGCTCAGAACGCACCTGCTGAGCGTGAAGATATACCCACGCCACGGCCTAAGCGTGCTGCAGCAGTGGCGGCTTCCGAAGCCTGGAAAAGCCTTGGCCCACGTAAGAGACGGCGGTGTTAATAGATGATAGATCTAGCAATATACGTTATTAAGTGCAGCCCCCCTTCACACGTACCTATACCTAAAAGAATAGAATACTGTAATATATTTGGCGCTAGTAAAGATATAGCTAGCGTTGGGGACAAATCTCATCTTGGGGACAAATCTCAAAAGCTTGGGGACAAATCTCAGCAGCCATAATATTAACGTAGTTTACAAGCGAGTCGGCCACCCCACCAACTTCGCGCACCTCTATAAGCGTATAGCTCCACCACATTATATTAGTTTTAGTAGATATTAACGTAGTGGATTAACTACTATCTAGAGTATCTTTCTTGCATATACGTGAAATATGGCCAGTCTCTCTACACCTACTACAGCGCGCCAGAGCCTGGCGGCTGACACCTGATCGCTCTCCTCCCTGACGCTCCTCACGAGTAATCTGCTCATCAGCCTCACGTTGAGCGAGTATATCCTCTCTAGCTCCCTTTGTAAGGACTCCACGCTTCTATATCCGCTTCTTCTTACGCCGCCTACGCTCTAATACTACTATATTAGCTTTCTTAAGACTAGCAATCTAATTGCGCATTAACTTAGCTAAGAGTATTATTACCTCTACCCCCTTCTTAAGCTAGTTAATCGCTATAATAATCGAACCTAGTAATAAGTCTTAATACCGCTGAACGCGATTACGTATTAATATTGATTGAGCTTCAAGCTCGCGTGCGTTGCTAGGCGTATGAGCCTGCCAGAGAGCCTCTGCTAGAATAGCTAGAGGAGTAGGCGTACGCAGCTGCACGTCAAGCTTTGATAGAACAGCGTCTGGCTGGAGAGGGACAAGGCCTGCGCCTCGAAAAGCTGAGTAGATATTGGCTGCTGTAAAGGATCGATCAAAGGCTGCCTTAAACGCTAGCAGAAACTCTAGCTTAGTGATGTGGTTGATATAGTTGCGTATTAGGCTCTCCACCTCACGGCTATACGCGCGCTTCAATGGTGAGAAACAGCCAACATCAAGAGGCTAGAGTAGGTGAGAGGAGTGGGGCGGTATATAGAGCGTATAGATATTGTTCTCCTTATAGAGCTCTTAGAACTCAAGTAACTAGTGACTTTTATGGCTGTCAAGAATAAGTAGCTAGCGTGCCCTAATAACCTTACCATCTATATACTTAATAAAGTGCTTTAGCCACTCAACTCCTAGCTCGTTGGTCGTCCAGCCGTTGTCACTAACTGCGATCGCCTAGTCGCGTGGGATCTCTGCCTCCTTATACTAGGTAGATAGGTGATACTTGCTAGTAAAGATAAGGAATGGTGGGATAGACTAGCCAGCTGCATTGATCCTAGCGATAAACGTTACCCACTCTCGGCCACCTGGCTAGATAGCCTTTAGCTAGCCTCTTCTCTCTAATACTATAACGATAAGCTAAGTGGTGATCTTGCCTATTAAAAAGCTAGCTTCGTTAAAGTTATAGATACCCTTATTATAGATGCTATACTTAGCCTTTGTCTACTCTATAAGCTTAAACTAGCTCTTAATTAGGGCTAGATCTTCGTATAGAGCTCTCTGCCTATTATAAGCTTAATTAAAGCGCGTCGTAAGACTATCTATACGCTTAATAAAGTTGCGCGGCTAGTGGACACCAACCTAGCTAGCGCCACGCGTAGCCAGGAGTCTATCTGCTATATTACGTATAGTAGTGTAGGTAGGTAGAAATCCACATAGATCTAGATTAAGTATATAATTAATTATTACCTCCTCTTCTAGCTTAGTAAGCTTCTTTAAGTTAGGCTAGTAGTCGCGTTAGGTAGGCTTGCCAGCGCGTTGGTTATTAAGTGTAGATTTTGGAACATTATACGCTAGCGCAGCGCGTCTAGAGCTACTTAGCTACTAGCTATTAAGAGAAGAGATAGTAAGAAAAATATTAGCTTTATTGCGAGATTGTAGAGTATGTGGTGGTAGAGCTATTAATATATATAGCTTTTAGAGTGTATAAAGTTAGTGGGGTGGCCGACTCGCTTGTATGGCCGACTCGCTTGTAAACTACGTTATTATCTAACGTGGTTCACAAGCGAATCGCCAATCTAAGCGAATCGCCAGTGCCTCACTAGTGTACTAACGTCGACACTACAACGCGTCATGTCTCAATAACGTAACTATCTATTAACCTATTCTAAATTAGATCTTTAACTTACTTTATTTAATATCTAATTAAAGTATATTAAAAATAAAAATTATACTATCTCTATCTATAATATCTTATAAAGAATCTTATCTAACTAACGTGCTAGAAAGCGCTCCTAACATGACTATAAAGTGAACTTAAAGCGCCTAAATAAATTAGAAGAAAGGGCTATAGTTAAGCGTATTCTTAAAGAGTCTATATAAGGATTTACGCCTATAAAGGCTAATATTTAAGTTATAGCTAATAAACTATTATATAAGCGCGCTAGCAACTTTATTAGTAAAAACTAGGTTAATAATTTTATTAAGCGAACTCCTAAGCTCTATACACGCTAGAGCTATCCTTATAACTATTAGCGAGCTACCTATAAAGATCTAGTAGCTATCTAGCGCTAGTTTAATCTAGTTAAAATAATTAAGTAGAAGTAGGGTATTATAGATAGTAATATCTATAACTTTAATAAAACTAGCTTAATAATAGGCAAGATTTTATTATAATTAGTTATTATAGTCTTAGAAGGATATAGTAAAAAGAAGTAGATATAGCTAGATAACTATAAGTAGATTACTATAATCTAAAGTATAAGCGCGTTAGGTTACTAAGTACCCCCTTTTATTATCTTTATAGGTAAGGTGCTTATTAATATCTAATTTAAAGACCTACCTACTAACTAGATTCTTAAAGTTAGTTCTAATAGCTAGATAAATAATTAACTTACTCTTACCTAGTTAGAGTACTTTATATTAGAATATATAGATATCTATCGATATATTCTAGCTAGGCTGCTGATAGATCGTACTAGGGGAGAGAGCTGGAATGATCAAAGGATATTGGGTTAGACTTGACTAGGTTGATCAGATTGAGATTGCCAAACTTCTCTATCTCTTTAGTCTACTTGACTATCCTACTACTATATATACTTTAATAAATAGAATCTAGAATAATCTATCTAGTAGTAGATTGCGTAAGCTTAGACGTCATAGATAGATGTCTAGTGATCCATTAATCACAGCTATTAGTCATAGCTTAGTCTACTAGAGATCAGCTGAGTAGCTTATATCTCCAACACTTTAATACCTATATAAATAGGTATACTATTAGTAGCTATTAACTACTTATTATTAATAGCTATAAGAGCCACTACTTAGTTAATTTTTAAGATCTTTGTAAGAAGAAGAATGTCATTCTTCTCTACATACCTGCTCACTCGTCTTACCTACTATAGCCTCTTAATATTGCCTATTTTACGCTATTAAAGCGTAAGTATAGCGACGCTATCTTAGGCTTAACACGTAACCGCACTAGCTATATTAGTAAGAAGACCTTCCTACTAGCCTTTAAGCCTACTTTTGAGTAGTCTATTATAAAGGATAATATCTAAGCTAGCTTTAGAGGCGCTAGGCTAATTCTATATAACCTATAGGCTATACTATCGAAGCTTAATATAGTAGTGTAGATACTAAAATAGTCACCACGATAGGTAGCCACCTAGGAGGTATAGACACCATATAATGCGCGCAAAGTTAAGGCTTAGAGTACTCTTATTTAATAAAGAGTAAGAAACTATCTTACGTCTTCTATAAGTTCTCTTAATAAGAAGATTATATAGTTAAGTAAAGGGGCTTAGTAAATAGTATATAAGATAATACTTATAAAGGAGAAAATAGCTACTTTATAAAAGGCTCTAGATATAATAAATAAGCGTAAGAGCTATAAGCGGCGATATATATAAATAGAAGAGACTCTTACTATAGGTAAAGTATAAGAAATATTAGCTAAATAGATAGGTAGTAGTTATAGCGATAGTAAGAGTACGTTAAAGAGGGTATAAGGAGAGAGGCTGTCAAGGATATATATCCTAGAGGCTGATAGCCTATTAGGATATATAGCGTGCGAAAGTAGAGGAAGAAGGCTGCTTGTCCTAGAGTAGACTCAGAGGTAGTACTACTGCTACTTGTTCTACTATAGACTCAGAGGCAGTGTATAACTTCGAGTAGCGTAGATAATAGTAGACGATACTAGGGGAGAGAAGGATAGTAAGTAAATATAATATATTGCTAGACTAGATTAGATTCGCGTGGACCGTTCTTCTCTAATCTCTCTTCTCTGCTATTCTCTACCTCCTATCTACTTAACTATCCTACTACCATATATATCTCGATAGATAGAGTCTAGAATAGTCTATCTAGTAGTAGATTGCGTAAGCTTAGACGTCATAGATAGGTGTCTAGAGATCGATTAATCATAGCTATTAATCACAGCTTCTTGATAGTAGATCAATTGTAGATTTAGGTGTAGTCCTGATCACCTAGAGTCTACTAGAGATCAGCTGAGTGGCTTATATCTCCAACAGAGGCGATATAGGTGTTGTAAGCAGACTAGATATAACGCTTATACCTACGTAGTTAAGATAGATAGTATAAGTAATAGTAGTAATTCTGTTAATTAATTTAGTATATTATAATATTTTATTAACTATAATAACGTATCGAAGTTATCGCGATAGTGAGGCACTGGCGATTCGCTTGGGTTGGCGATTCGCTTGTGAACTACGTTACTCAAATTTCTTAGACACTCTGATATTGCGGCGGCGCATAGTAGTTTTAGTGGTGGGCTACGCGGGCCGCAGTGCAGGAGCAGCACTACTTCGGCTGCCCGCATCACCACCACGACGCGATATTTTTGACTTTTAAGACGATGAAGCTATTCGTCTAGGTGTATTTTACTTATTATGAAATTTTTTTTTTAAAATTCTAGCTACGCGATCGCGATCTTTCTTAGCGCGTCTTATAGCGAGTTCTGTAGCCCACGCTTCTACCTCTTTCTACCTCGCTATCTTCTTCAACTCCTACGCTATTTTTGCTTCGAGTATTGATTTTTCTCGTAGAGTAGTATTAGCAGCTCTAAGCTCTCTCCTCTATAGTTTTCAGAGTTTTTCTAGCTATTCTAGTATTATTGTCATATGTATATGCTATTCAGCTCTAGTGTGACGATACCTGGCTCAGCTCCACCTAGGCCATCACGTGCCCAAAAAGGTACGGTATACTGCATTGGCAGCATCTGGAGCTGAATAGCATATACATGTGACATCCAGATACTGCCAATGCAGTATACTGTACCTTTTTGGGCACGTGATGGCCTAGGTGGAGCTGAGCTAGGTATCGTCACACTCTAATAGCTGTTCAGAAGCCCAAATCGAAAACTCTCTGCATTGTAACGGCGCAGGCAAGACTACTCGGATCAGTGTCGGACGTAGTGTCACTCAGAGGCATATGGGAGTGTGTGGGACGATAAAGGGCCTTAATTTAACTAGACACCTATAGGCCTTATACGAGAGGATATAAAAATCTATAGAATAGCTATATTAGATAGCTAGTATTTATACTTGCCGATCTGGATGTGATTCGGGTTGGGGTCGGATCTACGCCGGATCTATGTGCCTGAGGGACTATAGAGGTGGTCGTGAATTCCGTCCGTTACAAGATGAGTACTTCCCTCTACTGCGTAATAGCGCGCTAGATGCACGCTTTGAAAGTAGTTGCAAATAATTTTTTATAGGAGATTTGTATATATTTAGCTAATATTACACCTATTCTAGAAAACTCGAAGTTGGTGTGTGTGCTAAAATTATATAGAGCACTGCAATTTTCGTGATTTTGTGATATTATGGTAAATGGTGAACCTCTAACCCTAACCATAACTGTGACCATAGAGAGTCGTAGATAGAAGCCAGACCACGCAAAGGCGAGGGGGCAGCTGGCCGTACCACTGGTATGGTGAAGTGGGGCGATGCCGATATCTTTTCGGCAAAGCGTCGGCTGTCCGCCAACCCTTTGCATCCGGGCATAGCTGCGCAGAACGCGACTGAAATCGAGTAGGAATCAAACAAACAAACAGTAATTCCCGATTGATGATGACACAGAAGATTGCTTGGAGAGTTGCACACATTCTGTACGCCAGAGTACTTTTGCGCCGTCAAAGACTGTGTTCATTTCCAGCTATCTTCTCAGCCTACACTCGGCAAATCCTTAATCCCCTTTTTCTCCCCCTCCTGCTTAACCAAAAACTTATACTGATCCTTCCGGTCCAAATACACCACCTTCGCACCCAACCCCGCCTTCTCAACCTCCTTCTTGAAGTCATCCAGCGGGCTCATGAAAAGATCATAATCATCATAATGAATCGGAATCGTCACATCCGGGTTGATGAGGTGCATCAACTCGACGCCTTGCTTCGCATCCATAGTAACCATCAACAACGGCATACTGGGTCCTGGAATCGTAGTCCCGCCCAAATGAACGAGCATGAGATCGATATCCATACCTTCATAGCGCTGCGGTATTTCCTTGAGCTCGTCGACGAGAAGGGTGTCCCCGGTGATATACACCATGTACCCGCTTGCGAACTCATCCGCGCTTGATGACGGTGGAGATGAATAGCCGAGCTCGATCATCCATCCGTTTGTCGGGGGTACGGCGCCGAGGATCTCGTTGGCCGCGTTGAGAGGACCCGGGGGAACGTGTTTTCCCGGCATGCCGGTTATTTTCAGACTCGGTGTTGTACTTATCGTGACAGTCTTGGGGTGCACGTCGACAATCAGGCTGTCCCAGAAGTCGAGCGCGTGCACATTGGTAAACGAGTCCGCGCCTTTGTTCGTAAGACAGCTGTGGGCGTGGGGCGTGGTGATGATCGGAATATCACGAGACAGCTTGTCTTCGACGAGCCGGTCGAAGTGGTCTTCATGATAATGTGAAAGTAGTATGGCATCGATGTGCGGCAGCTCTTCGATGTCGATGGCGGGATTGGTGCGCCGGGTTGCGCCGACGCCGGGGCCGAGGTGCACGTGTTCGCCTGCGTGGAGAAAGTTGGGGTCAGTGAGAATGCGCAGGCCTTCCCATTCTAGGATCGTGGTTGCGGTGCCGACGAAGAAGAGGGAGGCGTTTGTTGAGGCGTCTGGTGCGTTCGCTGGGTGGATTCTTGTTCCTTGGGCTTCTGGGAGGACAGCGGGGACGGATCGGCTGTCTTTTAAGGGCTTGACTCCGGACCCGGGGGTGAGTTGAAGGTGCTTCATGGTTGTGGATGCTTAGGAATAGTATATATGGATTCTTGAACGCTGTGTTACGGGTTCAAGTCGGCGAACTTGGAGTCGATGTCTGCTGGACTTCCGCACGCGCAGAGTAATATGAATTGTAGAGAGGAGGAAATGGACAGAAGATGAAGAAGAGAAAGCGCAACTACTGCACAAATAGAGGCATGTTCTGAGCCATGTTGACGAACAATGACGACAGCAACCCTAAGTTAGCACGGGCCATACCCACGAACAACAACTCTCTCCCCTATTCTATCTAATAACTCACGCTATATAAGTCGCATGATAAAAAATTTTAGTGTATTAAACGTGTACGAGATTTCTACATTTAACGTAAAAGTTATATCTATTTAAACATCGTTATAATGGTATCTAATACAGCAAATTAGTGGGTAGATGGGCAGGGGTAAAACGCGCTATCCGACCATTGTTCCCAAGAGACCATAGTTCCGTTTTGCATAATGTGTAGGGCAACAGTCAATATCCAGGACAATACTCAGGGCAAAAGGCAATATTTAGGATAATACCTAGGGCAACAGTCAATATCTAGGTCAATACTCAGGTTGATAGTTAATATTTAGGTCAATACCCAGGACAATACCCAGGGCAACCCTCAATACCTAGGACAATACCCAGGTCTTCCTAATTAGATCTAGTCCTAATACTTAGGGCATCTCGCACGGACCTGTAACGGCGCAGGCAAGACTACTCGGATTAGTATAGGACGTAGCGTCACTCAGAGGCATATGGGAGTGCGTGGGACGACAAAGGGCCTTAATTCAAGCAGACACCTATAGGCCTAGTACGAGAGGATATTAAAAATCTACAGAACAGCTATGTCAGACAGCTAGTACTTATACCTGCCGATCCGGATCTGATTCGGGTTGGGGTCGGATCTAGGCCGGATCTATGTGCCTGAGGGACTACAGAGGTGGTCGTGAATTCCGTCCGTTACAGTACCTAAATTCAATATTAATCGTAACTATAGCTTATTATCTGTATTAATTATAGAATTACCTAAGGATACTACTATTACAATGTGTTGGATAAGCGAGTAAGCCAGGCAAGCGAGTGAGCCACCTCACCAACTTTGCACAACGCCTTAACTTCAACCAACTATGGCGTCACCCTAATAAGCTCCTTAAGTCTCTCGTGAGGTTAATATATATCTTGCGATTTTAGCTCTTAATATAAAGTAAATTTAGACTAAGAGATACGCTACTAAAACGTTTAATATCTCGCGAGCTACACTCCACAACTAACGCGCTGGTTGCCCTACCCGACGCGATTACTAGCCTAACTTAAGGAATCTAAATAAGCTAGAAGAGGAGGTAATAGTTAATTATATATTTAATCTTAACTTACGTGGATTTTCGCCTACATACTCTACTATATGTGATATGGCTGATAAGCTGCTGGCTGCGCGCGGCGCTGGCCAAGTTGGGTTGGAGTGGCTAGCTAACTTTGTTAAGCGTACAGACAGTCTTACGACGCGTTTTAGTTGGGCGTAAGATAGGCAGAGAGCTCTATATGAAGATCTAGTATCAATTAAGAGCTAGTTTGAGCTTATAGAGCAGACAAAAGCTAAGTATAGCATAAATGGTTTAACTAGTATTCTGTGTCAAGGTATTAATGACATAGGGTAAGAATTAGAATTTCTGTGCGCAAGTAACCTTATCCTACTATTCTTCCGCATGCAAACGCCCTAGTTGGTGACCCGCTTCATAGTAGCATGTCGTAAAAATCTTCGGATCCTAAGAGGTGCATAGCCTGAGGTCTGTATTCAGTAGTAGAACAGCTTGATGTTATAACTTTTGCACACCTAGGATATGTTCTCAATTTATGCTGCATAATACCCTTTCTTAACCCAGAAACGAAACATTCTGCGAAACATCTCCGCGGTAAGCGGGACATACATTATGTCGGCAGCGTCTGCCAATGCTTCCTTGGTATTGTCGGTTCGACAAATTGGCGTTTTCTGGCTCGTCTCAAAACGAGTGAGTTCTCCAAGAACCGGCTCGCGGAGGAGAGGCATCAGGGCTAATAGAGGACTGTCATTGAGGTTCTCGTCCTCGCTTACGGCTTTCACCCAATCCTGGTATGGGACCAGTTTGACAGGATAACCGGCTTCGTGAAGGAGCTTCCCAGTTCTCTCCAAACTGACTGATTGTTTCGGATTCGGTGAGACGATACTATAAGATCGTCCAACGTTCGAAGGTGAACGTGAAATGTGGTAAATGGCTGCGAATGCATAGTCGACGGTGACATACTCCCATCGCAGGTCTTTAATCAGTGGAAAGAATCCCACCTTTGCACTGCCCATCGCAACCCGTGCAAGGAAATCGTTGGGATTACCAGCACCTCGCTCGCTGTCGCAAATCACGGTCCCCAAGCGATATATCGAGACGAGAAAGCCACGATCACGTGCACGGCGTATCAAACTCTCAGCAACCCACTGGCTCTGAGAATATCCGGTATCGTGTAATGGGCCTTGGATATGTGGTTCCAACGCCTCGTCTTCGAGCAGCGATTTTGTCCCGTTTACAAGGCCGGTTGCTCCCCACGCATCGATTGTTGATGCATAATGAATAGTTTTGGGCAGACCGATGCTTGCAAAATCCAAGACGTTTTTGGTGCCAAGTACGTTCGCCTTAAAGTGCATTTGGTAAGGCTGGCAAAAGTTGACATGTGCGCCAAAATGGTATATCACGCTAACCGAACTGGCGAGGCGATTGTATTCTTCATCCGCCAAGCCAAAGTGGTGCGTTGCAAGGTCACCATCCACTGCACTGATGTATCCTTCAATCTTGTCGTCCCAAAGGCCATATTTCCTAAGCGCTTCTCGGAAATGTGCATTCGCTGAGAGGTTGTTGCTCGACCTGATTAAACATGTAACCCGCGACTTAGTAGCCACAGTGCAAGAGAGGTGCTTTAGGAAGTATGATCCAAGGAAGCCCGTTGCACCCGTCAAGAAAACATGCGCCTCCTCAGCCCCAGCAGTTATTGGGGTGGAACCATTTGAGGGTAGTATGTCATCACCCAAACATAAGTCAGTCTTCAGTCGCTCAATCAGCGCGATTCCCTCGGTAGCTTCCTCGTTCTTTGCGGACTCGACGAACTGAAGTATTCCCCCAAAACGTGAATTATCGTAAAGATTCTGTTAGCTGATAAACTTCCCGAAAGATTGCCGGATCTTTACAGTCAAATGGGCCGCCTGTAGAGATGTGGCGCCTAGGTCAAAGAAGTTGTCATCCTCATGCGCCACATGTATGCCCAGAACATCTCTCCAGATTTGTTCAAGCATGCCCCACGCATCACTTTGAGTGCCTTTGTTGTTTCTAGAAAGCTTCTTGCTGACTTCGCTTTCGAGAGCGGCGTAATCAATTTTCCCACGGGAGTTAAGTGGGAATTCTTTGAGTGAGATGATTTGGTCAGGAACCATGTACGCTGGCAAATGTTCTGACTCGTATTCCCGTAGACCTGTAATTTTGTTTACGTCATCCTCTTGCGATAAAACGCAGGCCACAAGTAGCGGCTCGGACTTGGTATCTGAAGCTTTGACTTGGAGAACACAAACATCCTGGACCATCTGGCTCTGTATAAAAGCTGACTCAATCTCGCTGGGCTCTACCCGGTAGTTGTTGTGCTTGATCTGCCGGTCGTTTCGACCAGCATAGACGAGAACTCCTGATGCTTCTTTCCTGAAATAACCCAAGTCTCCTGTTTTGAACATTGGAGGCCAAATTTCTTCTGAACCAGAGGTGGTAGAAGTATTCAGAAATTTTCTTTGGTCTTCTTCAGTGCCATTCAAATACCCAATGCAGAGCCCCGGGCCACTGATATAGAGTTCCCCGAGCTCCTCCTTTGTGATAATTCTTCGACCATCTTTGTCCAGCAGCAACACTTGCATGTCTCCGACGGCTTTACCAATCGCAACTTGTGTCATTTCTGCTTCCTGATGATCTAATAGATGAAGCGTCACAAAAGTTGTCGCCTCTGTCGGACCATATGCATTCCATACCTGCTGAGGCGGATTGTTTCTGAGAACATTTTTTATCGCAGCCGGATTTAGCGCAGAGCCTGCTACGAGGAGCAACCTCAAGCTAGAGAAAGCCTGAGGATAGTTGAATGCAATCAGATGAAAATGACTGGTAGACAAAAACCCGACTGTAGCACCTTTCCGGGAATCGAAATCCTGTAGCTTGGAGCCATCAAGTGTTACTGTCTTTGGTGCAACGACAATTTCTGCTCCCGCAAGGAGTGAGACCCAAACCTCGAATAGAGACAGATCGAAGCTGGGATTTTTGAGACATAGTGTTTTGTCGTTGGATCGCAGGGGCGTTACGTCGGTGGATGATGCGAGGTGCATGATGGCAGCTCCGGTGATCTGTACCAGTTTCGGCTTGCCAGTCGTACCAGAAGTGTGGAGAATGTGAGTTACTTTGTCGTTCACGCCGTTCGGATCGTCTGTAGTGGTGGACTGATGAAGTTTGAGCGAGGTGGATCCTTCCGAGAGTAAACCAATCTGAGAAGATGTTTCGACATAGCCTTTGGACCTGTCGTAAGAAAAAGCGTATCGCACTTTAGCTTGCCTGAAGAGTTGTTCAACACGAGCCTCTGGAAAGCTCGGGTCAACAGGAAAACAGACGCCATTGGCTAAACTGACGCCGATTTGACAAACAATTTGATGAACCCCTGGACCATACCGAATCCCAACTACCTCATTGTCTTCCAGCCCCTGATCGAGCAATAGCTGGGCGACAGATTCTGCAAGGTACTTCAGTTGCTTGTACGAAAGGCGAGTATCACCTTCATTAACAGCTGGAGCGCCTGGAGATCTCATAACCTGATCACTAAATGCTTTGTAGGAATCCTTGCTTTGCATATTGAGCGAAAAGATTTCGGCAACAATAACAATGGTACATCGTTAGACGTATTTAGTTGTGTTTAAAACAAAATGGTAGCTGTAGAGAGTCATCGATGTCAACTTTGTTAGGCTATACATATATAACAACGGGGCTGTGCGTTCCTATATGATGCAGTAGAACAATATATTCTACAAACGGTAGACTGGACATGACATATGGCAAGACATGCTTTAGTATGAAAAGGCCAATCGGTAACTTTGCCGGAATCTTATGAGAAGATGACCACTAGATGCAACGTTACATCCAGAAACAGCCACGAGGCGCTTATCGCCTTTCTTGTATTCTCTTAGAGGGAAATATACTCCCTAGGTCTCTTTTTTATTGTTATTGTTTAGCTTCATTTGCACCTTACATACATGTGCAACTCTTGCAAACTGAATATTAATCTATGTATTAGGCGAAGCAATGTCGCGAGCATGTACGAGAATTAACTGCAATCATATCATTGCTGTAGTTGTGCGAGTAGACAGCAGCTAACCGGGATAAATTTGCCAAAGATCATCTTAATAACAAGGCTGAAATCGAATGTGCGATATACGTTTACGTGGTGTGCTCCACATCAACATTCGCAAACTTTTCAGACACTGATGGCTCTGCTGTTCTAATCACAAGTTCTGTTACCACTGCAGCGCCTAACTCTTTTATCATAAGGCTGTACTCATGAGTTCTCTTAAAGAGCAATGTGGAAGTGGTATAAATGAATGCCTTAGTCTTATTTCACACCTTCCCTAACTAGGGTAGCACTTCCTAGAGGTGATCACCGCATTGCAACCGTGCATTTTGGGAGGAGGCTCCGATGTTTTTTTCGATGGGAGGAGGCTCCGATGTTTTTTCGAAAGCATGAACAAGAGCATGATAATATAGATAAGGAGGAGACTAAGTAACTATATTTCCCGCTAATTATGTAAGTACAAGGGATGCGATAAGCATCTTATGGCTAGCTCTAGATGTAATGTCACCCTTGCTTGCTACCCTCTTATAAAAAACTGCATGTTGCCTTTTTAGAGTTGTTTTTGAATAAAGTAATCGGTGTGCTAGGTTGGCCCTCGTGACCGTTGTGACAGCTGTCTCGTGTCATTCTTTCATTGGGCTCCTGCGGAGTTACACAAAAAACTAGCGTTCTAAGTAACGTAGTCACACACACCAACTTCGAGTTTTCTAGAATAGGTGTAATACTAGCTAAATATATACAAATCTCTTATAAGAAATCGTTTACGACTACTTTTAAAGCGTGCATCTAGCGCGCTGCCGCGTAGTAGAGGGAAATACTAGTCTCT
>PELC01000240.1:0-13614 GCA_005212705.1 Curvularia lunata | reverse complement strand
CTTGGCGGGAGCACATATCACGTGACCTCAAGCCCCGCGATAATCATTACCTTCTGACGTGGACGTGGTTGGTCTTTAACCCCGTCACCCCGCGTCAAGGAGAGAATCCTTCTTGTTACTTGTAACACTCCTCAGTAGGGGCCAGGCATACAGCCAATCAGGCTGGCTGCCAAGAGAAATCCCTGCTCAAGCTGAAGCTGCTGTGGCTAGGATTAGAATAAGAAAATAGACCCCTTTAAGGGGACGCGTAGGCGCGTCTCTAAGAAGATATAATTATTAATCTAATCTAGTATTATTATATATATTTATTATAGTCTATTATCCTTAACTACCCCTTTATAATCTAATAATTAAGAATCTTACTACTTCTACTAACCTATAACTATCTAAACCTATTAATATAAATACCTAATCTACTCTAATTAACGCGACGGTTATTCTACGCGATAAGAAAGACTACTATATCTAGTATAACTAGCTATAAGCCTAATGCGAAGCCTATAAAATATAGGCCTAAGTTAACCTAGACTTAGCAACTATACTACTAGTAGAGCTAACTTAACTAGAGCTCCCTAATATCTCTAGTTATACACCGTCGTTAGCGCTAGGAGAAGGAGGAGTGCTAGCTCGACTATCTAATCTATTCTTATTAGGGTAGAGAGTCTATAAGGATGATCTTAAAGTTTATAAACTCTAAATAGAGAGCTATAAGCTTAAATACACTATATATAAGATGGAGTCAGCTAGCCTATAGTATATTATAGTGCTGATTCAGTCTACTATAGCGCTATATCTCTAGCGCACCTACTACCTACCTAGTAAACCACTTAAGTAGTAGGTTAAAAATCTAACGCTAGAAGCTGGGATTATATTAAAGTTTAAGCAGGAATAAGCTCGTATAAGATATCACAATGCTCTCAAGCCTCCACGTTTAGTGAACGTCTAGGATCTCTAGCTCACTAAATATAGCCAAGCTGCATTAGAAGCTAAGATGCTAATAGTACTAGAGGTATCCTAGATCGATATTATAGCTGCAGACTTTATATTAGTAGTGAATAAGATCGCGCCTATTTAGGCTATAACCTTCTAAGCTACTAGAAAGGATTAACCTAGCTTAAGCTAGAAGGACATAATAAGATGGTTTTAAGAATATATAATACTAAATTATCTAGTTATAAGAGGGAAGAGCTAGAAGGCCACCTTTATAATAGAGGAATCGTTATATCTCACTAGTAATTACCGATCTACCTAGCTAGAAGGGGACGCCTAGTAGGCTACTATAGGGAACTCTTAGAGTTATAAATAGGGTAGACCCTAATATTAATATATAGCTAGTGAGGAAGACGATTATTAAGCTCCTAGCTCTTCATACCTGTCAGGAATTGGCCCAGGTTGGGCCAATCCAGCCCTACATGGGCCTTATTAGTCATCATGGCCATCCTCATGGCTATAAATACCCTACGATCACTGGAGTAGCTCCCCAGTGATTCGTCTCGTATGAATACGACTGCTTGCTCATTGATTCATCTGATATATCCCGTGCTGTACTCATCTTAGCTTACAGTCTAACAATACCCTTAAAGAGGAAGAGGTAAAAGTGGAAGGTCGTACGCCTACGGTAACTCTATAAAAGCGGACGCTATTCCTAGTAAAATTATAATCGTAGATGCTAGAGGGCCTAAATATCTAGTATATAATATAGGATATGCCCTCTATAATTACTACTATATATATAATAAGAAAGCTCTAGAGTGGTAGGAACTAAATCTAAGAATAGCGTAGTTTGTGGAACTTAGACGAGAACATGATACTAAATTCTAGAGCCTACTTAGAGCCTAAGGTAGGCCTAGGACTCTAACATCTAGAACTAAGTAATCCCAAACTCCTATATTAAATCTAACTAATAACTAACTACATAGACGATAGATATCTAAGATCAATACCATGTTCTCCATAATATCTATATTAGATTACCACAAATACCCTTTAAGAAACTCCTTTATCTTTAACTTAGGATTAATATGTTATATTACGAATAACCCTAATTAGATATATAATTATCGCCCGCCAAACTAAGGAGACTATATATAGGTAGGTAATAGCAAGATATAGATTAGAGGATATAGATTAATTATACTCTAGCTAAAGTATAATTAGATAGTAGTAAAACTTATACTCTATAATATAGCAATCTACCTAGATATCCTCTATAATATCGTCTCTTTTAGAGTACTAAGAAAGTAAGGAATCTAGTAAGACACCTAATTGGACCCTATAGTAATTAAGCGATTAGATAGATTAACTATCTACGAGCTAGTAGAGCTATATAGGTAATAGGTGCTAGAGTACTAGCTAATTAAATTATTAGATAGAGTAGCCCTATACGCGCATACCTATACGTCCTAAACGAGTTAGCGACCCTAATAGGCACCTACTCTCCTCTAGCACAAGAGACTAGGACATCTAGGGCTAGTAGCGATTAAGTACCTAGTCTAGCAAGCTAAAAGGGTGTGGATTAAGGGAGTAACGATAGTGTAGTATAATATATATAGGAGAGCGAAGATCTACTAATAGATTAGTCGCGCTCTAAGGATAAATGATTAGAAGCCTAGTAAGAGGCTAACGATCGATTTCTATAGCTATAAGAAGTAGTCCTATAATAAGAAGTTATTATAGCTATTAATTATAGATAAATACTTAAGATATTAATAGGATTTCTATCTTACTAATAATTAAACAGCTAAGTTAATTATTAAGGTAATTACTAACTTACTTAAATTCCTCTAAAATTAATATAATATTACGCCTAAAGTCGTTGAAACTAATAATAAGATCGCGACTATTAAGCCTAAAGTAATACGCTAGTTCTAAGTCTAGGGTATCGCTATTAAGCCTTTAGTACTAGATACTTAAGTATAAAATAGTGGCGCTAAACGCTTAGAGGGTATAAATAAGGAGAAAGCGCACGTAATATAATTAGATGTAAATATACTATAGGAACTCTAGCTAGAAGTCACGTGAGCCATGGTATATCTATATAATTAGACGCTAAACTATATTAACTAGTAGAAGATACCCTATAAAATCTTCTTTACCTATATATCCTAGACTAATGGGATAGTAACACTAAAGAAGCCTAAACTAGCTCACCTTAAGGTATATAGGTGTAAGGCGTTTATAATAACTAATAATATCTACTATAGTAAATTAAGACTATAGAGGCTTAATCTAAAGATATAGATTAGCTACCTAGTTAGATATTAGATATTAATAATCTATTAGATCTAGATCCTATCTCTAGTAAAAGTTATTAGTACTAGAGATGTAATCTTTAATAAAAATATAATATTTAATAGAAAAGTTAAGGACCTAATAGATAGCCTTATATATAGTACTCTATTAGAGATTATAGTATATATTAGGACTATTAAGCTACTACTACTAATCCTAGATACTAGGATAGAGTTGTTTTATAAAGACGACACTATTAATACGATAGAAGAGATCGACAAATTAGAAGATCCACCAGGCTATTACATGGGACGGAAGATCTAAGAGCACTATCCTACTCCTCCAGCTACTCCACCACTAGTGGTACTACTAGCTTAGCTAATAAGTGGAGATGTAGATACTCTAGAGATCCGATCGTCCAAGACAGTCCTATAGGTAGCAGCTTTCATAGCTAGAACTAAAGCTAGAAGTATAGGTGACTATAGTAGTAATAAGATAGATAAGGCATAGCTTAAGTAGCTACTTACTAAAGGAGCTAAGATATAACGTGGTTCACAAGCGAGTCGCCCACCCAAGCGAGTCGCCCACTTTACACCAACGCGTCGATGTTAACACGTTATTACGCACTTTTATTATAGTTAATAAACTATCGCGATATACTAAATTAATTACTTAAATTACTACTATTACTTACACTATCTATCTTAACTATGTAGGTGTGGGCGTTATATTCAGTCTCCCTACAACGCCCGCACCACCTCTCTCCTCGCACCCTCTTCGACGCACTCTTACTACCACTACGACTACTACTCGCCTATTTAGCTAATACTTCTTATACTTCCCCTATAGTAAGAGTCTTATCTATCTATATATATCGTCTCTTATAACTCTTACGCTTATTTACTATATTTAGAGCCTCTTAAAGAGTAGCTACTTCCTCCCTTATAAGCGTCATCTTATATATAATTTGCTAAGCTCCTTTACTTAACTACGTAACCTTTTTATTAAGAGAGCTTATAGAAGATCTAGGGCGGTTTCTTACTCTCTATTAAATAAGAGTACTTTAAGCCTTAACTTCGTGGGCGTTGTATGGCGTCTGCGCCTCCTAAGCGTCCGCCCGTCGTGGTGACTATTTTGGTGTCTGCACTACCACATCAAGCTTCGATAGTATAGCGTGTGGGTTATGTAGGACTAGGCCAGCGGCTCTAAAACCAGCTTAGATATTCTCCTTCGTAATAGACTGCTCAAAAGCAGCCCTAAAGGCTGGTAGGAAGGTCTCCTTACTAATATAGTTGGTGCGGTTGCGTGCTAAGGCTGAAATAGCGTCGCCATACTTGCGCTTTAATAGCCTAAAGCAGGCGACATTAAGAGGCTATAATAGATGAGACGAGTGTGTAGGTATATAGAGAAGAATAATATTCTTCTTCTTATAAAGATCTTAAAATTTAATAGAGTAGTGGCTCTTATAGCTATTGATAATAAGTAGTTAATACCCACCTATAGTATTCCTCTTTGTATGAGTATTAAAGTGCTCTAGCCACGTAAGAGCGAGCTGATTATTTATCTAGCCATTAGGGCTAACCTTAAGCACCTAGTTAGTAGGTAGTTTCTTAAACTAGATATTAATAAGCACCTTATCTATAAAGATAACGAAGGGTGGTAGATAGTGACCTAACGCGCCCACGCCTTAGATTATAGTAACCTACTCCTAGTTATCTAGCTATATCCACTTCTTTTTACTATATCCTTCTAAGGCTATAATAACTAACTATAATAAAATCTTATCTATTATAAAGCTAGTCTTATTAAAGTTATAGATATTATTATCTATAATACCTTACTTCTATTTTATTAACTTAACTAGATTAAACTAGCGTTAGATAGCCGCTAGGTCCTTACAGGCGGCTCGCTGGCGATTATAGGGATGGCTCTAGCGTGTATAGAGCTTAGGAGTTCTCTTTATAAAGTTATCAACCTAGTTCTTACTAATAGGGTTGCTAGCGCGCTTATATAATAGTTTATTAGCTATTACTCAAATATTAGCCTTTATAGGCGCAAATCCTCGTGTAGAATCCTTAAGAATACGCTAAACTATAGCCTCCTCTTCTAGCTTATTTAGGCGCTTTAAGTTCGCCTTATAGTCGTGTTAGGAGCGCTTTCTAGCGTGTTGGTTAGATAAAGTTCTTTAAGGCACGTTATAGATATAAGTAGTATATTTTTAGCTTTTAATACGTTGTAATTAAATATTAAAAAGAGTAAGTTAAAGATTAGATTTAGTATAGGAAGTTTAGCTATTACGTTATTAAGTCATTACGTGTTATAGTGTTGACGTTGACGCGTTGGTGTAAAGTGGGCGACTCGCTTGGGTGGGCGACTCGCTTGTGAACCACGTTATTAATCTTAGCTACCTAATCTACTAACTACTAGATTAAATCTTAATAAGTATCCTATAGGAGAGCTATTTAAAGAAGGCTAATAAGTATATCTTAATAGCTATAAGATTACTAAATCTTAGGTTAAAGTACCCTATAAAGTAGCTAAGGTAAGTGGGTAATAGATTCTAGACTATATATAGGTATACACCTACAAATCTAATTAAGATAACTAGTTCCTTAAGTATAAGGCACGACTAGTAGTTAGAGGAGATTAGTAGCATAATATCACGTCCTAAGATACGTACGCTACTACTCTAGCTAGATATTCCTTTTATCTACTTATAGCTATCGCCACTAAATATAACCTTAAACTAAAATAGTTTAATATTACTAACGCGTTTATTTATACACCTCTAGATTAGGAGATATATATACGCATACTATAGGGATACTAGAAGCCTAGTATAGTACTCTAGCTCTAGAAAGCACTATATAGGCTAAGGATATCACCAGCCCTATAGTAGAGAGATTTCACAGCTACGCTCACTAAACTAGGGTTCTAGGTTATACCCTATAAGCTCTACTATATAATTAAGTATAGTATTATTATATTCTTCTATATAGATAATATTATTCTAGCCTATAATAAAGAATAGGCTTAAGAGGCCTAGACTATTATCTAGAGTCTCTAGAAGATATACTTAATAACTAGCGGAGACGATCTATAGTGGTTTCTTAGGATTAAAGTAAGAAGAGATTAATTAAAGTAACTAATCTATCTATCCTAAGGTGCTTACTATAAGAAGATTAGCTAACTAGCTAAGGATTAGATAATTTAGTATAATACTCCTATAGCTAGTACTAAGCTACAACCTAGAGAAGGGCTAGCTACTCTATTAGAGATTAATAAATACTAATATAAGATTAGATTCCTACTCTATATAGTTATTAATACTAGACTAGATATTACATTTACTACTATAAGACTAGCTAGATTCCTAGCTAATCCTAGCTAAGAACACTAAAGAGTAGTAGATTAAGTGATCCTATATCTAGAAGAGATAAAGTAGCTAATACTATAACTAGGAGGGGGCAACTCTATATAAGTAGCTAGTGACGCATTCTTTGCTAATAATATAATCGACCATAAGAGCTCTTAGAGATATGCTATTAAGCTATTTAATAGGCTGATTGCCTAGAGAGCGAGTAAGCAAGATACAGTCACTACGTCCACCACTGAAGCTGAACTCCTAGCTCTCTCCTAAGTAGCTAAGGAGGCTATTTTTACATTAAGATTAATTTAAGAGCTTAAGATCGAGCTACTAAGCCTAACTATTAAAATCCACTATAATAATTAGTAGACTATCCACTTAGTTACCTAGGAGATCTTAAGACTCTAGACTAAGCTCTAGTATGTAGATATCCATAACCACTAGCTAAGGCAAGAGGTTACTAGTAGACGGATTAAAGTGGTATATACTAAATCCTTAGATATGATCGCGGATGGGCTCACTAAAGCTCTCCTAGTAAGCTAGTGGCGGAGATTTCTAACTTAACTAGGACTAGTAGAGGGCTAGAATTAAGAGATAGCCTAAACGGTGCCTCTACTTAAGATTTAAGAATAACTTAAGCGTCTAGCTAATTAACTAAGGGGCGGTCTAGCTTAGAGACCTAGGGGAACTCTAAGCTAAGGGGGTGTATTAGATAAGAGTAATAGTTGTCTTAATACTAAACTCCTTAGTAGGGGCTAGGTATATAGCTAATTAGGCTAGCTACTAAGAGAAATCCCTACTTAAGCTGAAGCTACTGTGGCTAGGATTAGAATAAGAAAATAGACCCCTTTAAGGGGACGCGCGGGCGCGTCTCTAAGAAGACATAATTATTAATCTAATCTAGCATTATCACATATGTTTATTATAGTCTACTGTCCTTGACTACCCCTTCACAATCTGACAATAAGAGAGATAGGCGGGGGGAGGGGAGTATAGAAAACTTTCTTAAGTACCCCTAACTAGCGCTTCTATATAATCGTCTCGTGCCTATCTACTATAGTAGGATAGAGGGAGTTAGTAATAGGTAAAAGTTGCCCTCCTCTAAGAGCCTTCTTCTTTATTATCTACTATAATCTTAGTATAAATAACTAGATTAAATACTTTTCTCTTTTATATCTCTATTATATATATATTTCCTATCCTCTATAGTATATTTTAACTCGTATAGTTATAGCGTATAGTAAAAAAGTCCTTATAGTAGGCGTAACCCTAAGTTAGAGTTAAGCCCTAACCCTACTCTACCCTTAGGTATAGGCTATATTAGTGAATATTAACTTCCTACTATATTTTATTAGATATCCCTAACAGGATTAAGGTTAGAATTGACCTTAATCCTGTCGGGGATATATGATAGAAACACTAGTATAGCTCGACTATGGATGCTCGTACCCACGCACCACGCACCACGCAGCGGCAGCGGTTATGTGCGCGTCTCCAATTTCCCCAAAGCGATTACGCTTTCTAGAACGACCTGAGGTTCGTTGTTGTCATCGGCGTATAACTCCACGATCAGGAGCTCAAACTTCCTCCAAGGCGGTATGCTTCTTGAGTAATAGGTCTTGTCGTTCTCATTTTTCGCAGCTGGAAGAGCGACAACGCCCCGCAGTTTGGGGACGATTTGCTCAGCTGCCGAGAGACTGATGGACGGCAGGGCTTGTTCGACAGGAAAAGGTCATCGGTGTCAACGTAAATTCTGAGGTCAACAGTCTTAAGCTTAGTGCTCGTTGCAACTGAGGTTATTCCAGCCACGAAAACGCACTTGTCGGTGTCTGGTGCATCCTTTCGTGTTGCTTGCAACGAAGCCGGCAGTATCACAGCGCATGATCCAGGCTGAGGGCCTTGTGCTTCGTCCATCTCATCATTAATCTTCTGTCTCTTTTCGTCAAAGAGTGAGAATGTTGATCCCATCGAGCATCAAACCGGCAGTTGATGGATGTCAACCGCTTGAACCCGTCATCAACGGGGGTTCCTCGAGGCTTACACGTGATCACCAAAGTCGTGTCATTGCCTGGCGTCAGCTTTGTTGTGTTGATCTGGTAGTTGTGTCTTGTGCTAGGCTCATCCGGCTCACGGCTGAAAGGCCCGGACCTACTCGAAGGCCATCAGCCTGATACCAGCTCACCGCGGGCAGTGTTGGAGGTTTGGGTTCGCCGACGATCCAATTGACGAGGAGTGTCGGCCCTAGCCCGGCTACCATCGCCGCAAGCTATATCCATATCGGTACAGCATAGAATATTGTCGCGACCTCCAGAATGGGGTTGGCCAATTGCACTAGTATGTTGAGAATAGACGTAGCGGAGATCCAAGTGGGCGTGTTGCAGCCTGAAAGTGGAATGCGTATAAGAGCCATATGAGCCTGTATCCACCTATAGTGAATATCAGCGTGCGTTCTTTCGGTAAAAAACAACTATTCGGGAGGATTTTATGATACATATACTAATTACAGATAAATTTAGTTGTGACTGACTAACTGTTTGTACAGCATACAAGACAGCTAAGTAATGCCGCGCTAAGACGACGAGTAAGGCAGTTCGCTGCAGCCACCGATACTAACATTTGGTAAAGAGCTCGAAACATTATCATTATAACAATATTAGGCTAGAAGAGCGGGTTTAGTAAGAGCAATAGCTAGCGTGTATTACTTGCCCGTGTGGATCACTCGCCCATGGGGAACGTTAAGAGTATAAAATGTCTGAAATTACTACTTCGCCAGCTTCTAGCTCTACAGTGAGTAGGATGCACGTTTTAAAAGTTACCGTAACCAATCTTTGAAAGTTTCTTTGCATACATTCGATAAAAGTTGGATCCATTCTAAAAAGTTCGAAGTTAGCGTGTAGACTGCTTAGCACATCTGACACTAGTATTTAAACTAATTTAGAAAGAAAACTGAAACTGTTAAGGCATTGATACACTGCAACTGTGGATTGATTGCCTGTACCTAGTGAGATACTGCGAAAGGCACCAGTCTAGTTGCTCGTAGAATTTTCGATGTTCCCGCACGATCTACTTCGCTTAGGCTAACGCCTCACTTAGCTTAGCAATGGTTCGAGTCTCATCCGTGACAAAACTAGCTAATAACTAGACTAAAGATAGACATTTTGATATTAGCGAGATTATCGCCATTATTCCTTACACATGTGAAAAAAGGGGAATCTCCACTATTCATAGTAAATTTCCCACTACCGCTACCTGTATCTCCCGACCCTTGAAAAAGGAATGGGCCGCTTGATGACTGGTCACCAACTGTAAAGGAACTAACAGGTGAGTCCAGCTATATGTTATTAGCATTAACATTCTTAGATAGCGGCCGTAGAAAAGTTTATGTCTTACTGTGAACTGATAATTAAAATCACCCTGACCATTCTGAAAAACGCTAAAATCAATGCTTCCAGGGAAGCAGGTGATTTGACCACCAGTGGCACCCGTCTCAAGCGCGTAGAGTGTCGAGGTTGAAGTAGATGGCCCCGCAGGAGTAGTGGTCGGAGGTTCACTTGTGGGTTGACTTTGAGGAGGCGCGGTAGTTGCTGCTGACGAAGAAGTAGACCCGCGCAGCGTTGCGTCCTGCGACAGGATTTCTGAGATCTGGGCACTGTTCAAACCATCTTGATCTGTGAGAATGCTGGTGGCTGTTGGAGCACGAGTTGAGGGGCAGCTAGTGCTGGGAGTGGGAGAAGCGCTTGTTGGTGTTGGCGCATCGCTATTTCCTGTGGGATTACTTCCGTCACCTGGCGGAGCTGGAGCTGGTGCCGGTGCAGGTGCAGGTGCAGGTGCCGGTGCAGGGGCGGGACCTGGCACAGGAACCCCACCGCCGTCATTGCTGGCGCTACTGGAAGTTGGTATTGGACTCGGTATCTGCTGGCTATCGCTTGTTGGCGCTGGTGTAGGGGGTGGACTTGGCGGCGGTTGTGAAGGTGATGTAGTGGGCGATGATGAGAGCAAGAGGGATGATGGCGGCAATGAACTTGACCTAGTTGCTAAGGCTGATGAGCGGGAGCTCACTGGCGATCTGGGAGAGCCTTCCTGCTGTGGGGCTGATGAGGTGGTTGATGCTGATGACGGGCGATTTCTGGGTGGGGTAGGCGAACTTGGCCGTGGTACAGCCACTGAGCTGCTATTTCCTGGCCTCGCCGCGGACGATGCCCCAGTATTTCTCCCTTGTCTCTTGACGAGGCCTGACGACAAGTCGTCACGGTGCCCTCGGAGCCTCGCGTAGTAATCGTCAGCGTTGGCCATTATTCTAGACCGCTTCTGTATGACACAGCTGCTGTCGGATGAGGGCGAACCAGTCGTCGGATCGGCTAGGACTTCGGCAGCAAAGAAAGCCATGTTCTGAGCGTTCAGGATTTTCTGGGCGTCAGGCAGCGCCTGGCAGCTAAAATGATTTAGCACGTGTTCAAGGATGCAAAGTGGTGTGGCTGACCATGAGCTATCATAGCATCCTCCTCCTCTGGGATCTGGTTGATCTTTGCATCGCCTAGCCGCACTCACAATAGCACTAGTGTGCTGAACCTCGTGCAACATGGCGAAGCCCTGAGAGGGCGTAAACCGCTCTTGAAGCCAGTTTGACACCATTGTACGCTGGTCCACTAGTTCAAAAAAGCTCGGACAAAACATAATTATATTTCCCGCAATATTGTTGGCTCCGTTTTCGTAAGTAGACGCTAGTGCCGCTGGTGGGCACATGGTAGCCGAAGTGGGGCAAGCGTAGGTGAGGCCAGTCGGGTCAAGATTGTCTGCAGCAACAATCGAAGTCTGTTCAGTGGCTGGAGCTAGGACAGAAATCAGTGCATCATAATTGTTCAATTTAATGGCGAGCCTAGTCGCGGATTTAGCGTTGCCTATGTAGAGACTAAGTTAGTGACATGGATGAACAGAGGAGAATGTGCATATAACTACCTTTCCCAAACCATGCTCGATACGCTATAGACTTTTCGCTGCCGGAAACCCCCAAGACATCAGAAGCCGCCCTAGCAAGAGCCTTCGCATCTTCAATAGAGCGTGTTATTTGAGAAATTTGTGAATCAGAACATCCCCAGCCACTAGGAGGAATGACAACGGAAAAGGATGATAATGCCCTTTTTGTGATCAAACTTCGATGGCCCACCTGCAGCGCAATGTCTATTCCTGCCTCTAACGGGATAAAATGGCAAGCCGTCGAAATGGCGAAAGTAATGACGGTAAGAAGCGAAGTATAAAACATTTAGCAAGTCTGTTGAAACAAAGCTAATAGAGGATTCTATTCTTGAAGACTAAACTCTAGGCTTTAGAGTTGGACTACAAACCTAAGCTATTATATGCTTGTTAAATTATTTAATAGGAGCAAAAATAGTGCGTTCCTCCCAAGCCTTGTTCCTTGCATTATTCTACATGAGACATTCTCAAAACTTAAAATGGAGTGACATGAACGCATCCAAATATAGGGCCATGCAGAGGTGTATTAGGTCCGAAAAACGGTCGATTTTGGTGGAAGATTCGCCGAGCAGCTTGATTTCGTTCATGCCACCTTTTTATAGCAGTAAAGCGGGTGTGTCAGGTTGTATAGACTCGGGCCGACTTAGACGTTACAGAAAAGATGGCAAGGGGAGGTTTATATGACACGCTTGGCAGAAAGAAGCGATTATATTAGAACGAATTCAGACGAATCTTGAGCTTTAAAGGCACAACTGGGGGTTAAATGTGGGTCAACTCCTAACTAGTAGATAGATACTACATTAGGAGCACTCCGTACTCGGCCATCTACTGTAGGGAGATAGTATATGCGTAGGGTGGCCTGTCCGCTTATCAATAGCACTAGCGTGACGCTAGTGCGTCAGAAGCGTGTGCCTTGCATGCCCAGACTTGGCATTGCATCGTGGCTGCGGCAGCGACTCGGTGTCGCCCCATCACGTAAGGTTTCATCCTAGTACTCCGTAAGGACTGGATGAGAAATTTTGTATTATGTAGGCCCTCGGCCTCCCTGGCCCAGATCGTATATTCCGCAACGTGCAAGTACGCTCCTTTGCTGGACTGTATGGATATGTAAAGTGTCCTTTTCTAATCGTTCCTACGTCTCTATGCCCCGGACTTTCCACGTGATCTTGGTAGGCTCCTTGTAACGGCGCAGGCAAGACTACTCAGATCAGTATCGGCAGTAGTGTCACTCAGAGGCATATGGGAGTGCGTGGGACATCAAACGAGCTGTCAGATAAGTGACAGCATCTGGGTGTGATCGAGCACTCGGATTCTGTGATCTCAACCAATCAGGGCTGATCGCCAAGGCCTACCCCTAGGTGAGGCTGATACTCAGCGGCCTACCTAATACAAAAACCAATAGCGATAGCTCTTATAAGGGGCGCGCCCTCGCGCCTCTATAGAGGGTAGAGAGAGATTAGAGCAATCAATATATTCTAATTCTACGATTAATTATTATAGTCTTTTATTATAACTAGTAACTAATCTAAATTAATCCTTAATTAGAAACCCCTTATAGTCTAATAATTAAGAGTCTTACTACCTCTACTAACCTATAACTACCTTAACTAATTAATTAATCTATAATAATAGCTACTTAATCTAATTAGTAGACTGTAGTTGTGAGAGATTTGGCAGATAGGAATGGAGATATCAAGAATAGCATTAGACGAATCCTTGAGGTTCCTCTCAAGGATCGGACGGGAGCTTTTATACTATGTAGGGCCTCAGCCATGCCGGCCCGAGGGATTCCCAATAGGGGCCCGAGGGCTTCCCTTTGGGTCTCATATCTGAGTCTCGTGACAGTAGTAGTAATTAGGCTGGCAAATAGGGTAGGGGTAGGGTAGGGTTGGGTTGCCAAGAATTGGGTTAGGGTTAGGGTAGGGTTAGGGTTAGGGTTAGGGTTAGGGTTAGGGTTAGGGTTAGGGTTAGGGTTAGGGTTAGGGTTAGGGTTAGGGTTAGGGTTAGGGTTAGGGTTAGGGTTAGGGTTAGGGTTAGGGTTAGGG
>PELC01000023.1:0-332496 GCA_005212705.1 Curvularia lunata | reverse complement strand
ATAACCCCCTCCCCCACCTACACCAAATTGATAGTACTACGTAGTTACCTGTAGGCCTAGCCTGCACGTCTTATATAGCCTACCAGCTGAGACAGGACGTTAAACCAGAATAATAATAATAATAATAAGGCTTTAGTGCTGTGGCCTGAGAAAATTGACTATCTACTGCGTCAATCTTATTTATGAAAACTGATGTTATGGATACACACGAGTGCTGTACTGTAGTATTAGGCCGTTACTTAATAGAGAAACGTACATGCATATTTATATTAGTAAGCGGAGATATAAGCCTCCGAAAATGCGAGAAACTACTCGGAACTTACGGAACTGAAAAGCGCCCGAATTAGTAATAAAGTTTTCGAGCCGTTAATCAATTGGCGAAAAGTACTCCGGAGCCTATGGAGATATACCTAGTGAAAGTGATGAGTACTTGCAACAGTTTAGGTGTAGGCGTCATATGGTTTGCTAATCTTTCGGCTCTCAAGTACCGGACATATAGTGAAAGCATTTCGAATTTCAAATACTGCATTTTCATACAACTAGGTGTCGCCTATGCATACATCACAGGTTGGAATCGCTACTCCAATACTTTTTTCTTAAATAAGCACTCACGGATGGCAGATACAATCTTGGAAAAACAAGTTTCTGATGTAGTCGAATAACATTATCGATGGCTTGATACCCAAATTCGAAGGATATATTTCTTCCTTTTTGCCTTCTTTCTCTTTACATGGATCCTCGCCTAAAGGTCTGAATTATCGCAAAGCCGAATGCAACAGTCAGCTAGGTGTTATGATCCGCCTGAAGACACCCCTTAGGCCCCAGACATAGCAGTTCTCCAGACAAGGAACATCGCTTTAGTCTATTCACTTGGTTGCTATATTGGGAGCAAGGCCCTTCTTCTAAAAGACCCAAGCGAAGCTATTGCACGAGCTTTGAGAACATAAGCGACGTTTCGTATCAGCCGTCAGATAAAGTTTCCCTTTGAGAATACCGAGTTGACGAGACTTGGGCAAGTCCCAAGAGATGCACTGAGCCTACAAATTACATCTCTATAGTTAGGAATAGATACTCATGATCTTATAGCTGTTGCCTGTTCTCCACTTTCGAAAAAACTCATGACTATTAGGTAGTAACTTAGTTGGAATCGAATAAGCTCAAGATTTGTATTTGTTGAATAGCATGGGCTGTTGACTATCCTTAATTTGTCGTGACTGCACAAGAATACGGATATATTGAGGCCTTACGTTGCTGGCAATTAGGGTTTAGGATTCACCTGTTACACGCTAGCTGCGAAATCGAGGTATGAGAAAAATGCTCGTAAAGCCTTTCCACTTGTAGTGCTGGCCCTACTGTTTCGCAAACCAGTTTGGTTCAACCGCCTCCGTATGTTTCAGATCTAATATTCGCAAATGTTAGCGCCCATTCACTATGTAGAGTGCATAGATAATAAGAACGAATCTACTGAACGTAATAATCGATTGTCATCCCCGCATCTGTGATAACCATAGCGTTCTCCTGGACACGCAGAGTTGTTTTTGTATGCGCAGTTAGGGCAGTCAGACAAAGTACTACTACCGGGTAGAGCTGCTATGAAGCACCGGCTGATGCACATGATGAGAAGTAGTAGCCAAGTTAGATAGTTGTAATATGGAAGAGTGTATGTCCTTGAATTAAGGGTATCGCGAGTTTTGCAGAGTATCAATGTTCTCTAGGACTAGTACCCAAAGCTTAGCAAAGACACTAGCTTCACTTACAATATTATGAGTGGGTACGAGGCAGGGCCACCAAAGCAAAGCAATACTACTAACTTTATTCTGCAGCTGATACCTCCAAATACTATTAACAGTCACCAACTCCTATTTAGTGACTAAATTATCCCGTGGCCTACAGGGCCCACGTTAGCGCATGATGCTTGCTCTGAGCCTGCAAGGGTCGACTTTCGCCACCTTTCATCGGCAATTCACATGTACTTCAATAAGCGGAGCGCAGATAAGAAGAAAAGAACAATGAGAGCGCTCAATACCTAGCTATGATTAAATGGAGATTCATGAGAAAACTACTACGCTACAAGTACCTTGGTGAGACGGGATCTTGGCACGTAGTCGTCTTCCTTCATCTACGGATCCTCGTGCTATCTAGGGCATTTTAATAATGCCAGGGTGTATGCTTGAAGTGGCAAGATATACTTGAGAAAAAAACGTTCCCTTTATTACAAAAAGAGATGCTAGACTGTATGATTTTATCTTACCAAAGCAACAGATATGTGATCCAGATCGCATTCTGCGGCGTTTATCAATCTTCAAGAACTCCCACACAATCACGCTTTAGTGTTTTTGATAAGAAGAAGTGATGTGTATTAGAGATAGCTATGAGAGCGAGAATTATATAGGTGATCGCCTGCTTGCGTGCACTCGCGATCTAGAGCCTGTGCCAAGAGCATGCTTGGCAGCAGGCGTTGGCATGGAACAGCTCCTGACATACCTAGGATGATTGGTAATATGTGTAACTCGCTTATTTATCTGAACTGAGCGAAAGTAAGATTAGAAGAGCAACAAGGAAATCAACAACTACGTTTAGAGAATGGTCTGTAAACTAGAGTAGTCCTCACTAGAGGGAGTTAGAGCTAGTATGGCATCGAGATGTTAAATCCGCTGTAAGAATTAGTATAAAGAGTGTACGTGCAGTAAAAGGTTGGCTGAGGGAGCCAGCAGGGGAAGTGGCGAGGGCGGAGAGGATGTTTTGTTGAGCCCTTTTCCTGCGATATTATACCACGACGCCTTGTAGGACACTAGAAAGCTATTAGGAAGAGCAGAGTGTCCAAGAGTATTGAGTTGCCAGGTTCTTAGAGAGCAATAGATATTTAAAACAGTAAAAGTCGAGCAGTAGAGCAAAGGGCAAGAGGGGATTTGAAACGAGCCGCTGGATAGAGGGAAACAAAGGCTTGGAAGGACCTACAAGAGGTCCATATGGTCATTGTGACTTTAAAAAATTATACAGTAGTATCTGCGATAGCTTACATAAATTAAACCATCATACTCCGATTGTAAGAATACAATGATGCTAAGCGCTAGTAACAAGTCGCTAGTGATCTGAGAGAGACTCAAAAAGCAGGAGACAAAACCCTTGAAGCCATCTTAGAACTGGTTTTCCGAAAATGAACATTGCCGAAGTCTGAATATCCATAAAACGCAAACTACACAAAGCATAATGGCCTCGGACCTGACAGCTTTTGCCAACTTTGAATTATGATGCTGCTAGGACATGTCAACTCCGGTCACATATCGGTGTAGAGACCTCAATACACCACCGTTCTTGCAATGAGTGCATGCTTGTGCTGCATTCCAATAACTTCTTTCACACCTGATCTGCAGCGACAATCAGCCCGCCTTCGTAGCGCAACAGTGCAAAGGCATTATAGATAGTCATAATACAAAGCGCCGTGCTCCTGCAAATGATGTGATCCTCATGAAACTACAAGAACTCTTCAAGAAATGCAAGCTCTGCTTTGATGTTTTCCTCGAAGGCCTCGCCATAGTAGGGGTCAAAGTGCCCTCTGCCTTGGAGAATGGCCAATCTTTTTGGTTCTAAAGCCTGCTGGTACGCTTTCAGCTGTGTAAAGGTTGGAGCGCATTGGTCTGTGTCTGAGACCACCAGAAGGAGCGGTGTCGGCGAAATCCGATGTACGTATGCTAGTGGCTCGAAAGAAAGCATATTGAGCAATGTTTGCGGGGTAACGTTTGGAGAGAATGGCAGCTTCTCATGCAACATATGCTTGACGAATCCGGCAAGGTTAGGATCATTTATCAGCGCAGTTGGATCTCCTGCTGCTGCCATTTCGGGATCAGTTGAGAAAACCTTGATAAGATCAGGTTGCTTCCCAGCTTTTGTCTCTTGTCGAGAGGTGTAGATAGATGGAAGGATTGGTGCAAAGTGCGGAATTAGAGCCTCTCCAGATATAAACGGTACCTGCGCAATAACCGCCCGGATGCGATGGTCTAGCGCCGCCGCATAAAGAGCTGCTCCTCCAGCCATACTGGTACCCCAGTATACGATTTTAGTACCATCAACCTCTGGTAATGAGAGAGCGAAGTCAAACGCATCCGAAAAGTCGCGACCCTGTTGGATTGGGTTTGTCTCATTCCTAGGGAGACCATCGCTAGCGCCCCAGTTTCGATGGTCGTAAGTAATAACACCATACCCTGCGGCTTGGAAGCGATCTGCAAAGATTGGGAGGAAATGCTCCTTTAGACCAGACAACTGTTTCCAGAGTTAGTGGTCTACACGTATGGTAGAGAAGATTAAGTCTTACACCACTGGCCATGATGATGCATGGTGCCTTCTCTAGAGTCCCCTTTCCACGAGCAGGGTAGAACCAGCCTCGCAAGGTGATACCATCGATGGTTGGAAACTCAATATCGCGACGTGACATGGTTATTGGGATATGTTCGTCTGCTCAAGACGGCCTTGAAGTGATTTGCGCTGCTGGTGATTGAATGTGTTTGTGGTACAGAAACTTACAATGGAAGATGGATCTTTAAACGATATTTGAACATGTTTTCTTGGCTATCACATGGTCATGAGGAGTGCCGAAGTCGTATTCCGCGATGATAGCTCTAGTAGAAACGGTCTGTTTCACTGCCGAACCGAACATCCGCATATTAGGGTTGCAAATGGCATTTCTCGATATTTAGTGTAAGAGTGGATGGTTTCGGATCTGCTCTACTGTGCTAAGTAAAACAAGGTTGGTAGAGAGCATCAGTACGAAAGTGCTCCGTGCTCTAGTATGCTCCGTGCTCCGCGTTCCGAGACGGTACAATCCATGAAGAACGATAACAGGAGACGTACGCTTCAACTATCGCCAGTGGTATTCACGGTAAATACGGGATATTTAGATCTATCGGCAGTTCTATTATCTCTTGTTCAACACCATTGCAACGGAAATACGCTATTGCGAGCGTTGTAACAAGCACGATTAGCAATCACAGAATCTAGTACTACTCTCACCAGACCCGCTGGCGCAAACACCACCCCAGAGAAAATGCAGAGCTCCAAGCGCGTGAAGCACTGCAAACTGATCTCCTAAGTTGATGATCAGCGGTCTAGATATCGGATACCGTGGGAGTTTCAGCGGAATCTGTGCTTTCGGTATTGACCCCGAGCAAACATCCATTGAACCAAGCCCTGCCATATCGGCGCCTACCAATAGCATGAACAGGATCTTTGCCTAGTGGTTCTAGTCCTTCTATATCACCTGAATAAACGGCTGACACACATAACAGGCAGAATCATTCACTGGAACGCAGCCACAGTCCTTGTTAATCACCCGTGTTCTCCATTTGCTGACTTTTACTTCAAGTTTTCAATGAAGAACGAGGATGACAAAGGTTAAGTTCAGGCGCCTGTTTCTCAAGCCTCCGTTCTGTTTATGTTCGTTGACCTCATACAGAATTATCGCGTTTAGGGTAAGTGAACCCTCCATTCTAAACTTCTGGTACCCCGGACACTCTAATCCCTCATGGATTTTCCGTTTCGATGACTACTGTTTCGCGCACAAGCGTGAAGAGCCCGTCTGTCCCTATGGCGCGAGCTGGAGCTTCCAGTAAGGATAGACTGGTATATGCGGAACAGGTATAACAGAAAACATAAGAAAAGTGTTCCCAAGAGACGAATAAAGAAATTTTGAAGTCTTTTAGCAGGGGAGATATCATGGGATGTGATATCCAATAGGGAATAGATGGTAAAGGCGTAGCATCTTGGACAAAGAATGGGCTTACGCTTGGCATGCATCTAATCCTCTGCATTAAACCAAGCATCTAGGACAGTGTATTGACTCCTCCTCATGCAGATCATGATATATAGATCTCAAGAGGGAGGTTATACTCTGCAGTAGAGCTAGAATCTTAAGACGGAGTTGTGCGGTCGAATTTTGGGGCAGCGGGTTTTAGATATGAACGAGGAAAACAAGATATGAAAAATAGTTAGCTTAACTGATTGAGGCTTTTAGGGATTTTGGATGCTAGTTTCGGCTCTAGAGGTCAGGTTAGGTTACGAACGCAAGCTCGCACGGTTGTATACGTACTAGAATAACTGTTATTAATTCCTTAGAGAACTGACGTTAGTAGAGCAGAGCTCCACCATTGAAGTGCTGTTCCGGATTTCCTCTAACTCTGTCTTCTCTCACTAGCTTTACTTGGCTGAATGATATGATGGTCTTTTTTTTAGTGTGAGATATGCGGTAGTAGTAAACAAATAGAATAAAAAGATGTCGAGTCAAGTTCTCTAATTAGCTCAGAAATCGAAATATCTAAAACTGATTGAAGAATCCCCAAATCTCATCTGGAGCATAGCTGCGAGCGCCACTGTCACCACCGCCATCCACAGGTGCAGGCGCATGTCCACCGTCAAACGCAAGCCATGTAACTGGATACCCAGACTTGCAGCCGGAGTATTTCGTTGTTACGTGTGTTTTACTACCAGCCGCGGGCTCCCTAGGGCTCTGGCTCGTGCAGCCATTGTTCTTAACGAACCTATCACGCAACGCCCGGCCGCCAGCAATATTGAGTGTTCCGTCGCTGATCCCATGAATCCCGAGGTAGGCGATAGGGTCATTTCCACCGACACATCCGCTTAGCTGCCCTCCAGAGATAACAGCAACTGCGCGAAAGTCTTTAGCACGGGAGCATGCGATGGAAAAAGACATTGATCCGCCGTATGAAAAGCCAGTCGCAAATCTCTTCGTCGTGTCAACGCAAAGGTTTGCCTCGATCGATTTCATCATTGCATCGACAAATGCAATATCTTCCCCACCGCTGTTTGGCCAACCGTTATTCAGGCCCTGTGGCGCAACCAAGATAGCACCCTCGTTAGACTTTTTCTGCATGCCATAATATGCCCATAGGGCACCGTCAGATCCGCCACTGGAGACGTCGCGCATTGTGCCGCCAACCCAATGAAAGGCGAAGATCAACTTGTAGGGCTTGCTCTTGTCGTATCCAGAAGGTATACGAATGGTATATTGACGATTCTTGCCATTGACGTTGATATTTTGTACGCCCGACGTCAGTGTGGGCGTCTTTCCGCACCCAGCTGAGTTTGCGCGCTTGACAAAGCCATGTGCAGTATTAAAGCCGGTAGTTGACAACTTGGAGACAAACGCTATGTTGTGTGAGCGTTGAATCCTTTCATATAGGTTGTCTGATAGTGGGGCTTACAATCTTGGTAGTAACCTGGTGCGCCTAACACTGAGGCTGCACCCAGGAGCAGAGCCCCAGCGAAGGATGCAAGATAGAGCATTTCGTTTTGTTGAGAAAGTTAGCACCATGTTTACTTATAACAGATAACTTGATATTATATATACCTACTACTTGTAGCTCCAGAACTGCATCACCTGATGCACCATCCAATCTCGCCCAGACGATCATGAATAACAGTAAAACACGGTCTGGAATTTTCCACCATTCTTGAAACTGTGCAACATGAACGGGGGTTATTACAAAGTGAACCAGCTTTCCGACTTAAAGCCGTGCGCACGATGTTCAGGGAAATAATTTTCAAACACCAATCAGCTTCGCCATGGGGCAACCCCAGGCCTGCTACTCCGCAGTAAGGAAATTCTCCGCCATGCGCGTCGTTTCATCATTCTCCGCTGCCCGCGCGCGCTAGCTATCTTTGCATAGGCGTAAACCCTTTTTGGCTATGGCTCTACTCTGGCCTTCCCCGCAGTTTTGATTATCGCAATCTCGAAGAATTTGTACTACTACCGGTATACTAATGAAGAGGATGAAAATTTTGCTCGCGCGGTATATGAAAACCGCGGACAATCATGACAATGGCTCAGACCTGTCCCCAGTTTCAGTGGTCAGGATTTGATCAGTCATGCACTCGAAGCTTCTTTTGTTCTTCGCCGCCTTCTGCGCCTACACTGCGCGCGCGGTGGACTTGTATATCTCACCAAGTGGCTCGGACAGTAATGCAGGAACAGCAGCAGCTCCTTTCAAAACACTCGCTAAAGCGCAGCAAGCTGTTCGTGACCAAATTGCTGGAACGGCTAGGGAAAACATCACCGTCCATGTTGGTGCAGGAATATATATGCTTTCAGCACCCCTCAAGTTCACAGCCCAAGACTCAGGCAAGAACGGTGTCACGGTCAAATGGGTTGGGACCGGTGCGACGATATCAGGTGGGCTCAAGATTGCCAACTGGACCGCAGGATCAAATGGTGTTTACTCCGCGAACGTCCCGGTAGGCCTCAAGTCACGGAACTTGTACGTCAATGGCAAAGCCTCCAATTACGCACGCAGGAAGATTGCAAACCGAAAGGACTTTACTTACACTAATACTGGTATGAAATGGACTTCAAGCACATATGACTGGCTTTCCTCTACTCCAGGGATAAATGGCGCAGAGATTCGCTTTATCAACTCTTTTGCAGATCGCTACGCACCCATCAAATCGGTTGGAAACAAAGAATTAGTAATGAAACAAAACACGTGGTATAACCAGATTTGGGGCTACGACACAGTTAATAAGAACAATGCGGACTTTGGTGTTTGGGTGCAGAATGCTTTGGCACTCCTCACAGAAGGCGGCCAATTCTATCTTGACTCAGCTGCTGGTAAGATCTACTACAAACCGCTATCTGGCGAGAATATGGCAAGTGAAGACATATACTTGGGTGTTTCCGAAACTCTCCTTGTAGTTGGCGGAACTTACGCGGATCCCGTTCACGACATCTCGTTTCAGAACTTCAACTTTGTAAGCTTGAGCCTGGGCTACTGCATAGAATCACCTCTCACTCAAACCACAGGCTCATACAACATGGATGCAACCTGCTAGCATCGGATACGTCGATCAGCAGACGGGAGGCAACATCTGCGAAGACAAGACGTATGACTCCGCCAACTTTGAGTCTACCCGTCCCAATTGGTGTCAAATGCCGTCTGCAATCCAAATTAGCGCAGCTACAAACATAATCTTTTCTGGTGGAAACTACACAATGATGGGTGGCGGAGGCATTGGTATCGGCAACGACGCCAACGCCCATATCAGTGGTATTGGGCTGGGAGCAAACAACATTGCGATTAAGGACGGCTACTTTACGCAGGTGATGGGCAACAGCATTACTGCTGGTGGCATCCGAGCTGATGCACACCATCCAAGCGATGCACGCATGACGAATTCACGCATAGAGATATCCGGTAACATCTTCTACAATGTTTCGTCACTGTTTAGTTCTACAGTGCCGATTCTTGCGACATATCTCCAGAATTCCCTCATCTCCCATAACGACATCTACATCACTCCTTATTCTGGAATCTGCATTGGTTACGGATGGGGATCGAACGATGCTGGAGGTAGCTCTGAATATGTCAACCGCGGACTATACAAGTATCAGCCAAAGTATACGAGTCCAACAACGTCGATGAACAACCGGATCGAGGGCAACTTGGTTCACGGCTACGGATACTCACATACTGACCTTGGGGCAATTTACACTCTTTCAAAAAGTCCATCCACATACATTGTTGAAAATTATGGCTTCAACTCTAGTGGCTTCGGCGTTTATACGGATGAAGGCTCCAATTCATATCTCATCGAAAACAACATCTTCCTCTCAAACGGCATCTGGTATGCGCGCAACGGCGTCAACACCGCAAACAACACTATTAACAATAATTACGGCAAGACTGGGCCAGCCGTTTCTGGCAATACGATTGTTTCAGACATTTCGAACGTCTCTGATGCGGCAAAAAAGATTGCACAACGCGCTGGTATACTCCCTGAGAAGCGCGCTGGTCGACCAGTATCAAATCCCCCGATCTAGCGTATCGAGACGGATAGGGTGACTCTAGAACTAGGAAACACACGTTTCTATAGCCAGAATTACTACTAAATATCAGACCATATCGCTTTATTTATGACCCATGTTACGTTATTTACTGGATAGTGATTTCAGACAAGCATTGTATAAATCTGTCTGACATTTTTGCATTATCAGTAACGTGTCTATATATATATTATGTAGAAACCAAGATCCTGAACTATGATGCGTGGAAATCAGCCTATGCGCAGGATTAATACAGTATAGAGGCAAGATGTGTACCAGTTTGGCAGTATGATCCTACCAATAGCTCCACTGGCCTAAGTAATGTTAGGCGCATCTTAAAGTCCGATAACCATATATCCCCATCTAAACAATATGCACCTCCAACGCTCGTCGTATTTTTAGATGTAGAAAGACTTGATTATGACTGTGAACCATGCCTTCTGAGGGTCTTGACATCCTGTGAGATATCCAACGGTTGACAATGCCTCGGTACTGTAGCTTGGCCACCACTACAGTATATAAATACTACCCTATGTCCATCTTTCTCGTACCAACATCTTCAATGCATCAAGTATTCGAAAAACTTGGAATGCATGCAGAGTAACTGGCCGAATCATGACAAAGATTTCCTCTACACCCTAACACCCAGTTGCATGCCACAGAACAAAAAGCTCTACGCTCGCCTATCGGTGTGGAATTCTAAACGGATGTGCTTCGGTATTGAATACAAAATCATCCAGACTGATCGTTTTGGGATCGCTGAAAATCAGGTAAAAGTACTTAAGCGTCTCAGCCAGCCAGAAGCTCTCCATGGAGTCGTATTTCTCTGGCGGTGACTTCATTACGTCGGAAAGAGCAGCGTTGGCAAGGTCAGTTCGTGTGCTGGCGTCGATGGCCTGGAACATTTCCCACGCAATGTCCTGGTACTTTCGCTCACCTGTAATCCGATACATGTAGAAAATAGACTCGATCGCTTCTGGTCGGAGGATGTATCGACCATCACTGATATCGCTGAACGGATGTGGACCAGACTGAGGCTTATAATCGCATGGCTCCCATGTAGGACATGGCGTCATGGAGAAGACTTCTGGCATGATTCCGTTGGGTGCGTGCTTGTATGTCCATGCACAGCCATCTGTGACTTTGCGGCCAAACTCAATATGCGTAGTATTTCCGAAGAGACGTCCTCCGAGTGCTAGCATGCCTCCAGCAAAACAGACCAGGTGCTGCCCTTTGTCACTCCTGTTGCCTTCAACATTAGCGCTGGCGATCAGAATGTCGGCCTTATCTTCAACCATGGGTCTGAACATTGTATGGGTTGTTGCAGTTGCCACTGCATAGTCGTACATCTTACGATACCGGGTCGCCTCTAGGCCATCGCCGTTGAGCAGCTGATACATCTTCGGCAGGTATTCGTAGGCTGAGTCAGCCATTGCTCCTAAGCCAAAGAAACCATCGAATGTCAAATTTCCGTTTCTTAAGTCAACACTGATTGGCCACATTCCTGGAAGCCTTGTGAGCCCTTGCTGCTGGTCAAGGATATTTGTAACTCTCGTAATAGCATCGAAGTAGCGCATATCTCCAGTAATCTGTGATAGACGTGTGAACTCCACGCTCGCAGAGGCCGCTTCGGCCAGGAGGACTGAATCGTGTGGTAATTGCTCTTCTCCATCGGCGGCTTTTTGCGGGCTCCACCTAGAGACAATCATTCGGTTCGGCGTGTCGAATGACGCGTATGCCATGTCCGCAACTTCCATAGCCTTTAACAGCAAGCGTGAATCACGGCATCCAGAAACATCGTAAGCACCCAAGAAGCCTCCGAGGTATCGGATGATGATCTCAAACATGTTGATCTCGCCAAGATGATTTGGACCAAAGTTGATTTGTATTGCGGCATCGACGGCTTCGGCGAATTCCTCCTTCATTCCCATAATCCACAGCGTATCCAAACTGTCGACTAGCGTGGCTCCCCAACCGCCGAATGTACTTTTAGAGCCACCCGAAATTGGAGCTAATTCATCTTTTGTCCAGGCGCGGTCCTTATATGATTTCCAACATCGTTCAAAAACAGACTTTACAGCTTGTTGGCGAGCAATGTTGTTGTCCCCCACAGTGCTTGGCGCCGCACCGAACGCGTGCTGCACGGTAGGTCGTTTCGATGAAGGTCCGCTGGAAGGTAATGCAGAGAGCTGGGTAACTGGATAATGACTTCGGATTGCTCTCCAATCAAAGCGGCCCTGCGTATTGGGACTTAGAGAAGGATTTGGTGGTATTGTTGGACAAGAATGAACGGCCTCAGTGGCAGACTGTTTGTGATTTATAGAACTAAATGCACCCTGCGCCTGTATGAGGTGAGGAGACAAGGTAAATGTGGCTATCGCTAGAAAAATTACGGTGAGTATGAGAGGCCACTTCCAGCTCCTCATGAACATCGTTTTCATTTCAAATGCAAAGAGGTGGGAAATTCGCAATTGTATGAAATCTTTGATCAAATGCGTGGCATGAAGAGAAGAAGATCAGGTTACCGTGAGATCACACCCAACTACCAAATGGACTCGTAGGGGACGGCCCGGGTTTTCGGCTATGTAGTTAATAGCAAGTCACCAACGCAATTTCGGATAATTATATACGTCGTTCCAATTGGTCTTCTCTTGTATCGCGACGCGCCGCGCCGCCATCTAGTCTGGTAGTACCCCAGCCAATCGGTAGCAACCCTTGCTGCGCACTGTTCTAATGCAGTAGATGGCAAGCTACAAGGCGCTTCGCCCTGCCGTGCTGCAGGGTGACAGAGGAAGCCGCCACTATTCAGCCCCATTCGGGTACATCCTTCCGAAATCTAGTAAAGATACATATTGAACAGTTTGGTTCGAATTGTTATGCGAAGTAGCGTTCCTGTATTTTGGGCCCACAACAAGGGAACTGCGCATGCACGCATAGTAAAGCCATAAATGTGCTTTATGCTGAATGTTGGAAGTTATCTTTTGATAAACTCATACGAGTTCTGTGTAGGCAGCATTGTACATCGCGTGCGGTATTATTGTTCCCAAGATTATACACTTAGCACTGCAGTGAGCAACACATTGAAACCGAATTGCCCTGTCGTTCATGCCAATTTACGGCGCAGCATCGTGTCGCTTTGTCTTTCAAATGCACTTACCCCTGCTTGAACCTCAGTCTACCAATGAACAGGCTGTCCTCAAGCTGCGGCGCAGCAGGTTCACAAGGAATCAATTCCCATCGGTTTCGCAGTCAGAGGAGCGTGGAACTTGATTGGTTCACTGTCTTAGCGGCGCCTGAGGATTCATGAAATGAGACCAGTTGTATGCACAGACCTATCTAACTATTGCGGCATAGCAGTGGTGGTGTTGTCCAGCGCTGCGCCCCTCCATAACTCGTACCTCTCCTTTTGTGTTGTATGACAGTGGCTCCATTCGAATCTCCTCGTACATTGGCCTCGTAGCGTCCCTCGAGCGAGGCAGTAAAGTAACCAATGCTCTCATTCTCTACTCTCGTTCTCCTATTCACGTTTTTTGCATCGCAGGCATGGTGTCAACTAGTGCAAGATAGTTGGACTGCCCCTGCAGCGCCGGACGGTTCGACAAGTCTTCAAAGCGGCAATTCTTTTTCGCTCGTCTGGAAATTGAGTCTTCGGGGGCAGTTCCAGGGATACTGTCGTTCTTGCGACATACAGAAGCTTGATCTTTGGGTCACTAGTTGGAATAACGCTGATTACAATTACAAAATTGCCGGTATGTTCAAGGACCTGCGCCTGAAGGTAACAACTATTTACCTGCATTTCAGGCAACATCAACATTACTTCCATTCTCTCGTACGATTGGAATGTCAATATACCTGCTGCCGCACTTGCTGCCGAAACTCTTTGGGTGTTTCGTTTCACACCGTTTGGCTCGAAGCCTCCTTTTAGTGAGCAAATCTCGTCAGCCGCTGTCAACATAACTTCTCCGGACGCGCTATCCAAGAGCAGTATGCATGCAGCTCCTTCGAAACCAACATTGATCATACTTAGAATACTGTTAGGTACCAGCACTTCCTCAGTGGCGGCTCCAACTACGGGAACTTCCCTCAACACACCCCCGCCAACGTCTTCTGCTTCTACGAGTACACAATCTCCAGTGACAAATAGTGCTACACCTGATTCAGACACAAAGAATAAGGCCTGGATTGCGGGGGTCGTGATTGGACCTCTCGCAGGCCTCGCACTAGGTGCTGCGTTTGTGTGGTTTCTATCAGGAAAAAGAAAGAAAAACGAAAAAATGCAGAAAAATGAAGATGGTCCGGAATACGTTCAACATTACCGTCAGCCAGCCCAACTCGTAAGCAACAAACATCACGAACATAAAACCCTGCCGTCGATGCACTCTTGTTCAGAGCCAGCTGAGGCGCCAGACCGAGAGCCATCTGAGCTGTGGGCTGGAAATTATCGCTAATGAAGTATCATAGCCGGGTAAGTCCGAATACTAGCATAGTTCTGGAAAGTGATAAACATACTCAAGGCATCAGCCTTAGCCAGTCGGAGGCCGCATTAGCCATTATGTTGGGATCATTTCTAACAGCGTTGTAAAATCATATATAATATCTGTATTCCGCTTCCTCTATTACACATGACTATAACAATAGGAACAGAAGACATTTTATCAAATCTGCTATATCCAAGCCTATAACTAGCTGACTAATAGCTATTTTGATAACAAATAGCGAGTTTTATTGTTGTATATTTTGAGAGATTCCTATAATACTCTTGTATTCTGGGGCTGCACTTACGGAGCAATCGCGAGGATACAAAAGGTTGTATTCGATGGGGAATCAGCTATCTATTCGATCGAACTGTATATATATTGTCAACAAGGGAGCAAGTAAGAGCCTGAGCATCCGTCGCTCAAGTACCCGAGACACCATCGACGAGCTGTCCGAAGGGCGTTCAGCACGTTACATTCAATAGCACCTCATGGATGAAGGGATCGGGAGGTGGGGTTACCCCGGATTCCACGTATCCTTAGCACCCATGGACCAGAAATTTATTAGTTCCTACTAGGAAAAGGAAGTCCTAATATATCTAGTCCAGTTCGGCAGTTTTTTCTACTGCATGAAGAATCGGGAGGTGGGTTAAAGACACGCCAAACGCCCACATTTGCCGAAAGTCGCCTCCGATCTTGACTTGCCACATGTGCATGAGAACAAGGGCTCTATATTCCCCCTTCCTTTGATAAAATCAAGCAGAGATCGACCGAGGTAAGCTATTGCCCATATGGGAACGAATCAAGAAAGCTATAAGAGACGATTTCGACGCCTCTCATGCCATGCATCTCTTTTTGACCGCAACCAAGGGTCTCAGAGAACGACAATATGCATTGGTTTACACGAATGACATCAATCGCAAGTGCCATAGCATGTACTAGGGCAGGGAGTGCTGCGGAGCTCAAGGATGATGGCCTCACGGTCAGAACTACTTCCGGAACATGTAAGTTTGCGCGATGTGAGGTGTCAGAATACATCTTAATCCGTCTCAGTAATAGGAATGATCAATGGAACAACTCCGGCAGTGCATCAATGGCTCGGCATTCCCTATGCGCAGCCACCAGTCGGCGAATTAAGATGGGCCGCTCCTCGTCCAATCGCGAACACCTCTGCTGTGTTATCCGTGAGCCGGATGCCTCCTGCCTGCATGCAAACTGTTGGAACTTCTTTCCGTATGTTTGGTGCAGATACTGCTTGGCAATATCAGATCAGTACTCCCGTGCAAGAAGACTGCTTGACACTTAGTGTATGGACACCTGCTGAGCGAGAAGGCAAAATTCTGCCTGTTCTGGTGTGGATCCACGGCGGTGGTTTCGGCGCAGGAGGGACATCTGTTCCATACCAGGATCCAGCGAGATGGATACAACGTACTCATTCCCACATTGTGGTGTCTGTTCAGTACCGTCTAGGGGTGTTTGGCTTCCCTAACTCACCCGCTTTGAAGGAAACTGGAAAGTCACAGAACTTTGGACTGCTTGATCAGCGCCTTGCCGTGGAATGGGTACGGGACAATATTGCTAGCTTTGGAGGAGACAGCGAGAAAATCACACTCTGGGGCCAATCTGCAGGGGCTGCCTCAGTGGACTACTACAATTTCGCATACCCTGAAGATCCCATCGCCAAGGGACTAATCATGGGCTCCGGAAATGTCCAGCTGGTAATTGGTTCCAACGTCTCAGCGACCAGTTTTGCTGCTCTTGCGTTCAATCTGGGCTGCTCTGGTCTGTCGACTGCCCAGATAGCGTGCTTGAGAAACAGGACCGCTGGCGAGATCCAGTCATACATCGAAAGCCCTGCTGGATCTACCCTCAGCTTCCAACCGACACCAGATAACATTACGGTATTTGCAGACTACGAGAGGCTGTATGAGACTGGTAGATTTGCAGATGTACCAGCGATCTATGGTACCACTCTGGACGAGGAGCCTGAACTTTTCATGTGTCCAATCGTCCAAGGCTTGAAGTCTCGCGTGCCAAGTGGGCGTCCTGCATCCTTCTACCAATACCGCGGAAACTTCTCGAACATATCACCGAAGCCTGACTTTGGTGCGTACCATTCTGCTGAGCTCCCTCTAATTTTTGGAACCCATGGGAATGTATTTGGCGAAAGCACTGAATTCGAGATTACAACAAGTGCTGCAATGCAAGATTTGTGGCTGGCTTTTGCGAAGCAGCCTTACAGCGGCCTTGAAGAACTTGGGTGGTTGTCTTTCGAGGCAGGCTTCGGGCAGGTTTTAGGTGATACTACTTTGGAGGTGACATCTCAGAGTGTGCCATTAGAAAACATAACAAATTGGCAGTCCTGCGTAGCGTAGTTTTTAGACTAGAAGGTTGCGAAATGCTTCAATTCCGGCCCGCTGGCCTAATATGAAGCTCCAAGGACTGTACAAAAGTTTCCTATGTGTCTCATATAATTGTAATGATTTTCAAGTCAACTCCAATTGCGGCTGAATACGAAGCGTTATCCTCTTCCGTTGGATGCTTGTAAACCCCATGCGCGCCTCTCGGCCACTGATCTCTAAATTTTGCAAGTTGAATTTGGGCAGTTGATTGTAGTCGACCTCTCCAACGTGGGCTATCTCATCTGCGCTGTACGTTGGGGTAAGTTTCTCGAAGGTTGTATCCTGCCTCATCTTCTGGACGGCCTTCTGGAGTCCCAACCCGATGCGATCTAAGAGACTGGAGAACTATGTATAAGAACGTAGTTGAACTGCACTATAACTGACTAAAGTATTTCACAAGTGAGTAAGTCACCTAAGCTATACTCGCTAAGTTATTAATATCATTGTCTATGCTTCAAGTTTGGAGAAATACCTTTCCTTCAGCATAACGCAAGGCTTCACCACCTACACTCCACGCATACCCACAGCTCCCAGAGTTACGAATGCAACAGCGGCGCCTGTAACGAGCGCAGCTGAAGCCCTGCTCACCGTACCGGTCGCTAATCCAAAGAGGACGCTACCAATGTCGAGCATGTCCGTTCCTATGCCAGCCCACAAGGCCCTTTTGACCTCATACCTGCCACAATCTGACAGTTTCTTATCTCCAGCAGTCCAAAGTAGTTCTCCTAACACAAGATCTCGACCACCGAAAAGTCGCGGTAACACCGCATAAGCTGCGGGTACGTCTATCAGGACTGATCATAGCACAAATCAGCTTCTAATTCAAGACGTCACTATAAAAGGCGTGAGCAACATACACAGCCCAGTGGCGAAGCGTGGCGAAACTAGGCAGGTTGCCCCAAACCCAATGCGCAGGACTGCCAGAATCTTAACGGCTGTATTGGACATTGAGTTCATGGGTTCCTCATCGTTGGCGAGCTTTGCAGGAAGGAGCGGCTCGTTCTGACTATGAGTGGATGAAGACATTTATTCACTCTGTTGCTTTAAGTCAGCAAGCAGCTGGTGTTGGATTAAATCACTGACCAAAGTTCAGGTTGATGATCGAGTGTCGAAATGGTAGATGGGTTTTGTGGTATGGTGCTGTTGCAAGAGAACCTAGGCTTTAATAAATTCTGGTTCCGTTATGCTTTCAAGGGCCATCACGTTAAGTAATTACGAACTAACACTGCTCAGTCTTAGCGCAGAAAAGGCCATTACGATATGATCGCAACTACGCTTCTAGACTGCAATTAGAGGCCTCATAAGTCATGTTTGATTTATCTCTAGACACAGTGCATAGTATACTGCAAATCTGTTTTTAGTATCCAAATCCTCTAGTGAATTCAACATCCAAGTATTCTTTTCTTAAGCTTTCCATCTGTCCGATCTCATGTTCTAGGCAGCCGGGGAAAAGTTGTTCCGAAGCTAGTCCAGTAGTGCCTTCCCAACATAACGTTATGCTCGCTACTCTACTAACGACATCATACCCTCATGCCCAACCCAGACATCGCATTATTCAACTCCTTTCAGTAACGTGCATGAAATTAGGACTGTTGTGCGACAAGGTTAGCCATTATGCCTGCAGAGAAGAGGAGGAAGACTGAGACCCCAGCGGCTGTGCCAGAGCTTGGCAATCCAGGTGGGTAGCTGAGTTTGTATAACTAACCTATGGACTCGCAAGTAGATGAGAAATGGAAAGGTTTAGATATGAAAACATTGATATTGACATAAAGTAATCGGGTTGTTTGGTGTGTATTAGTCTGTGAATTTGGGCTAACAGAGGGTGTAAAGACCGGAAACGAGTCCTTAATGTACTTGCGCAACGGAGATATCGTAAGAACTTTAGATTTCATCCTATTCGTTCATATATATGCTGACTTCAAGTGTAGGCCAAAGGCGCCGAGAAAAGGTTGCTTCCCTAGAGGCCAGAATAACTTCGGAGAAAGGCAGCCAATCTCCTACTGAGTTGGACGTCGCACCATCTTTGGAGAATGCAGCCAACTCTTGGCCCTCGACTATCAGCCCTGAAGATAGGCCAAGTATAGAAGAGCACATTTCCCCCTCTTTTGATGGTGATTCGATGGCGTTCGATGCCATAGATATCGACTTTAACCTATTTAGCAACTTTGGTAGGCCTGCATAGCTGACCGTACGACATCAATGCCGTTCAATTACTGACCATTCCTAAGATACCCGGAACTTACCTACGCCCCTCTCCGTATATGCAACGCCAGACAACTCGACTACGGCGGCACCATCAACATCCAACACTCTTCTCGCATCCAACACCTCCACAGATCCCGATCCCGAGCGCTTACCCTCTACCTTCCCACTAAGCCCAGACGTAAACATTGACGTGCCCATAATGGCTACCTTAAGAGCCTTCATGACAATTGCATCCCTCCTTAACATCGTCTCAGACATGTTCAATCCATTCGCACTCCACACATCACCACCTACGCCGCACCCATCCCTTCCACCTAATCTCCACCCGGTCCGCGCGCAAATCTTGATTCCGCACCACCCAGCACTCGACACGATACCATGGCCCTCAGTACGCGAGAAGCTGATTTGCATGCGTGAGTACCATATCCCCTCCCTATTTTCCCTCCTCCAACCTTGCTATTGGCTTGCCGATTGTTGCACAACACCTGACGTCAAAGACGACCAGTCCACCTGCCCTCTCCTCAGCGCCCACCAATAGCGCGCGGCACCCATGGCGAAGCCATCCAGCGCATCATAGAGGATATCGACGACTATTCCTCTGGGTGGCGCGTCCACGGCAACACCGCCGGCTGGTCCCCACACCATGAAATGGCCGAGGAGAGCTGGGAAATAGGCGATGCGTTCTATCGTAACTGGTGGTTTTGTTTGGATAGGAGGATAATCTCGATGACAAATGCGCGAAGGAGGGAAAGGGGGGAGGCGGGGCTGAGATTGAATTGTGTAGGGAATTGATAGAATCGATACATCTGGTGTTTTGAAAGGGAACTTGGAATAACATGCTTTTACATGCGGTACTAGTGAACCTAGACTAAGGAAAGAGGGAGAGAGGTATCATGCAATGTTCGGTGACGTGCTTGCTTTAATGTTGGCAAATTGGAGGGCATGTGATGGTGAAACGCTGACGATACCAGCCACGACGATAATGACCATGAAAGGCTTCTTCAGTTGATCAGTAGCAGGCCTTCATGATGAGCGAACACATTCAGACGATGAGCCGCGTAGATAGACCAAGTTTGTAGTTGCGCAAGGTATAATGACCGGCTAAAAGCAGAATTCGACTGAACTGAGTATTTACACAAACAACAATTTACGCTAGTTATCTACTGGTGTTAATAGCTCATTAATGCTCAAATCACTAGTAGTCACTGCTGATGTAGTCTCGCTGTTGCTGATGGTGAATTTGCACAGGCAGCCTAGATAAGCCTTTGTGGCCAGATATTTTCTTACCATACTACTACGATTAACAATTGCACATGAATGTGCCGCTTGTAGATAACTAGAACTAGGAAACGGGTAGTTAAATGCTCCAGTAAATCATCGAAATAAGGATGAGGTATTTGAATTTCCACTTGGCTACTTCTCGTGCACATCGTAGTACAGGACGGGAAATAAATGCATGGTTGTCCCAGCTCTAGCATCTGACTCTACGCTAAAGTACACAAAGTTATCTCTTTATAGCCATATACATATTCTCGATGATAACACCCAAAGATTGACGGAACTGTAACCTGTTTACCTCAGCACCCAGACTTCACTTGGTTCACATCAAGACAACGCCGCCTTCTTTACACCAAACCTCTTGGACAAAGTGACCCATGCGCCAACGTAGGCCAGAGTCCTGAATGCAGTCGACTTGGCATCATCACCGAAGCCGTCACGCAGCGCATCAGCAACAACAGCATAGTCAACAAAGCCCAGTTGTTCGACCGCCTCGCGTGTCAGAAGCTTTTCAAACATATGATACAGCGGTCCGTCGCGAGGCCATTTGGTGGGAGCAAGGAAGGGATGCTTCTTGCGGCGGTACAGCTCATCCGTGATGTAGGGCCTTACTGCCTCTCGCAGAATCCACTTTGCTGTCAGTGACTGCAGCGCCTTGCCTGAAGCCCTCCAGACGGGCCCGTGGTCCGCACCGTCGACGTCATCGCTGGACGGTGGTGTGTATGCAAGTTTCACGCTAGGAGGCAGCGAGTTGACATACTCAGCCAGGTGGTGGTCGAGGAACGGAGTACGGGCTTCGATGCTGTGCGCCATCTCGGTGCGGTCGCCCAGGCATGACAGCAGCACGTTGGCCAAAGAGTTCTTGTTCCACATGTACTGTGCAGTGTGCAGCGGGTGCCAGCGGTTGCGCATCTTCTCTTGGACGTCGGGCGTGTGCGAGCCGTGGACGACGGTGCGGCAGTCGAGGCCAGCGTTCTGCTTGCGCACCCACGGCGCGAAGAGCTGCAGCGCTGGGTGCCATGCTAGCAGCGAGTCGGCGAAGCTGCTGCCTTCGGCGGCGTACGTGTTTGCGCCAATGGATCGCCAGATTTGACGCATTTCATTGTCGGCTGCGCGCTGCATGCTCTCGCGGAGCTCGTGGTCGACCGCAAGAGGAGAGTCTGGCAAGGCCAGGTCGGCTTCACGTAGGAACTCGGCGGGGAAATAGGGATACCCAGCGAAATGCTCGTCAGCGCCTTCGCCTGTGAGCACAACCTTGACACCGTTGTCGCGGGGGAGTTCGGAGAGGGTAAACTTGGCCACGGTATTGAGGTCGAAATGGTGGTGTTCGCAGTGGAAGGCTGTATCGGCAAAGTCACGTGCGAGAGACTGTTCAGTAACATCTTTCTTGAGCACCTCGACTCCGAGCCAGTTTGCAGTGCGCTCGGCGATGCTCGATTCATCGTAACCAGATTCCTCAGGAAAGCGAACACTGAAGCATGCGACTCGAGTCGCCTTTTGACTTCCAATCTTAATGTGCTCCTCGCGAGCCAGCTGCGTCACGATGCCTGCTACAGCCGAGGAATCAATGCCACCAGATAGGTAGACACCTACGGGGACGTCGGCTCTCATCCTCAGACGGATGGCTTCGACGAGACGCTCGCGTACGCCAAGAACCATTTCGTCGATGGTCCTCGTCTCGACTTTGGTCTAGCCCGTTGTTAGCAGCAGTCATAGCGTGGCTCATGTAAACGATTGAAAACTCACCTTGTCCTCATACTCGGCATCCCAATACTTGTGCATCTCAATGCCCCTCTCATCCGTAACCTCGATCCAATGCCCCGGCAACAGCTTGTTCACGCCCTTGAACAAGGTCCGCTGATCCATCATCCACCCGCTATCCACAATGGCCTGGACGTCCCACTCTGGCTCCCAGCCCAATGGCAAAAAGGCCTTTGCCTCGGCTGCCAACAACAAGCGATCCTTGACGACGGTCCACACCATGGGCTTGATGCCAAAGCGGTCTCTGGCAGCGATGACGCGACGGCGGCCCTCGCGCCCATCAAACAGCACAAAGGCGAATTCGCCGCGTAGATGGTCAAACAAACCAGGTGCGCCGTAGATCTTGTAGAGAGCAAGCACGAGTTCGCTGTCGCTCTCGCCGCCAAACACGTAGCCATGTTTGTCGGCGCACTCACGCCTCAGCCGATCATGGTCGTAGATCTCGCCATTGACAATGGCATGCAGCTCTCCGCAGTCGCTGTGCAGGGGCTGGCGACCCGAAGGCGACAGGTCGTTGATGGATAGGCGGCAGTGGCCCAGGGCTATGCGGCCATCTGGGCTGAGCCATTTTCCGGATTCGTCGGGCCCCCGGTGGTTGATGGCGTCAATCGAGGCTTGGAGTTGCGAGGCCAGGACGGAGTTGTCGGGTGCGGCGCGCGCGAAAGCGTAGCCGGCGGCATAGCCCGAAGCGTAGGCTTTGGCGTCAGCATCTTCATTGTGGCTAGTGGTGCCGTTGAGAGGATGTGTGTGGCCATTGGTGGCATGGCCGTTGGCATGGCCGTCGGATGTACGAGTGTGCTGGGCCAAGGAAATGCTAGCCGTGATGCCGCACATGATGGTCCAGTCTCTTTCTGTTCTTCTTATTTCTTCAGGCTCCAACTCAAGAACAGTCTTGTGGATCCATGGTATGCGAGCGCCTGGTCGACTGTTTATCAAGCAACGGCGACGGAGCCTACCTAGACTACAGCCACGGGCATGTATGCTTTGTGCAACCAGCACCTTTGTCTCTGCGCCGTTGCCAAAACGAATCCATTCCGAGTTGCATTCAACTGGCGCCGCTGGCTAAGCACAGCCTCTTCCGCTGTCTTGGCGCCGACCGCTTGCTCCGCCGCGGCGGGACGGCGGCAACGACCAAATCGGGAAGTCCTGCTTGCCGTTCTGGGAAGACGCTGCCGCCAAGTGGCCCAGCGCTGCCAAGTACCCTGGGGCTAGATTCGACTATACGCAAAGTATATTCTGCGGCCCTCGCCATCGCGGAGGTTCCGGACATGTCCAGTATCCGTGCTGGGGATGCTTGTGTGTTGGGGATGGGGGCGTTGGTGGATGGACGGTGGAATGCCAAGTGCATGTGACAGAGGATAGCGCGGGGCACCCTTGTACAGCGCGCTATGCCCAAAACGGCCTAGTGTGCCACCACGATGCCACCCCGCAACTGACGACACTTGCATCACACAGAACTTCGCACAATGGCGTCAATCTTGAGCACATGTATGATGCCAATTGGATACGGCCTGCTATGCAATAACCCAGAAATCTATCTACACACATCTACTCCGGCTTGCCGGAAACACCAGACGGCTGTGGCCACCACGTCCTCCTCCTCGGGCTCACGTACAGATTCAATGGCCGGGTGACGAGAAACTCGGGATCGTACACGACAGCCTCGGGCGACGCATCCTCGAAATGGTAGTGATACACAAGTTCCAGAAGCACCATCTTGACCTCAGCAAGCGCGAGGTTGAAGCCGACGCAGCCTCGCCCGCCCGCGGCAAACGGCGTGTAGAGACCCTTTTTCCTGGCGTTGGCTGCCACGCTCGCGTCCGCCCAGCGGTCGGGCTCGAAGCGCGCGGGATTCTCCCAGTGCGCCGGGTTCTTGTGCAAGCTAGGGAAGCAGGTAATGACGACGCCGCCCTTGGGGATGAGATAGCCGCCGGGGAGCACCACGTCCTGCTTTGCATTGCGTGCCGTCTGGAAACTGGGGCTGTGCATGCGCTGTGTCTCTTTGACAAAACAATCGAGGAATTTCATCGCGTGCACCTCGTCGTATGTCCATGCTCGCTTTCCATCGGCACCGTGATCGATCATCTCTTGGAGCAGCCGCTCCTGGTTCCCGGGGTACGTGACGAGCGAGTAGAGTGCCCATGACAACAGGGACGCGCTCGTCGTGAAGCCCGCGCCCAGCAGCACCACCACATTGCCCAGGAGCACGTCGCGTGGAAGACCCTCGCCGCGCTCATCGCGCGCCCTACACAGGAAGTCAGCTACACATGCCGCGCGCAGTGACGCCGCGGGGTCTGCCACAGGCAGCGGTTCGCCGCCCGGCGTCACGCTGGCGTCCATCGCGCGCTCTACCGTTGCAAACAGCTCGTTACGCACCGCGCGCAGGCGGGCGGGCTCTCCAAAAGGCAACTTCCCCCACCACCGCGGCCGCAGCGACATCTTCTTCATGAGCGAAAGGTACTGGCCAAAGAGGCGGATGGCGAGCGTCGGCGGCGTGTCCACGGCGGCGAAGTGCTGCACATCTTGTCCGACAATGACGCGCCAGATGACTTGGCCCGCGAGCTTGAACATGTAGTGGTAGACGTTGAAGGCGAGGCCGCCGTGGGCCAGCTCATCCAGCACCGGGAAAATCGAACGCGCCGCAACTTGAATATGGGGGGCATGGTGTGACACTGCACGGGGCGACAGCGCCGGCGGAATGAATTTGTGGCTAATGCCAAAAGCAGGCGAGTCGCTGTCACACGTAAAGAGGGCACTCTGCTCCTGCATGTAGTACAGTGGGTGCGTGGGATCCGACGTCGTCTTCGTGAAGAAGGCGCCCTCGCGCAATACGTGCCGCGAGATTTCTGGGTCGTTGGTATGGTATACGACAGTGCCCATGTTGACGGTTTTGATCATGGAGCCGTAGCGGGTGAATAGGCGGTCGTAGTTGCCCAGTGCGTCTGGATAGATCTCGTAGTGGTTTCCGACTATGGGGAGGGGACGCGGGCCTGGGGGCTCAGCGATGGAGGCGTCACGAGTGACGCGGACTTCGACGGGCACGGGCGAGGATTGGATGGCTTCTACAGACGAGAGGTGGCCATCCTGACTGCTGAAGAATTGCAGGGCTGAGTCATGGTTAGTTCATGTCCATGTGGTAATAAGCTGGGGCCAGTTCCACTCACGTTTGGCGTCTGCAAAAGGGAACCGAGTCGCGAGCGTCGCCTTCAACTGTTCCAGAGTCTTGATGGTAGAGAGGTCGACTTGCTGGGCCCGCTGTGTCCCGTCGTAGCCAATGAAGAAAGTCTGATACATGATGTATGTAGCCGAGCTTGTTGGCGAGCACAAGAGTCTGAGAGGTGGGAAGCACTTGCAACTTCGAGATCAAGTCATCTTGTAATATTCGTTTCATTCCGAGCCACATTTGAACAGTCGCGAGCCCTAAGAACACGTGCCGTTCAAACTAGATGTTTTGCTGCAAGGATTGGGACTAATAGGTTGGGTAGACTACTTCCCCAGAGCGGCACGGAGCGCGACCAATTTAGGAATTCCGACTCCCCTCCTCCTAATTGGGAAAACAAGGCCCCTCTAGTCTGAAATCGTCAGGCTTTAGTGACGTTTGGGGTGGCCATGTATTGATGTTCATGTCTTAATAAGATAGATTAGTGCATGCATGTCCCAGTTTCTCTGGTCAACCGTCAGAACACAGAGACTCCCACACAGCAATGGAGAAGCCAACCATCAGTCTCGCCCAACTCTCGACGCACAACACGCAGCAAGACTTATGGATCGCTGTCTTTGGAAAAGGTACGTCGCTTTCAGCATCCTATACTCCTGTTGTGCGCGTTTTGCTGACCATGACTGTAGTTTACGACCTCACTGTCTTTGCAAAAGACCATCCAGGCGGCATCGATGTCCTCAAGGAGTGCGCGGGCACGGATGGCACTGAAATATACGAGTACGCTGGACACAGTGAAAGCGCATTGGGTGCCCTGGACCGCTTTCAAGTGGGTGTGCTTGAGGGACATGTCCTTGAAACCGATGCATCTACCACGACTGCTTCGTCAGCGTCGAACAAGGACGGCACATTGACGAAAATGCACCAGGCATCAAGTCGAGTGCCATTAGGAGGCTTTTTGTTTCTCGTAGCCTTGCTTCTCGCGGCAGGGCTCTTTTGGAAAGTCCCTGGAAAGAGCGAGAGTGCGCCGTCGTCGGATCAGTCGACATTACACCCCGTCAACGCGTTCCTTGTTGGGCTTGCGGTTATGTCTTTGGTCGGTTTTGCGGGGCTAACAGTGGCTTATTCCAAGTTCAGGGAGACCCTGAGGCAAGAGAAGGAAGTTTTCGAGTATCCAGCCGTTATTTCTGCCAGGCGGTAACCGTGGCCAGCAGGACCATGGTCGGTGGCGGATGTCTTGTCTGTGATGGCATTTCAAGACCTTACCATATTGGGTATCCTAGTGCTTTGGCTCCGACCCTGTACACAGCTCATCTTCGGACGTAGTTGAAAATAAAACCCTGTATAATACTTTGTTTTGCTCTACTTGTCTTTCTAGTGGGCTTCCTGCCCGTCACATTGTCATGATTTAAATAACTTCATTGACGGCGAAAAAGCATGTTAGTACTGTCTCCTTGGAAGAAAAAGAAGAAAAAGAAGAAGAAGAAGAAGAAGAAGAAGAAGCTAAGCCATGCCCTTTCCAAATCAGATACTAGTTATCATTATGTGGTCTATTTGTATAGTCTTTATATATATACGTTTAGAATGATTTACTAGCCGCCGTTTGGTTGCTGGCCTCCAATAAAATGCTTTCTGCGGACCTAAGCCTCCTCTCTGCATCTGTCAACAATACCAGACATACGCTGCGACTACCCGCCCGTGCCTTGAGCCGCTCGAGCAACCGCGCAAAGTCGTTTAATTGGACCATGACGAGACAGCGGAGCACTGACAGGCGCTCCTCGCCGCTCTCGATGCGGTATGTCGAGAACCACATATCGCCATCGGTCGCGGAGCTCTCGCCCGACGATGCCTCCCAGGTTAGTTCGCCATCGCTGAAATCCATTTCAGTGACTGAATCTCGGGGTCTGGAACGTGAAGGTCGGCGGCTGTCGTTGCGCTGGCGTTTGCTCGCATAGCACATGGCCATGCGTTCGCAGATGGTGCTCATGTATTGTCCAGCCATGACTAATAGCATGTTGCTGCCCGATGCCGATGGACTGCACCGCTCGCAATCGAGAACTGTGGTGCAGTGCGACAAGGCTCCGCGGAAGTGGCGCAACAGCACATCCATGGCTGCGTGATTGGTATTGGCGCTCTCAGCGCACAACTCTTCGAAAAGAGTGGCTTTGAATCTCCTGCAGAGACATGTGTTGTCTTCGGCTAGAGTGCCTGGCCCGGGCTGTAGCAGCGACTGAATGAACGGATTTAGTTGTTGGAGGGCCAGATCATGTAGTTGCTGTTGAGCCTCAGAATCTTGTTGTTGCTGTGCTTCGAGTTCCAACTTCTCGAGTCCTGTTGAGCCCAATGGCAGATCCAATGGTGGCGCTAGTAGCGGTTCGAATCTGGTGGGACTGGGAATGTTGCTTTGGTTTGCTGTCAAATCAATGCTTCTAGTACCTGCTGCAGCATGCGTGGCTAGAAAGAATAAATGCTCAGTGGATTGCCTGTTTTCTTGTTTGATTCCATTACTTACTCAAGCCGCTTTGGCCTTCGCCAAATACGGAATTCCATACAATTTCGCCGGGCAATTCCATGCGATCGGGGGGACTTTCCAGCTGGGTGCAAAGCATGGGATCCAGAAAGTCCTCGGTGTCCATTTGCCAATCGTCCATTCGTTGCTTGATCTGGTCTTGTTGTGGTGTCGCTTCCATCGTGGCGGAGAGACTGGCCAAGTTTGGATTTTCGTCCGGCTGTTTGCTGTGAGTTGCCGAAGTGCTGCTAGTACTTGCACTTGATTTCCGCTTCCTGCGACCATTGCGGTCGCGGTACTTGCATTCGACAGACATTGCGATGCATCTGTCGCAGCCGGAGCGTTGTCCGCTACATCGGATCTACCGGCAGCGTGGTTAGCCAAGATCTAACTCAAGGTTGGGAAGGTGGTATGCACGAGGTGCAAAGCTCACCTTGCGAGCTCGGCACAGTTCGCAAGAAGCATGCGGCTCAGCTCGTCGGTTTCTACTGAGTGCCGATGCAGGATCTTTGTTCTCTACAAACGTCAAAGGTTCGTGCTGGACATCACAGACGAGAGTTCCAAACATGGCTGTTTGTTCCTGGTTGTTCAATTTGTTTGTGGCGGCTAGCGAGCACTGGAAGTAGAATGCGAGAGCATATATACATCTTCACGTGCAGTCGTGTAAGAGAAATCGGGCCAGTTATTTTGTTTCATATACTGATATGCTCAAAAGCATCTAATCCGACGGAGCTTCACAGTTTCTCCGAGTCGGACTAGGGTTAGCTTGACACAGCTAGACGACTATCAACATTCTTTCTCTTGTTCGTGTAATGCGGCTGAAACCGAACATTCAGGGTCAAGAAAGCCTATACCGTATGACCTGATCGAGCCTAGCTTTTACCCTTGTTGCCAAGTCGGATCAGATACTTTTGAGCTGGTTAGTACAGCCTTGGGTGCTAGCACTAGCCACCAGGCTTAGCCTCCCGCCACAGACGATCCCTGCGCAAAGTAATCTATCTCACACAGCCACTTGTGGTTATGTACTATTACGTTCAGGAAACTTCTAGTACGTGGCTGCGTAGACACCCGCCACATGTATCCTGCGTAGCTGCAGACTTGTTGAGCCGCCTACGTACCCATACCCCAGCTGCATACCTGCCTTAGGGCCTGGTTTCTAGAGCTCCAGTTCTGGTTTCAGTTGCCGCAGATAGTTAGTAAATGAAACTGAAGCTGTAACTGGTAAGTAAACCCATATTCTAGGTTTAGTTATATAGAACTTAAGAGTAGTTTATAAGCGATGATGAAGCAGGTTTAAATCTTATTCAGTATAAGATTCATTTTATGTTTATCTAATACAGGTGCTAAAGGCTTTGGCTTGAGACTAGAGCCTCTAGTTATAGTTTAAAACTTGTTTTATTAACGCTGGTTGGTAGATACATAAGCTAGCTAAAGGCTAGATACGGATGCTAATGCTGACGCAACCACTGAAGTGGAGGTGGCAAATATGATCTATTACGCGATCAAACCAGACCTAGAACTGAATGCTAGACGAACACGCTTCCAGCTTCGTTTTCAAGTTCAGGATAGTCAAGCTGGCCACTGAAAGTGACCAAAAATGCCACTACCGGCACTAGAACTGAAACTGAAGTCCGCTGCTAAGCATGCCTTTAGTCTACCTGTACCTTGGCCGGGATTCCGAGGCGGGCCGTTCTCTTTTTGGCAGTCTCGGCTCCCAATTAATGCCTGCTCAAGGTCGTGCTCGGCGCGCAAAGCATAATAAAATGCACCCACCGACTTCAATCAATCTTGCCTCCAGCTTCGACCTCATTCGTCTTATCTTTCCATCATTCCACGACTGCATAAATCAATAACACAACCCAACCTCGACAACCATGGCTCACCTTCAGCATTACTGTTACCCCGGTTTCGGCGAGGCCAAGCGCGAAGAGCTTTGGTACAGCCAGGCTGTCCGCGTCGGCGACTACATCGAAATTGCCGGTCAAGGTAAGTTTGCATCTGCAAACATTGCCACCCCTAAGTATCAAGTCTGACCATTGCGGAGGTGGATGGGACCCCGAGACCAGCAAGATCCCAACAGACCTCGACGAAGAAATTGACCAGGCGTTTTCTAATGTTGAGCACTGCCTCAAGCACGCTGGTGGCAAGGGCTGGTCTCAAGTTTACAAAATTCGCCTTTATCTTACCGAGATAAATGAACAGGCCGTCGTCGCCTGCGTCCGAAACCTCAAGAAGTGGCTGCCTAACCACCGCCCCATTCTCACCTGCATCGGTGTCAATGCGCTTGGTCTTCCGGGAATGCATGTAGAGATTGAGTGTAAAGCTCACGACGAAGAGGGTGCAAAGGCTGCCGCTGCCGCAAAGTCAAAGGCATGAACAAGAAGTATTATTGCTGGGCCTATTCGTGAAATGTTTTCGATCCAGTACAAGACCTAGATTCAATAGAACATCACAAGAGATTGAGTCTTGTGATTTTGAATTTGGTACATCTCCTCAAATACATAGCATACCAAACCCCGCACAGTCGGAGGCAGGTCTAGTATGAAACACTCAACAGATCGGCTTCTTTCCCTCCACTTCGGCAAAAATTAAACGACCTGCCAGATAGTTAGTTATACGAACTGCCAGTGCAGCCCCTGGTCTAGCGGGCTTAGCCGAAACATTGGCGGTAATATTTATATCTTACTATTGCATGGCAATGTGCCACTCACACCTAGGTCTAATAGACAGCTACCATATGAAAATACAGTATAAAATTATCAATATTGAAGTCGCGATATTCTAAGTTGTAATATCTAAGTCATTGTATCAATATCGCAATCTCTAAAGTCGCAATATTAAACACAATATATGAAATTTGAAATAGCAACAGTAGAGTAGTGATATGTAAAGTCGATGCGTTGATATCGCGACATTTGATATCACGATATCCAATCTGTAAATAGCACAATATACGAGTTACAAACCAGCGCTAATATACAGAGATACATGGCTAACTATATATAGACTAGCCGACAGAGCGCCAAGACGCCGATGTAGACCCCTACCAGTAGTAGATCAGACAGCTAACTACTAGTGGTTTATCTAACTTTTATCCCCCACTTCCCTTGAAACTCTATAATGGTACTACGAAGTAGCGTCAAACGCTTGGAAAGGGTCTCGTCTACCCAAGCAAAAAAAATTTGCCATATAGGAAAGTATTGAGCCTTGCCGCGGCGGCGCCGATACGCTATCTCGAGCCAGACATTATACCGTAACATACCCTTCTAGGCTTTTCTGTTTCCCTGAATCTCCATGCTGTTTTTGAACTTCAGACGAAGTGAGTCTTCTCTAATAAGCAATGCTCCGGCCCACACAAGCCCGGGGCTAAGAACGTGACTCACTAAACAAGCAGCAAGTATCAACCCCATTCTACCAAACACGCCGTAGCTCACTTCATACACATTTTGCACAATCTCGGCAACGTATACGGCACCTGCGATCACCACAATAATGTAGTCCCACTGCAGAAAGAAAGCGGATTCTGCAATAAAGACTGAAGCTGCCGTATCTGGCTGCCACAGACTATTGAGCTTCGGCATGAATGCATCCACCAGGGCGACTGAGGGGGTTTCCAAAAAGGCGAGCTGATACATGACGGAAACATGCATGATGCCTGAGAAGAGCCCGAATGCAGCGTACGTAGCCTTGATCCACCTCAAGTCCGCGTCTTGTCGATGCTGGGACCCCATCTTATTGTTAGACGACAGGTACGTCGAGATCGCCGTGAGGATGCAGTAGCACCACAGTGGAGCCAGCTGCCAGACAGCTATCCACGCCTGGTGTTGAGCCGTCGTCGTTCCGTCTGGTGGGTAATATACCATCCTATACAAGTGCAGGATAGTGAGTGCAGAAGCTGGTAGCAGTGCTTTGGCATGCAAATGCGGTATCTCTGGATCGGAAACCTTTTCCGGGAAGAAATGGCTCTCGAGCTCAATCATAAGGTAAAGTGGGACGAATATAGCGGCGCCAATATACTGCCACGCGAACACGTTGACAGGTGCCCTGACATAGAATCAGCCTTCTTTATGCTCGCATCTCATCATGTACATTGTGTGTCAAAATCTTAACTTACCACCGCAGCATGATATTCCGGTTGCCCTTTCTGAGGCTCTCCACCAGAGCAAATACACCGAGCGACTGCAGGGATGCACTTAGCGTCGTAGATAGAAGGCAGACCGCCTTGCTCTCCTGCAACACTGGAACCCAGAAGCTGACCGACCACGACAGAGGACCATCGAGAAATGGTAAGCCCAAGTACACATGGTGCAGCGTTTTCCCATTGCTAAACTGCCCTTTTGCGGCGTGCTCTTTCATCGCAGCTAGTCCTCCGTCCACCTGGAAGAAGACTTGAAGCAGGCCGGCGGCAAGTACAGATAGCCCAATCAACTCGATTCGTGTACGAGTGACAATCATCTTGTCGTTTCAGAAGAGAAAAAAGAAAAGAAAATTGAACAATGAACGATGCCAAATGGATCTCGTAATAGCTGGCAGATACTCTCTCTTAAGACAGCCATATTTACCCGCTAACCCATAGAGAATGAGCCGATTATAGCTTTGAGCCTGCCGAAGCCAATTCTGTAAAGCAACTACCACCCAACAAACCACAAGACTCCACTACTCCCAAAATATTTTTTCTTTAGGCAAACACCCAACGCGGTATTGCCGTTCTGTTGCGAAGATGGCGTGGTGTTGATAACGGGCCGCGGAGAATCCCGATTTAGAACGGGCCGCGATCCCCGCCATTGATGTAAAAGCTGACCCCCGTGGGAACTACCGCCGCTTACTCCATATGGTTGTTGCGTGGCTGACTTGTAGTTGCGTACATATATGAATGCTATTTAGCACCCATCCATGGATTATACTCGACGATTTCTCATGCTCATGCTAAGTTTTTGATTCATCCAGAACTCGACGCTTTGAAAGAAAATTTCCCCATCGCATAATCTTTCCCAATTGTTGAGGCGGTTGAAGTCGCTCTCTGTTTTATTCTCTCCTACTCTTTTCTGTTCTTAATTCTTGCATCGCCACCGGAATTCACCTAGACAAGTACAAAGTGAGCCGCAATGAGTGAGGCTGCTCAACGGTATCTTGTACGTGACCCTGGGCCAGATGACGATAGCGGTCTCGACCACGATGCCATCTCGACTAAATCAAAGGACGTCAGTACGTGTCAGGACTCGTCTATTCATCGGAGTGAGAAAGCCGATGAAACCGACGATGCGGCTGTTGGCAAGCAAAGCGCAGCACCAAGAAACTACTTGTGGTGGCAGTGGGCCAGTATCCTCGCAGCAATCTACAGCAGCCAGTTCTTGTATGGCTTGGACGTCACCATTGTGGCGGATATTCAGGGCGCTGTGACTGATGATTTCGGCGACGTAGGACTCCTGGGGTGGTTAGGAATTGGGTTCCCTTTGGGCAGTGTGGCTACGATTCTTCCCCTGTAAGTTGAGTTACACTTCTGGGAGATGACATACAATGGTCTTCTCACATGACATTTGCAGTGGCAAGGCGTATAGCACGTTTGATATCAAGTGGTTGTACATTGGGAGCATGATCATGTTCACCGCGGGCAGTGCCTTGTGCGGCGGTGCTCCCGATATGAAGTCTCTCATCATCGGGCGTGTCTGGGCCGGTGCTGGAGGAGCGGGAATGTTTCTTGGGTAGGTTGGCTGGAAATGAGCATGGATGCATACTGATGAGTCTTCGCAGTGTCCTAAATCTGATTACAGCTAATACCAGTATCCGAGAGCGCCCTGTATATGTCGCCGCCAGTGGTGTCGTCTGGGGTGCAGGTTGCATATTAGGCCCTATCATTGGGGGTTCTTTTGCTGATAGCTCTGCTACATGGCGTTGGGTTCGTTACTCCCTGCTTGACCGAAACAGGTTGTTAACCACGTGTAGGCCTTCTACCTCAATCTGGTCCTTTTTGGACTGTTTAGTCCTGTACTATTTTTTGTCCTACGTCCATTCAGCTTCCAACCATATGTGTCTTTTGCTCTCAAGGTCTATACCATGGACTGGATTGGCATCACTCTCAATGCAGCACTGTGGACGGTGTTCGTGATGCTATTCACTTTCGCAGGCTCACAGTGGGCATGGGATGACTATCGAACTATCATCCTCTTTGTTATGCTTGGTGTCATTCTACTGGCATTTGCCGCAAGCCAGTATTTCACCATACTAACGACCAAGGAAAATCGCATTTTTCCTTGCGAGTTTCTGTGTAACAAGACCCTGGTCCTTCTCTACATCTGTCAAGCATGTGCTGCTACTACCTTGTTCATACCAATCTACTGTGGGTACTACGAAGTGGGGGTTAGCCACATAGGTATACTAACAAACAAACAGATATCCCAATCTTCTTCCAATTCGTCCATGGAGACAGTGGAGTCCAAGCAGCCGTCCGTCTCCTCCCTTTCATCTGCATTGGCGTGTGCGCAAATATGTTCCAAGGCGCCATGATGCCCAAATCTGGGTACGTAAACAGATCTTTCATCCCTTTTCATAGTGATCCGGCGCACTGACAAGGGATGCCTATGTAGCCGCTACATGCCCTGGTTCTTTGCTGCAAGCATGTTTTCCATCATCGCGGGCGTTCTCTTCTATGCCACTGTCGACGTTGACACCCCGGCCTCACGGATCTACGGATACTCGGTCCTCCTTGCCTTGGGTGCAGGCCTCTCCCAGATGGCTTCGTACTCGGTAGCGCCCACCGAAGTGGCACTACACCGTGTTCCCGATGCTGTGGGGTTCATGAACATGGCGCAGATCGGCTCGAGCGTCATCGCGCTAACGATCGGCTCTTCTATCTTCCAAACCGTCGGCTTCCGCCACGTTGCCGCTGCCTTATCTGGTCTTGGTTTCTTGGATGCCGAGATCAAGGAGGCATTATCCGGGCGCCGATCAACTGTTTTTATGCAGGTTTCCGATGAGGTGAGGCAAAAGCTTATTAAGGCGATTGTACTGACGGTGAATGAGGAGTATATTTTGGTCATCACGGCTGGAACTGTGGGTTTGGTTGTGGCGTCGATGATGAACAGGGGAAAGCTGCGCATGGAGATGGCCGCTGGTGGCTGAGGATTAGATGGTGGTTGGATATTGGGAAATATTCGGGAGGCTGATCGCAATCTCGCTGGTTGTGGTATTATAGCACGGGGAAGAGAGTTTAGAGGCACTGGCTGACTACTTATTCTTATAGCTATGACACTCACATCTTCAGCTACAAGAATTCTATAAGAAAAAAAGATCTAGACGCTCTATATGCCACCTCACGCGTCTCATTTACTTCAACGTCTTGATGTTAGCTACTTCTCGCTATTAAAGCGCGTGCACAATTGTCAGATGAGGAGTACAGTACACAACTACATCAATCATATCACCAACCTAAAATTCTGCCAGCGTTCAAGGCAGTATCTAATCGATGGTTCACATCAGCCAATATCTGCTTGGTTTTCCAAGGCGCAGGCCTTGTTCCTCTACAGCTAGGCATTGTCTATCGAGGCTTGACGTATGGTTGCATACGCCAACTACTCCTACTCTTGTAGAAGCTATGTGGCAGGCGGCTTCAGAGAATGTACTTAAATAAGGCTAATAAGAAGACTATGTATAAGGAGCATTAGTAAGGAAAGTCATTAGGTATTAGCTATCAGGCCATGATATATTATAGTAGATGGAGATAGACTAGCCATAACTCACGTATAAGTAAAATAGCTGCTCTAGATACTAATCAATCTACCCTACAAGTTTACAGATACTATACTGATACGCAAGGTTGATAGGGTGACTAACTCGCTTGCCTGACCGGCTTACTGATCTGTCACGTTGTAGTCAACACTTTCGACTCATTTATGATGAAACTCCTCGTAATCGCATAGACTACTACACTCGACTGAGACTACAGAAGTATTGCTAAACTTTAGATATAGTAATGGTATGTAAGATAAATAATCATCTAAGTTAGTCTCTTTACAGTCTGTACTTCTATCTGAGGTATATAGATCCTGTATAATATGATTTAGTTAATATTCTAGGGTATAATGGCACGCCTATAGATTGAATATTCAGACCTAAGCTTATAGTTAGTTTTGTAAAAGAAAGTGGGCTATTAAAGTCAGGTTTAAAAACTTAGTATAACTCTCTCTTCTAAAATATTAATCTCGTTGGTAATTACACATAGTTATAATGAAACGTTTGGCAATGAGGATGTATCTTTTCTAGCGGTGTTTCTCTACCCTAACTTATATAAAGTGGCGTCTTATTGTACTCGTATCTTTATCTAAAAGCCTGCTATAGGCCTTATAAGTTTGATAGATACTACGATAAAAATATTACACGTGATCTAGAGAAAGAGGCACTCCGCAACCTTATCATGACAAGTCCTAAGTGTATGAGCTTTAGTTCAAGCAAATGCTCTTGCTAGAGGCGCTTCATAATAGTAACTGAAGTTCAGATTAGGCTCTATCATATCTTGCTCAAATATGACTTCAAGCTCGCAGAAGGGCTCGCACCCAGTGTTATGAGAATAGACTAGGTTTTGGTTTTCGACCCGACGGCACAATTGATGGTCGTGTGGCGTGAGAGAAGAGACGAAAGTATCACATTTGCTTGAGTAAGGGGTGCTTGCATTCATAACGAGGACGAACGGCTGGGTAGTTACAAGAGTCTAATGCTTTACCTAACCCTTCTTATATGAGTAGTAGCCTATTGGATGGTACTTGTGAATATATATATTGTGGCACGATACGTAATCGAGCTTAAGTAGATCAAGGGGCAATTCGCAATCGGATTGTCAAAAGTAATCCCTATCATTGAATTGAGTGAAGAAAGCGTCTATCGACTCCGGAAAAAAAAATCTAAATGTAAACCAATAGTCTAGTAACATGCTAATACACCACAATATCCATACAATCGATATACAGTATGAACAAAAAAAGTCAAACACGGTCTAAATAACAAGAATATAAAACCACAATAGGAAGGAACTAAAACTCGGTCATGTTTACCACAATATGAAATAGTTTTTGGGTACTGGACTGAAATGAGAAGTGTGCTGGTACATCTAGGCAGTGCCATCTTTCTTGACAAGCGCACTCTTTGTAGCAATCTTGACAGCTAGGTCAGCCAACGGAGTGGCACTTAGAAGCTCAAAGACAGAGATGTCGCTCTGCAGCTCCCTCAGTGAACGGTTGCGAATCTCGACTGCCTTCAGGGAATCAACTGGAGAAATGTTAGCACGTGTATGAAAGAAGTAGAGATGAATGATAAACTTACCTCCAAAGTCAAACAAAGGCCTCTGTGCATCCACTTCCTCCACTGCAACACCAATAGCAGCCGCGACTTGCGCCTTGAGATCCGCTTCGACGGCAGCCGTCGCCTCATCGAGCGAGGCTGCGTTTGTGAGTTGCTCTGCGAGACTCTGTGTTTCGCCGCCTGCAGCGCCATCTGCTGCATTCTGATCGACCTTGGCGACTCGAAGCTCGAACTTCTTGTCGTGCTGGAAGCCAAGGGTACCAGGGCGCCTGACAAGCTCGTCACCGAGACCAAGCACCAGCTGCGCGGGAGCGGGTTCCAAAGCCTGGGCACGCCTCATAAGAGCGGTAAGCACAACGCGGAGCTCTTCGAGGCTAGTGCGAAGTCCCTTCCATCCGTGGCTGTAGCGGTGCAGGTAGTTATCGAGGTCACCGAATTCGCCGTCGGAGGTGAAGTGGGACGAGTCGGCAACGAGACCGACATCGATACTGGTAGCAGCAATGTTACGGTGGGTCAAGGCGTGCTGGGCCAGGGCGTCCTCGAAAGTGTTACCGGAGGCGTAATTGGCCTGGGCCGTGTTACCGATAACACCAGTGATGGAAGAGAGGAGGATGAAGAAAGGCTTGCTCTCATCGTTGGGACGGTTGGCCACCAATTGCTCCAATAGATTTCGCGAGCCACGCGTCTTGGGTGCAAAGGCACGTTCCCACTGGCCATGCGTCATATTGTCGAAGATGGCGTCCTCGAGCACCATGGCCGCTTGCAGCACACCACGAATCTTGCAATCGGACTGGCGGAGCTTTTCAAAGACGGCAGCCACACTGTTCGTGTCGCTGACATCACAACTGTATGCGTCGGCACGCGTTCCCAAGGCACGCAGGGATTCCAGGGCGGGGATGTGCTTGCTGCTTCCGCCGGAACGCGAAAGGAAGACAAGATGACCGGCGCCGTGCAGAGCCATCATGCGAGCAATGTCCAGACCCAATGCTCCCAAACCTCCAGCCAACACGTATGTACCCTCTGAATCCAAAGCAAGCTTGGGTGGCGCAGGCGGCAGCGTGAGGATGGAGGCATTTGCGTCGGTGAGCGAGATGGTGACGGGCATGGCTGGGTCCTCGTTGAGTGCGGCCATGGCCTGCGGGATATCAGAGACGTTGAAGGACAGGCTTGGTACGAGGGGCTTGAGGTTTCCAGATTGGGCGAGCACACTGAAAGTACGTCGGAACAGAGGAGCCACGATGTCTGACTTGGCAGAGTACAGGTGACCAATGTTGACGCCGGCAACGACGGCGTTGTTCTGGCGAGCAGGGAGCTTGACGCCGGTGCTGCTTTGTCCGAATCCAATGAAGTGACCAAAGTCGGCAAGAACGTGTACTGATGGCAGCACAGCTGGGCTTGGTCTGCTGCTGAGGATTACGTTGACACCCTGCTCGTTTGTGGCCTGTTTGATAGCAGTGACAAACGTCTGCAGAGCTGAATCGTAGATGCAACCAGAAGGCACTCCGTAACGTTCCATGAGCAGCTTCTTTTCGGCCTTGGTAGATACCAGGGCGAAGACATGAGCGCCGACGAACTGTGCTACCTGGACTGCGGCTTGGCCATGAGCGCTACCAGCAGAGTGCACAAGTACGGATTGACCTTTCTGGAGCTTAGCCATTTCGACCAGTGCATACTGGACGGCAACAGAGGCAGCGGCGAGGGTAGCCGCTTCCTCGGCACTGATGCCCTCTGGCACTTGAGCGACAAGACCCTCGTCTTGACGGACATGGGTCCTCAGCGCGCCCTGAGGACGTAGCACTGCAACTCGCTGTCCCATGGCAACTGAATTGACCTGTGCACCACAGCGCGTCACGATACCAATGGCCTCACGCCCCAAGGCAGATGCGTGCTGATCACCGCTGGACTCTCCTAGGCTGACAGCCTCAACCTTGACCTCGATCTCATGCGGACCAAGTGGCTCCTTGGCGGCCGAGTCTTGTACCCAAAGGAGATCGTTGCCATTGACCGTCTCATCAGGCATCATTGGAGTGTTGATGTTGCTGAGAAGAGTCTTGACAGGCTTCATCTGGCGAGCACCTGCCTCAGCCTCGCCGCGCTCCAGTTCTGCATCGAAAGCATCATCACCAATGGCTCGGGGAACGTGGATTATGCCCTTTTCATTGGCAGCATACTCCATCTCGGCGTCTGGGACCAGAGTGCGCTGCCATACATCGAGGAGCAATCGATGGGCCTTGACGAGACTGAGGGCTGGCGACATGTCAAGGTGTGGCAACGTGACGAGAGGGTACTCGTTGCGAAGTACGCGGAGCAAGCCTTGGGCTGGGGCGAAGGAAGCGCCAGAACCATCCTTAGTCCAGGCTCCGAGGACATCACCACGGGTCAACCAGAAGACATGGGAAGCGACAGAGATGAGGTCCTTGAAGGAATCAAACTCTGGAGCGGTCCATGAGTAGACGACAGGCGTGGTGGCCTCGAGTAGGGAGATGACATGCTTGCCCGCCATTGCCGATGCATCCGAAAGGTTAACCTCGTGGGCAGTGATATCGAGATTGGCCAAAGACGCGGTCAAGGCAGATGCAAAGACGACAATATCATTGGTCACCTTGGTGGGCAGTAGTAAATAGACGTCCCGAGGCAGTGTAGTAGTGGCCATGGGAGCCATGGGCGCGATAGTAATGCTAGATGCCTGAGTCTGATCATTAAAGCCTGCCTTTTGCAAAGCCGATGCAATATCTGCTTGCTCCTCTTGATGGATGACGAGGTGGCCTTGTGGGGATAGGGCGTTGCGCAGCTTCTCAAACAGCTCCGACGACGCAGACTGAATATCAAGAGCAACAACTGCATCAAATGTTGACGCGGTCCAAGGCATGTCCTCATCTTGGATAGCATCCCACTGTTGTGTGGTAGCATTGGCAAGGTGGTGCACACTATCCAGCAAGGCGGCAGAAGGAGCGGCAATGGACATTTTTCCGACTCCCGGCTGGAGCCCAATGCGTGCATAGATGTCATTGACGGCACGGGCGGCGCTGGGTGAAAGCTGGCGGTCGAAGAAGACCAGCACTTCGCCCACGGCCTTCTTGTGGGTGAGGCAATCCAACCATGCAGCAAGCAAGTCGGCGCTATCCTCGGCCGCAATGGCAAGCTCCTGAAGACCAGATCCGCTCTGGAGAAAGTCAATGTCTTCCTTCCACTTGAGCTGTGCACAGTTCTTGATGTGCTGCTGAGCCACGCTGGCTTGCGACGACGTCACCTGGCGCAGAGCAAAGTTCTTGATTGTCAACTTGGGACCCGACCATTCCTCGTCGGACACAATGAGGTCGCCAACGAGCTCGTGGCCATTGTCGCCCGAGCGAACGAGCTTGCCGTAGCCCTTGAAAATGGAGCCAGCACCGTGAGGCTGATGAGCAGCAACAAACATGTCATCGATGCTGTACGGGACAGCAGCCTCGGTAATAGGACGGCCGTGGTTCAGGGCGGCTAGCAGCATGTGGAAGATGGAGTCCATGGTGGCTGGGTGCATGACATGAGGGAACTCGAAGCCAGCCGGCATGCTCGAGGCCGTGTCGGGCAAGACAACGGCGGCAGTGGCAGCCCCGAGATGAGGCACGGCGTACAGCTCGACGGTGTTGCGGAACAGCGGGCCATACTCCATGCCAATGTGCTCGAGGTTGTCGTAGAATTCATCGCAGTCGACCTCTTCGCCCTGTTGCTGGAGCTGCTTGAAGACGGCCGTGTGACGCAGCCAGTCACGTTGGTCGGCAGACTCATCTTCGATCTCGCTGGCCGTCGGCGTCTCGAACTCGAGGGCAATGGTGCCGTGGCAGTGCTTTGTCCACGACGTGGCGCTCGTGGTCGAGTAGAGGGTGAAGTGGAACTGGCCCGGCAGCGCGGCGTCAGGCAAAAAGCTGAGGCGCGTCTCCACGGCCGCCTCGTCGCCCGCCGTCACGACCAGACCACGCTCGAAGCTCACGTCGCGGAAGCGGAACCCGCGCACAGCACCGTCGCCCGCCATCTGAAGCGCGCCCTCCATGGCCATGACCAGCATGCCCGCCGCCGGATACAAGACGGTGCCCGTGATCTTGTGGTCCTCGATCCACGGGTTCTCGCTGATGCGCAGGTGGTTGCGCCAGCGCGGTTCCGCCTTGTTCTGCATGTCTTCGGCGACACCCAGCAGATCTGTACGCGGCGCGGGAGGGTACCGGTTCGACCGCATCATGTACGACTCGTGCCAGTAGCTGCTGGCATGGTTCCATGGGTAAGGCGGCAGGTCAGTCAGTCCCTGGGCGTTGCTCGCAGAGGCGTTGTTGACAGCCTCCAGGTCAACCGCGTGGCCCGCAGCCCAGAGCTGGCCTGCCGCGCCCAGCGATGTCTCGGTGGCATCCTTGTTCCTCAAGATAGGCGCCAGGTACGGCGCCTCCTTGGCTGCCTTGTTCGAGCTGGCCGCGATGATCTGCTGGACGGGGCCCTGGAGCGCAGAGTGGGGACCGATTTCCACAAAGCCACCCCAGCGCATCGCCGCCTTCTTGGATGCATCCGGGCGGTGCGCGAGGAGAGCGGATACGGCTGCCGAAAACTGCACAGACGACTCCATGTTAGCCACCCAGTAGTGCGCGTCGAGCTCGGCGGGCGACTCGACAAGCCGGCCCTTGAGCGACGAGAACATGAGCGTGGGGTTGCCGTCTCTCGCAGGAGGCGTCAGCTTGCCAATACGCTCAAAGTAGCCTTGGGAAACCTCACGCATGTGAGGCGAGTGGTACGCCGTCTTGACCTTGAGCTTCCGTGCGAACTTGCCAGCGCCAGAGATGCTGCTCTCGAGCTGGTTGATGGCATCGACGTCACCCGAGAGCGTCACACTGGATGGACTGTTGACACAGGCCACGACAGCCGATCCTGGGGCGACCTCCTTCAGCCACTCTGCCGCCTCTTGTTCCGAGAGACCGGCTGCCATCATGGCACCCTCTTTGGTCACGGCAGCCGAGCTGAGACCGCGAACGTACGCAACCTTGATGGCATCTGCGTGCGTGATCAGACCCGCGGCGTATGCAGCAGCAATCTCACCACTCGAGTGCCCAACGGTTGCCTTTGGAACAACACCCCAGTGGCGCATCAAGTCGACAACGGCTACCTGGAGTACGGTGCATAGCGTTTGGCTGTATTCTGGCAAGTTGATCTGCGATTCTTCCGTCTTCTGCAGCTCGTCCATGGCATTCCACTTGCACCCGAGCTTCTCGAGGCAGCGCTGAGACTCTTCCAGGCTTTGTCTGAACTTTTCGTTGCTGTAGAGCTGGCGTCCCATGCCGGGCCATTGCGCACCTTGACCAGTGAAGACGAAGACAAGACTGCTGTCCTGGCGCGAAGAGCGAGCCAGCTTGGGTAATCCCTTGGCAAGCTGCTCTTGCAGTTCTGTCACTGTCGAGGCTACAACATAACTGCGGAAGTCCAGCGCCGTGCGCCGAGAAGCAAGCGTATAAGACAGGTTGCGGACAAAGGTCGCGTCCTCCTTTGCATACTCTGACTCCTCTGCCAGCCAGTCTGCATACTTGGCGCTGATACGCTTGATTCCAGCCTGGTCTTTAGAGCTGAAGACAAAGAGCTGCTTGGCGTCCTTGTCATGTGGAGGCGTTCCGGGGCCAAAGCTAACGGCAGAGTCGTCATCAGCAAATACAACAGTGTTGTGCTTGCCCACAAGCCCCCTTTGAGCCAAGTAGTGGTGTGCGTCGTCGAGAATGACGTGAGCGTTGGCACCACCAAAACCAAAAGAGTTGACACTAATACGGCGTTGGCCCTGGGTTGGGAACTCCATAATCTGTTGTGGGAGCGCGAGGTTCCACTCGTCCATGGTGAGCCGGGGGTTAATACGCTCTACACCGTATGTGGGCACAAGCACGCCTTTCTCCAAGCACAGCACTGCTTTGAACACACCGGCCAGACCGGAGCAACCTTCAGTGTGTCCAACAGTGGGCTTGATACTGCCCACATAAAGTGGTCCGAGGCCGGCGGTTCTGCGGCTGGCTCCAATAGTCGATCCGATGGAGCTCATTTCGATGGGATCTCCGACTGGAGTTCCGGTTCCATGTGCTTCAAAATACTGAGTGGATTCCAGCGTCAGACCCGCAGCCTCGTATGTCCTCTTGATCAAATCAGCCTGGGCGGCCGAACTGGGCTGCGTGACACTGGGAGTCTTGCCATCAGCGTTAACCCCGGTTCCGCGGATGACGGCACGGATCGTGTCGCCATCGCGGAGCGCATCGGATAGCCGCTTAACAACAAGACATCCGATGCCCTCACCCCTGCCGTAGCCGTTGGCTCTGTCATCAAACGAGTGAGAGATGCCTTCGGGACTCAACATGTGCATGGCTGAAAGCTGATGCATCGTGTTGGGGTTGAGAATCAGGTTGACACCCGCCACTAGTGACTGTTCTGTATCAGCATCATGACCCAATGAGTTATGGCAAGCGCACTCACCATGTTGGTTTCGCCAAGCTTCAGCGACTGGCATGCAAGATGCAGGGCGTACAAACTCGACGAGCAAGCAGTATCAAGAGTCAGACTAGGACCCTGGAGGCCAAAGAACCACGAAACACGGTTCGCAATCATGGCCTCACTGGTTGCTGCCGCCGCTGTGTGCCCGACATCGTAAATGTCATGCAGCGACATCATCTCGTAGTCGTTGGTCATGCACCCCACGTAGCAGCCAGTCTGAGAGTTCATCAAACTCTCGACGGGAACACCAGCATTCTCAATGCTCTCATACGCAACCTCAAGAAGTAGCCGCTTCATCGGATCCATGGCCGCGGCTTCTTTGGACGTAGTCGAGAAGAAGGGCGCATCAAATTGGCCAATGTCCTGCTGGAGGAAGTAGCCGTCCTTGACCGCAATCTGCAACAAATCTGGTTAACTTTGTGCTTGTTAGTTCAATGCTGAAACTATGACTTACTCCGCCTTTGCGATCAGGATCCGGATGGTGGTAGGCGTCAGCATCCCACCTGTCCTTAGGGATCTTTCCGTGTCCAGTCTTCACTCGACTGATCATGTCCCAGAGTGTTCCCATTGACGACACTTCGCCCGCCAGTCTGCACGCAGCACCGACGATGGCGATAGGCTCTTGCTTGTCCATGTTTGCCATTTTATTAACTCGGCAAAGATTCGAGCTGTTTGACGTATGTGGAGAGAAGGAGAGGTGGGCAGTATGTAGAGGCAGGAATGGTTTTTGGGGTAAGTGCCCTAAGACGTCTTGTTATATCGACAACGACTGTTGATGATGATGATTCTCTCTGTCGAAGAACATACTTGTATATAAAATACAGCTCAACAGTAGGATCCCTTTTCCTAGACCAGGTGCAATGTTACCAGCACAGCCTCCCGCTTCCCAATTCGGACAGTAAGCTTGGCGGCTGCCAAGAATCTGCCCAAGACTCACGGAAGAACGGAGTTCCATAATGGTCTTAGAAATTCCATTTTGGTAACGGAGCTGGTGTTTCGCTCGCACCCAAATGTGGATTGCGAGGTGGCGGTAGTTCCTCATGGTCGGGAGCAACCAAATCGGGAATGGCGCGCTCCGTTTTGGGCGCAGCATCAAGCGCGACGTTCCATCAACAAATACATATAAGTAGTACATGTTTTGTTCGCTAATTCAAATCTTCCTACATTTCATCTCCTCCACGTTGCTTTTTCGCACATCAACATGAGGGTCCTTTGTCTCCACGGCGTTGGCAGTTCTGCCTCCATCCTTGAAACTCAACTGAGGCCTTTTCTCCAGGCTGTTGACTCTTCTCATGAGTTTATTTTCGTAGATGGACCTTTTCATTCCCCAAGAGGACCAGGTAAGGGCATATTCCTCCCGAGTATATTACAGTTTTGCTAACAAATTGTCTCAGGCGTGAGCCCCGACATTGATGGCCCGTTCTTCTCCCACACCACTGGCTATTCTGCCACGGAGATGGCCGATGCATTCGTTCACCTCGAAGTCACCATTGAAGAGCTAGGCCCTTTCGACGGTGTCCTTGGCTTCAGCCAGGGCGGAGCTCTCCTCACCTCGTACATGCACAGGCAGCAGGAACTCCGGAACCCGCTCCCCTTCGGCTTCGCCATGATTCTGTCTTCTGTCCTTCCTTGCTCCGCAGATCAAACCTATCTTGAAGGCGTGTTCGATAAGCTCAGCGACCGACGCCTGCTTACCATGGGTCCTGCTGCCCTTGCCTCCACCCTCTCAGGTGAAGAACGCGTCTTCCTCAATCTTTTGACGCATACCATCATTCCTGCCAAGGAAAACTGCGCTTTGTTGCCAGATATCGATTTGAATACTTACACGGACGACCACGGTCACAATGCAGCAAGGATCATGCATTCACAGCTCCTGAAGGAACGCATCCACATTCCAACTGTACATGTGACAGGCAAGCGCGATTACGATTTTATGCGCAACATGTCCGAGGCTGCTTTTGGTCTTTTTGATGAGAGGATGGCGAAGAAGCTGCAGCATTCGGGTGGCCACCATCCGCCTATGAAGCCGACAGAGGTTCAGGCGTTAGTCAGGGCAATGGACTGGGCTATCAGACAGTCGCAAGGGTATTATGCTGTGCATTTGTAATCTACTTCTTCATCTTGGCCGGCCAAAGATGAAGATTCTTCCTCGGCAATTCGTGGACGCTTTTGGCGGAAATTGAACTGTCAGCTTTTTGGTACTTATTATATCAATGTAAACTAACTTCTGTTCAATGAATATGACGAGCGAAAAATCTGCGTTATAATGTATCCTCCACGTGCCCGCAATGATCATGGTAATCTGACTGCTCAGAGCTGGAAACTTCATTCAGTGTGCAGGTGAGATACACTGCACAGCCCCCTTCTAGACAAACGAACTGCTCACTACATTCATTTAGTAAACACTTCGCAGCACGAATTGTCCCTGGCCAAAGTCTGTCTCGCCCATCGTGTCAGCTCTCTACAGCTCTATCTCTAAGAAGCTATCAGAATATCCTACAACATATGAATTTCTCGGCAAATTTAACGAGAATTCACAAATTTAAAACAACGTAAGGATAGGAGAGAGAAGCATCTCATAAAACATGATGCATTTTCTTTTTTGAGTAGATGGTGATGTTTTCGACATATTCGTGCTAATGCCATACTATCATTAGGGGATACCTGACAGTATTTAAACTGAGCGCTCTTAGGAATATAACTTTCAACAACATTACGTTCTAGAAAAGCCAGCAATATCAATGCTTGTTTGATCACGGCTAATCTAACGGTATCGTACTCGAGAAGCAATCAGCCAACCTATTACACGGGTGATTCAACCCGCCGCAGATATAGCTATACCAGAGCTCAGGTTACGACTGCAGCCTATTAAGGATCGAGTAGAGAGCAGAATGTTGCCTAATTAGTACTGTTTCTTTGTATCCGTGTTGTGTGGCGCAGCCAAGCATCTCACCTGCCATTTCTAGTTAGCCCCGGTTCTCCACCATGTTATTTCCGAGATAACGCGATAACAAAAAGTCTTCATCTCTTGCTGCTTGAGTGCCTCTTGATACAATTCCCTACTGAGACATGCTGCCCTGCTAACATAGCGACGCTATAAGCGTCAAACGGGCATTACCTCCCATCCGTCATGTCTACTAACAGGCCGCACAGCGGCAGCCATGTGCACAGTGAAGAAGAAATTATTCCCGGCACGCGACAGCTCTACGAGAGCGGCGGCACGCTGCCAGGAGACTCGTCACTGCAGAAATCGGGCGATATCGTCCTTGTACCTCAGCCAACGAACTCGCCCAACGATCCGCTGCGCTGGTCCTTGTGGCGCAAAATCTGGCACTCGCTCCTTGTCCTGTACATGGTTGGCTTCACTGCAGCAACCTCGAATAACGCGGGATCCGGCTCTGACGGTGTGAATGAAGAGTATGGAATTAGTTACGATGTCTTCAATACTGGCGCTGGCGTACTTTTCCTTGGCATCGGCTACTGGGCTCTCTTGAGCTCTCCTCTTGTACATTTGTATGGGCGGAGGTTGGGCTATCTTGCCTCGCTTGTTCTTAACATCGGCGGCCTGATCTGGTATGCGCGTATCGACAATGTTTCCGGTGTGGTGTGGAGTCAATTATTCGTTGGAGCTGCCGAGTCGGTCGGCGAAGCTACCGCGCAACTGTCGCTTCTTGATATCTGGTTTGAGCATCAGACTGGTACTGTACTTGGCATGTACACATTTGCGACAGCTATAGGCACGTACCTTGGCCCTCTAATCGGGGCTTATGTGTCAAATGGACTCGGCTGGCGTTGGATTGGCTACGTTGGTGCTATCATTTGCGGTGGCAGCCTTGTCGTCTTCTACTTTGGCTTGGAAGAGACAGCATTCTCGCGCGATCGTCACCTCGTCAACAACAACGACCCTGTCGTCCTCGACGCCGAACAGCCTGTTGGGAAAGGCACTCCAGATGGTGCCGATGTTGAGAAGACAGGGTGTGAGTCCACCCCTGGCACAGCGTTCGCTGCTGGAGATCGGAAAAAGACATATTGGGAGCGCATCCGCGTCATCACCCCGGCACCAAACCTGCGCGGAACAGGTTTCAAACAGTATCTCAATCGTCTGTGGCATACCCTGCGCGTCTTCACTTTCCCTGCTGTGTGGTATGCCGGGCTGCAATGGGGCTTCCAGCAGTCCTGCTTGACCTTTTATCTCACCCTACAAGAGGATGCATGGTCTGGTGAACCGTGGAATTACGGGTCTGTCGCAGTGGGCAATATGAACATCCCCACGCTGGTGGGCAGTCTCATCGGCTGCGCTTATGGTGGATACGGGAGCGACGCATTTATGCAATGGATGATCAAGCGCAACAAAGGTGTCATGGAGGCTGAATACCGGCTGTATTTGATGGCGCTTTGCACCTTGGTTTTCCCTACCGGCCTTTGGTTGTTTGGCATCGGCACGGCCCGAGGTTGGGATTGGCCTGTGCCATACGTTGGGCTGGGCTTCATCGGTTTTGGCTTTGGCTGCGCTGGTGACTTGAGTTTGTCGTACCTCGCAGACTCGTTCCCGTAGGTCCGCTGCTATTATACTATTAGAGCCGCTGCTAACATTCTCAGTGATATGGTTCTTGAAGGTATGGTTGGCGTCGCAGTCATCAATAACACGCTTGCAATGGCTTTCACCTTCATCGCCAGCTTCTGGATCGATTCTGGCATGGAGAACTGCTTCATCGTGCTTGGGATAATAGGTTTCCTGGTTATGGGGCTGAGTCTACCCATGGCCATATTTGGCAAGCGCTCGCGGAGATGGGCGAGGGATCGGTATGCAACATTTGTGCAGATACGCGACGGATTCTCAAGGTAGAATCCCTTACACACTGTATATTTACAGCTAGCACTCGAATTAGTTTTTAAAATATACTAATTATAATCATTAAGAATTTATGAAGATAAATGAAGATTCCTAATTCATGTATCGTACAGAGCAAGAAGAGAATAATAGAAAGTCTTAGCTTTCTTTTCCGATGTTTTCTATCCCATCTCCTAAGCTAACACTAATCTAAGTCTTTTACTAAGATTATGGACTGGTACACTGCGTCTTTTTCAAATGGTCGGCGTTATGGGTGGGGGCCATTGTAATGGCTAGGGCATCAGGCTTTTGGTGTGCTTAAGGCTAGGCCTATTAGTGCTTACTTAGTGCCTCTAGTGTTTCGTAGGTCCCGCAATATATCTACTGGGCTGAGGGTAGAACGTAGGGCCGGGTGCTCGCCTTAACACTTTACAAGTCTTTTCAGTGCCGAAATGTAGCGACATGATTAAGATAGAGTCAATATTGTATCCACGGGTTGATTCCTACCAACAGCTGACACAAGCCCACGATATGACGCCAGAAAAATTGCAGGGTTGCGTAGATCAAGATCTCGCTGCCTAATTGATGCAGATCGTCCTCAACAGGCAACCCAACTAATAACACTACTCCTGATAGATTATCGTGACCGGCTGAATACGATGAACTAACTGACGCAGTCTGCAGCTAAGCATAGCAAGAAACCCCTCCACCATTTAGACTGTTCATAGTGCAATTACTAGATGCCATTGGGCTAGCCAAATCCGGTGTCCTGTCAAATCCCAGCCATTTACCCTTTTGAATCTAGACGCAGATATGCGTTTTAAACCAAACAGCTTTCGACTTCTCTCAATCAAACTTTAGTTAATGTTTATTGAGCTTATCAGGGATAAGCATTAAGAAAAGCAGTGGCGGAGGCGATGCTCCCAGAAGGTGCATATGTCAGCTGAGCTGAAAAGACTTGTATTAAAGGACTAGTTACTCCTACTCATGTTCCCATGTAGAACTGATTCAATTTGACTGTACAAAATTCAGAAGATTACTACACGATGGCGCTAGAACAGCAAATTACGAAAGCGCTCGAAAGCGACTTGACCAAGATGAGCGAAGCAGAACGACGTTCCTTACTGCAGGCAAGCTACAGGCTTACTAGTGCTATTGAAACACCATTTGAGAAGATTTTTCGCATGATTTTTGTAAGTGTTCAGCTAATATGCAGACTATCAGATTATAGAAGGTGGTCTGCTAATGGCTTAACTTAGGCCATCTACGATCCAGTCGTGATCAGAATCGCTTTGGATTTGGGCCTGATGGATATCACTTCGACACATGGGGGAACAATCGCAATTTCAAAACTCGCCGACGAAAGCAAGGCCCATGTTGATCTCGTGCGTAAGCAGGAGCCTTTTTCCAAAACAATCTTATGTACCCAAAGTTGGGCAAAATCGTGCGCGTACTAACGTCCCATAGAGCGAATTGTGCGCATGCTCGTCCCTCTTGGCCTGATGAACCAGGGCAGTGCGGAAGAGTGTTCACTTACGCCCTTTGGAAGTGAGTTGGTCGAAGGTTCTCCACTAAAGGAGGCGATCATTCATATCACTCATGTCTACCGCGCAACCAGTCAATTGCCGGAGTACCTTGCTGCACACAAATATCGGAACCCCGACGATGCCTTGGATGCGCCTTTTACATTTGGGTTCGACTGCAAGGGCACAAGCTATTTCGACTGGGTGACAAGACCCGGGAATGAAAGAATCGCCAAGGCCTTCAACGCAACAATGGAGATGCAAAAAGGACAATCTGATCAAGCCTTCATGAAAACATACCCCGCGTACGAAAGGCTAAAGAATGATGATCCTCAGCGCGTCCTACTTGTAGACGTAGGAGGAAGCCTCGGTCACCAGATACATAAGTTCCAGGAGGCCTTTCCTGGGCTGCCGGGCAAGTATATTCTGGAGGACCTTCCTGATGTTGTTGCAAAGGCAACAAATCTACCTCCTTCAACTACCAAGATTGGCCATAACTTCTTCACACCCCAACCTGACGATGTGAAGAGTGCAAAAGCATTCTACCTGAGAATGATTTTGCATGACTGGCCTGAAAAGCAAGCTCGCACGATTCTGAGTCATATTGTGGACGCAATGGCTGATGACTCCGTCGTTCTCATCCACGAGATAATCATGCCAGAAACTGGTACGAATCATATGGACGCTACAATGGATTGGCATATGATGACATTTGGGGCCTTGGAGCGAACTGAGAAGCAGTGGAATGAGCTTGCAGATAGTGTGGGCTTGAAAGTCAATGGAATCTGGAGAGATACAGAAGGATCCATAGGTTCAAGAGGCTTGATTGAGTGGTCTAAGAAGGCATAAAGTAAAGATAGCTTTTGCTTTAGTAAGTTTAAATCCTACCTAAATAGAATGGTTAATACAAACATGATCTTAAAGGCGCATGCAGATACTGATATGGACATGTCAAGAAGACGTATATTAGGAAAAAATCAAAAGATGTAGCTCGAAGGACTATGTATAGATCTATGCATACTGCTTAGTTAATTGTCCAGCACTATACAGATACCAGACGGTATCCGTACAGCAGCGCTCTTATATATAGTCTAACACTTCTTAACAAGAGCAAAAGAGATTGTGTTCTAGTGAGACGTTTCTCTATAGTATATCTACTCACCCTTCTAAAAGTAACTAGTTAATACCATGTCCTAAATATATAGCGTAATCTAGTCCTTAATCACTGCTACTGACCAGGTCCAGCTTACTTGCTTGTCTACATATATTATCTTCTTCAAATGATAACAGATTTACTTTTGCACACCTTTTGCTGGTTGTTTGTCGCAGTAGTTTGGGGTCACGTCCTGATACGTCTTAGTAAGCTGAATATAGTGTAGTAATAAGAAAACCTTGGCTTGTGACTATTGCAGGGAGCTTACTATCAAAGTACATAGCTTATTGTCAGCTTTGATTAGTCAGCGAATACATAAACTATATCTATCGCCCCACGGAGATTTAGCACTGCGTAACGGATTTGTTCGGGAACATGCAAATTGTGTTGCTGATAGTAATATCTAAGGTAAAGAATTGTTGATAGAAAGGAGTTGGACATGAACAAGTCAGGCTCATATTCAATTTGACTAAACACAGAATCTGCCCGCTTGCTCGTTGCTTTACAGTCTTCCGAACCTCTCTGGATCTGCTCCGATCAGACCAAAAGTGTTTACTTGCTCATTTTTTCAGACTGGCTTGTCTTCATCAGCTGTGGCAAGCTTTGCATCAACTCAAAGTCCATCTGGGTGACCTCCTCGCTTGATAGTAGGACCATGAGCGTCCTTGCGGGCCAGTTTATCCTCGTCGGTCGTTGGTAGCTTCGCATCCACCCAAAGCCCATCTGGATAACCACCTCGCTTGACAGCTGGGCCTTCGGCCTCGCGAACTACAGGTCCCCCATGTTAGTTTTCGAGTTTTGGGTCTGAATCCTTTAGTTGAAATGCGAACTCTGGTTCCTTCCCTCACTAGGAGCAGCAAGTGCACCACTAGCAAGGAACGCAAGAAAATGGTTGAAGATCTGCATATCGGAATTGTGCTGTTTTGTGTTATGGAAATCGAGGCCTAAGTTAAGTATATGCTTTGTAGAGTTTTGAAGTTCGCTGAGATACTTTGATGATACAGTATGATGAAATCCCAACCCTGTCTTCAATACCCCACTTCTGTGATACTAGACCATAATGACAGTATTCGATTCGCATTTCGCTGTAAGGTTTGTGCAACAGCACGTAGTAGTGGCCCCTGCGATTACTACCGGGAAAGGAGAATCCAATTGTAATGTTCGGTGAGTTAAGTGAGAAGAGAAATTCACTCTATGAGGGTAGCTCGAGAGTTTTGAAATGAAAAAAATCGAATCTATGAATAATTGGGGTTTCGTATCACCCAATGCGCCTAGTAACCTTGTGTAAAATGCTAGACAAACGCTATGCACCGCCCCAGAAATGCTACTAGTATAGTGAAAACATGCCTAGTTCCAGCCAACAATACCCTGTGCAACCATTTCACCCGCTGCAGTGACAACGGAGACCCTTCGCCCAATGATGCCCGTGTCGCCAACGCCGAGGTCCAATTTACGCTCCAAGGCCCAACTGCGTGCATGTTGTTGTATTGAAAATGAGTAGAGCGCGCTGATATCTCGTGGTAATGCCTTATATTGCGGAGAAGAGAGATCGCCATCGCGACTGCATTCGTTAATGTTGTGCTTGTGTTGAGGTGGATGTCGATGGCTAGCAGGGCGTAGACGGAAGCCTTTAGGACTTACTGTATTACAATATGCCCCTCTTTTTGCTGCAGTTTTTGATGGAGACCATGCACCTCGACATTTGTGCCTGATGTTTTGGAGAGCGAGTTTGTGAAGAACACGAGGATTTCGTGGGGTTCTTGTTGTTCTTGGTCTTCATCGTCCGATGAGCTACAAGAGCTGGAAGAGCTAGAAGATGAAGAGGGAGTGCGCTGAAGAGAATGAACAGGGTGCAGGACAGCAATGGAGCCTCCTTGGGCGGTGCGGGTGGATGCGCCGTTGCACATGTTTGGTCGTGTGTATAGTGTGACTTGGAAGAGAATGCGAGAGGCGGCAAAACGCTGGGACGTTGCTTGAAATACGAAAATTGAGAGAAAACAGGAAAGACAAATGTTTTTGAACACAAAATAGATCAGATTGTTACCATTTACGCGTCTCGTTCCTTGTTTCAGACGTTGAGGGTGAATGAGTGTCTTTGAGCAAGTTGTTCGGGAGTACCCGATTGGACCGAGCATCCACCACGGTGCTCGTACATCGGGATCGGACAGCGCGCGGTGCACGTCAATCATTCATTCGTCAACTCTACAATGCCCAATCCGCTCGTCGTTAAATCACGGCTGCAAATCTAGATAGACGCTTTGAGCACGCTGAATGCATCAGCACGCGATCCCAAGTACCGCTCCTCTGCCGTCTTCCAGTTGATCACGTTCCAGATGTTCTGGACATAGGCGGCCTTGCCGTTCTGGTACTGCAGATAGTACGCATGCTCCCACTTTGTAAAGTCAGTCACGTTCACATGCTTGTTAGCGTTAGGCGTCATGTAACATACCATATCGACGCCGAAGATAGGCGTCTCGCCCTTGCCTACCACAGGATCCTGGTCCTTGGTAGTCACAATGGACAGCCTCTGCTCCTTGCCGACTTCGGTCTTGACGAGCCAGCCCCAGCCACTGCCCTGAATTCCCAGTAATGCTGCGTTGAAAGCGTCCTTGAACTTGTCCTCGTCGCCCCAGGTTGCCTTGATGCGCTTGATGAGTTCGGGAGCAGCAGCGCTCTTGGCCTCGCTCGAACTGGCTGGGGCAAGGTTCTGCCAGAAGAGAGAGTGGTTGATGTGACCTCCAGCGTTGAACTTGATGCCCTGCTGCACCGCGACCTGCGAAGGAATGTCGAGTGCCGAGACAGCCTCAGCCTGAGTCTTGAGCAGAGCATTTAGGTTGGTAATGTATGTCTGGTGGTGCTTGCTGTGATGCAGCTCCATGATCTGAGCCGAAATGTGCGGCTCCAACGCCTAAGAAACTATGAGCACGACACGTGTGGGGCAAAGTGATGAACAATGGCAATACTGACGTCGTACGTATATGGAAGTGGCGGGAGCGTGTACTGTGTTTGAGACATTTCGCCGAATTCAAAAGGCTGCTGTTCTGAAGCAAGGACTGAAGAGACAGAGGAGAGAAAGAGAAGAAATCTCGACAGCGTGGACGTCAATGTGCCCCGCATTGTGCCAGCCGCTCACGCAATTGAAGGCCTGGAAGATGCGCGAGTTTGTCAGACACTGGTTGTCTCCAACAGGGTGCTCCAAGCTGCCCTGCCCAATCCGGCGAAACTGCCTCAATTGAGCGCGAACGAACTTGGCGTAGCCGAACGATCTGGGAAGATTCAGTTTTATGTGATTTCAAAAGCAAATGACGCTTCCGAGAGCTTATTGTGGGATGCTGTGCGAATGGGTTGTCAGTGGTAATAGATTGGATATGGGAAAAGCCAACAGTGCTGCAGTTGCCGCAAGACGATTTCGGGTTGGTGAAAATCAAGATGTCCGACACACCAGGAATCGAGGATTGGACAAAGACGGCAGCAAATGTATTCCGGGCAACGGGAGCAGAGCTTGAATGGCGCCGAGCGGGATGTCTCTCTTGTCGTGTCCTTTGGATGGTGTCAGCGCGGGGAGCTTTGGTGCACACTCGGGGCGCAGTAGGCTAACCAAGTTTGGATTAGTCTGCAGCAGGACACTGCAAGACCATATTCACAGAGGCTCGTCATACTTCATCCCTTGCATATGCTATTACTGAGTATTACTGAGGCTTCTGCCCATACGTAATGTGGAACTGAACATAGGTATGAATAGACGGGTCCCGCACCTCCCGCTTCGCCAACGCCAGGATGATCTGTAAATCCTCGGCCTTTCCTCCCAATACCTGCGTATACCCCCGGAGCATGTACGCCTCAAACCCGCCTTCGAGAATCATGATCTGCTCCAGCTTGCCAACTGTCCGCAGTCTTTTCGACCGCGGCCATGTGCCCATGGGCAGTTTGAACACCTCGTCTTGGACATTGACAAAGCCCGCTTCCTTCATCTGGGCATTCCAACTTCGCGGTGCATCAAGCGGCGCACCCATTTTCTCGGCAATCTCAAAATACAGACGCGCCGACTCTATGTACCCGCTGTTCTCCGGTATGCTGTTGTCGTCGCTGAGGGCTCCGGGGATGGTACTGGCGAGCTGGATCCAACCGCCTGGCTTGAGGTGTCTGTAAGCTTGTGCAATCAGCCGCGGCCAGTCGCGGATCGCAGTCATAAGGTCACGACCATGGATAAAGTCAAAGTGCGCAGCACGATACGGCCAATCTTCTTCGACGTCGTCGATTTCAAAGATACAGTTTGGCGGGACAAAGGCGGGCTGTGTGGCTGCAATATCCACGCCGAGCACCTCGGTGTTGGGGTACTTGTCTGCCATGTCTATTGCCCAGATGCCGGTCCCAGTCCCCAAGTCGAGCACACGCGAGTTTGCATCTTCAAATGTAGATTCAGGGATGGGCGCGACAAAGAGGCGGTCGCGCAGCAACAGCGTGTACTTGTGATGCTGCAGATCGTTGCGATCCATCTCCTTTTCGTCGATGGGCATGCCGTACTCATGCTTGCCGTAGCTGGGATAGAGACGGCCTTCGATCTCTACGCCCCGGCGGACTTCTGAGAGGATGGACGACAGGAACGAGGATGTGTCCGAGTCTGCATAGCTGTGCATACAATGTTAACAATGCGGCGCAGTGGGATTCGCTCCGCGACAATTTACCCTTCATCCGTCGACGCCTCGCTCGTGTCGTCCTGGGCGACGAGCGCATGGTCGCCACTGTTCTCCTGGTCAAACTCAGACGACGAGCCAGCATCGATGCCAGAGTCTATGCCGGCGGATGGCGCAGAGGTAGAGGCGCGCACAGCATGCACGGGTGGCGGCGGGACTTGGGCCTCGAGATCGTGAGGGGGATGTGTCGACATGGTCCGAACCGCGGGCTACACTCGAAAGAGGCAGTCTGGATGACAAAAAATTGGGTCGGGCAGGGTCTGGCCGGGTGGCTGGTGTGGAGAGGCTGAAATGTGCGACAACGCGGCAGCGGCGAGTAAAGCGTACGGGGAGACCATGCTGGCAAAGTCGTCCGGGGTCATGACGACGTTGCTGCATTGTCGCATCCGCCTGCATGCCGCCATCTCGGCCCACGCTTGTCCGCGCGCGAGGCGCCAGCTCGAGACGCGATCCCGACGACTCGTTACACACTGTGAACGGGGCGTTCCCTCCTTTCCAATAACCGTAATCCACTGCACCGCGTCCAAACCTTATCATGGCCGCCGATCCCACGCCCACCGAGGCCGCCCTTACGCTCCTCGACAGCGTCGCCACTCTCAGCAATGCCTTCAAGAACGGGAATCCGGGGGCGAGGGAAGGCCTGCTCGACGCCTGCAGGAGCCTGATTGCTGAAATCAGCCACCCCTCGGAGAACATGCTCGAGCTGCTGTGGGCTCAGCCCGCCAATCTCAACGTCCTGTGGATGGCGGCTGAGGTCAAACTGTTCCAGGCCATGCAGGGCATTCCAGCGACTGGCGCTGCCATTGACCAAATCGCAGCAAAGTGCGACAAGGAGGTAGACCCGGTCATAGTTGGCCGCATGCTGCGCCATCTCGCTGCTATCCATATCGTCCGTGAGACAGGCCCGAGCACGTTTGCCAACACGCCCACTTCGTCTGCATTTGCCGAGCCCTCGTACCAGGACTCGATACTCTACATTGGCGAGAACTTCAACCCGGTGCACAATGCTTCCAAGCCCTTCTTTGAGGAACATGGCTGGAAATGCCCCGATTCGGGCCTCGACGCCCCCTTCCAGCATCAGTACAACTGCAAGGGCCATCATTATTTCGAGTATTTCGAGCAGAACCCTGAAATGGGACGCCGTTTTGCCAGCATGATGGACTCTTGGAGTAAAGGCCGACCTCGCTGGTTCCAACAGGACTACTACCCTGTCGACGAGCGGCTGATCCAGGGGGCTAACAAGGACGCACCGTTCCTTGTTGATGTCGGCGGCGGCTCAGGACACGATATTGAAGGGTTGAGGGTAGCGTTTGAGGGCAAGTTGCCTGGCCCATTGGTACTCCAAGACCGCCCCGAGGTCGTCAGACTTGCGAAACTCGGCCCCGGTGCAGATAAGATGGGCCACGATTTCATGACTGAGCAACCGGTCAAAGGTGCCCGAGCCTACTATCTGCATTCCATCATCCAGGACTGGAACGACCAGGTTAACACAGAAATAATGAAAGCTATTGTTCCGGCAATGACGAGAGGATATTCAAAGGTGCTTGTCAACGATTATGTGGTACCCAGTCAGGGCGCGCATTGGTCGCAAAGTAAGTCAATTTTCCTCTCACGTGCATTGTTTGTTTAACAAAGTAAAGCCTCTCTCGATTGGGAGCTTATGAATGCTCTTGGGTCCCGACACCGAACCGAGGAGGAACATCGAAAAATGTATGAAGCCGCGGGCTTGAAGATGACGGGAATTTGGCGGCACCCAAACAGCCTTGACTCGCTGATTGAGCTCGAGCTGGCCTGAACCAGCGGTCTCTTGACTTCTGTTTCAGCACCTTTCGCATGCACCGTTCAATAATACTTTGTTCTACGGACTACTCTTCTTGTTCTCTTACACAATCTCGATTTCTTGCTCTTTTAGCGTACCTGAGAAGAGGTATGTGCGCATCGAACTCAGGTTCTTGTTGGTGACGGCTTCTGTGTCTTCAGTGACATCCGAAACTTCGATATAGGTACCAGTTCTCCTAAATCGACTCTGCGACCCCTCAACTGGCGCCAATACCAAGCCATGTTCCCACACTGTGTCATTGTTTTCCGACTAAGCTGTGCTAGTATCTCGAGATCGGCGATGCTCTCGCCTGACCAAGAAGCAGAAGAGGTTTGCCTTTTTGTCAAGTGTATCAGGGTAGTATTCCACGATATCTTGGCAAGTCTCTGTATCTTTGCAGTCGAAGGGATCCAGGCGGTTGATAAACCGGTTTTCGAACCGCAGCTTGACAAGACGATGAACACAGCGCGTTAAATACCCGCGCAGACGGAGGCCAGATCCCAAATCGTTTCCAATGCCGCATGTCAGCGGTAAAAAGCCCGTTATGCGAGGCAGGGAAACCACCGTCGCAGAGAAATCCTGAACAAGATTGTGCTCTTCGCCTGTTTCACCCCTGTGCAATGTGTTTGAACAACAGATCTGAGCATCCTGTAAACTGGCCCAAGCCCACAAAGGTGCGAGATCATTTCTCACCGCATCCCCGTCCAATCTGGCATCGTGAAACCACAGAATCTCATCCAAGAAGAGTTGCGTCCAAAGACCAAATGAAGCCGTCGTTTTGAATTTAGCCTGGAAAACGGAAGCGATACCAGCCAAAGCAACCAACTTATCTGACTGATGCGTCAATTGAGTCGCCGTATATCGGTACACCACATCTCCCCACAATTCACGCAGCTTGTAGCTGGTCTCGGGTTCTGTCCGATCCGCACCCAGAAACAAGAGCTCCATGAATTTACTCTTGCGCGACGGATCCGGCCTACCGTCAAAATGCCCCTTGGTTATGTCGGACTCATGCTCGCATACAACACTCCTTCTGCATTCCCAGTGTATGCCCTTGGTTCCATAGTAGATAGATCTCGGCGAAAGAAATTGCTCCTGGAAACACCAGCCACGGCTGTCTAGTGCAAAGGTCCCGGGCACATCCTTGCCAGATTCGCAAAAGGAATTTCCCTCAATGTAGCTGCGATACCGCTCACTGTGCTGTTCTTCGCGTAGCTGACAATCAACCCATGATAAGGGATTGCGATGAACTAAGAATGGTTGCGATGTGTCTTTGGAGGCCGCTGCTGTAATGGTGAACAGGGCATTTGCATAAACACTTTCCATCCTCAAGGCTTCTTGCTGGAAGTCGCCATTGGGGCCTTGGATGATGCACATGGCGTCGATCCAGAGGTAGCGTACGGACATGGCTCGGCAGACAGTAGCAGCATCCTGCGCGACCACTGAGAGCGATTCAAAAGGTATGTTGTGCTCAAAAGCAGAGTAGCTATCTGGCAGCAACATGAGTTGGGGTATTTGGCCTCAGCAGTAGCTCAACGCTACATAAGATGCTCCACCAGTCGAGCTACCATCGACGAGTCTAACATCTTGCGTATTATCTCTTCCAAGATCGAGTAGCCTAGTAGGTGCATGTCTTTCTCTATGAGAACGACATTCGGGGTGTTCGCGATTACAAACGTCAAGCCACTTCTTTACCATATGGAAGCTCTCTTGCGACCCTGTGAAACCCGTCAACATCTCGGGCGGAACGCCTTTCTTGAGCCAACCCTTCTTGAAGTAGTTCAACGACGCCCTTGATATAACATCCAGCGTCTGATCGTCGCGCAGGTAGCCCAGAAAAATATCAAAAGCCTGCCAGGAATCTGTGGAGCCCATGGGCGCATTCTTCAAAATGATGGCTAGGACCTTGTCCTCCACATCACGAGCCGGTCCGGATTTCTCTAGAGCCGCCTTGACGTTGCTTACTTTCTGGCTCTGTATGGCCCAGCCTGCGAATATAGAGCACATGTGGCATCGTTGTTGGAGTGCGCCACGGAGAAGCGCATCCACGTCCGGATAATGGAGTAGCAGGCGATCAAGCCGGAGGCTTTGCGCAAAAGATGGACGCAGTCTCGCTACCACCTTTTCACACCACCCGCAGAGTGTGTGGGGTACTGCGATCGTATTGCTGTGGTCCATTATCGCTGTGAGCAGTGAGGATGAGGAGGACATAAAGTAGGGCTCCAGGCAGATGTGGAGATGACATCCACGTTGGGATACGCTAGCGATAAATTGCCGCCTGGATCGTTTCCGCTTGCATATCCGCAAGTGGTTGTAATAAAATAGCGGATTGGTTGGTGATCTACATTGACATTTGCCGTTGTTCAGTGAACTAGAGGTTTTTTTTATCAAAGCCAGTTTCAAAAAGGAGCTATATATGAGACTCGTCGTTTGTATTCTATGATACCAAGACTGGAATGCTGCCTGGTTCGTCTCTGTCGAATTTGCGTCGGTATATTTATTTACTTAAATCATTGGACATTCAGAAATTAAATGTTGAAAACAGATGATAGGGGAAGACTACTCAAATGGAGCACCGCTGCTGAAATGCAAAAAAAAAAAGCCTCTCTAGAAGGTCATTTTGGCTATTTTCATCCACAAAGAAAATAAAGCCCTCTCGCAGACGCCATGCAAAAATTACAATGTGTTGCCTTATTCCAAATCGAAATGAATCTCGCAAATCCCCTCATTTGCAGAGTGTAGTGACGCACTGGAGGCATGCGCCGCCCCACGCCGCTGTACCGATCGACAGGTAGGCTTATCAATTCTAGACCCAGGAGAAACAGAAAACATGCGGAAAATAAATAAACAAATCCCCTCTTTTAGCGATAAGCGGCATCGCTGGGTCTCTGTGGTGCAGCATCACAAGTGCGGCATTCTTCCACATATCCTTCGACGTTTGCAACCCATCTCAAGGAAACAAAGCGCCACCACTCCGTCTCTTTCCTAATACGTATCACTTTTCCGTCCTTGCTTCTGATTTCTCGTCCTGGTGTTCATCATCCGTCGGTATCTCATGAAACCGTTGAGCCGGCAGTTCGTAAACGTAATCGGGATCTCCAAGTTCTGCCACTGGCCTAGCCTCACGCAACTCACTTTTGCCGTGCTTATCTGGAAGTTCGCTAATGTTGACGACGTTAGGCTCCAGCTCCGATGGCTCCGAACCGTCGCACATGGCTTTCTCGTTGACGATTGTGTCCATAGCCACGTCATCTGACGCCGTGCTTCGCTTTCGCTTGCGTGCGAACAGCCATGCACCAGCGAGGAGAAGGACTATGGCAGCCACACATCCCACGACGATTCCAGCTATCGCACCTCCCGAAAGACCCTTTTTGCTCTTGGTAACCTCAATCGTGTAAGTAGTAATGTTCAGTCGGGGTGATATAGGAATGATTTCGGGGTCCGAATTGCCCCATTTCGCGGCGCTGACGTTAAAAGTTCCAGATTCAAAATCCACACCGACGTATGCTTCTTGTAAAAATGCTCTTCCGATGGCATATTGGGTGTCGTTATCAGCTCTACGGATTGGGAAATAGTTGGTGGTATTGGCAAATATTGGGAACCCGGCTTGCAGGTCGAAAGCAGCATACGGAAGTTGGATAGTAGTAGTGTTGCCAGTTAATGATGCATCTGAGCCTATGGTTACTGTCAGGACTGGCTTGAGCTCACGCAGCTTGTCCCTTTGAGAATCAGGTAGGACGTAGCGTCCAGATGCTTCATGGTATTCTAACCCGAAAACAGACTCGAACCGATCGCACACCGACTTCGGAAGCCACATTTCAGGTATTGAAGAGTCCAAAGGGGCAAGAATCTGCTCACTGTTGATGAGAGATAGTGTTCCATTCAAAGTGTTAGTTGCTACAATGTCGTGTACAGCAACTGTCAGAGCCCTGGTAATGTCGGGGTTGATCTTAACAGTGAGGGGTTCTGACGCGCGCGAACTGTCGTAGCCTCCGAGGATCAGGCTTCCTGGTACTTTGGTGCCTCGATACGAAGCGCCGGCTTGATATCCGTAGGCCAAGCTCGGTATATGTCCTCCGTCTTTGAGGGTCGATAGGAAAGATGGTGAGTTGACAGTTGCTGAATAGTTAATAGGCAAGGGCAGAAGACCGATATGTCCTAACCAGAAGCCAGGTGCAGCATATGCAGTGACAGGAAACTTTTCGACTTTGATATCGTTCAAGAGCACGCTATCAAAGCCAACAAAGCCGCTCCCGGTAATACCGTGATTTCTCTCGAGCCCGAGTTGGTAGAGGTTGATGCCCTGCCAGGTAGAGGACATGTTCGGCTGGAAGCCTGGACTCGGTCTCTGTTGAAATGGCGCTGCACCACGAGAGCTGCCGCATGACGGCGCATCGCCCTGAAGTCTTGTGCACTCTTCGCCATTTGGGAGCCATATGTTCGACGATTGGAAAGACGGAAAAACTTCGAACGTTTGTGGTGGCGTCCCCGCTTGAATCATGAAGCTGTAATGATTAGCGTTCGCCGTGCAAGAGCACTCATTCAAATCTGGAGCAACATACCCTGACCAGCTCCCATCGTTTCCATACCACTGCCCTGATCCCTCGACAACTAGTGGTGCTGCCATCTAGGTGCTATCCACACCGCAGAACGTATGCGCTCGCGACGGGTGTGTCTGCCTCGAGGGAAGCACAAAGATGCCTCGGAGATTGGTGCCAGCATTTTGTATGGAAGGATGTCGAGGCAGGGTCCAGACGGCAGCTGGATGCGCCACTCTCAACGGCCTGGGTTTGCTGTAGCTTGTGAGTGGACCTTGAGAAGAGTACCCCGGTCGTCCGCAGGTAAGCATATCGGTTGCCTAACCACGCTTACTCAAAAGCGCAATTAGATATTATTGCGCTCTGCCACATTCAGGCAATACCTATGCACACAGCCAATGACAATGTGTATGCTGCGGCTGCGCCAAGATTATGCCGTTGGGGGCCAACATTCAGAGCTGAGGGACAACACACGAAGCGACGGTAGGTAGGATTCGCCTTCGGAAATGGGGCCGTACGATCTATCTTCTAATATGTCTGCATTACTGCTCGGCTCCATTTCCCTGGGCCGTGGGCTCACTTCTCTATCGCAGCGTCTCTGCTTGTGAGATCTAACCTCCAGCCTCACAGCGATCATGACGGGCGCCTCTGTGCTTGTGTACTTATGCTTTGTTGGTAATGTTTTGAGTTCTTTTGCGAAGACACGAGCTGATTGTTACCTTGCCAGCTGTATGTGTGGCATTTCCGCATGCCGCATACAACATAGACACATTGCAACCCCGAGATGATGGATGTTCTACCAAATATGTTACCATGACAAGCAGTTTTTATGTTGCGCCAAATATAGCGTATTTGACGCGCACAGCGCGTATGACTCTACTCGTTCACATTACACCATTCTACAATGGTACAACGTCGACACGCACCGAGACGCTTGACCGCAACTCAACTGCAACGGCAATGAAAACACCAACAAGAACATGGGAGACATTCTCAGTACCGTGGCCAAAGATGACAATCACAACAACATCGGATAAAACTGCAGCAGTACCGGGCATGATCATTGCGCCGGACACAACTGCTGTGCCAGGTTTGCCTGCATTACCAGGCACAACTGCAGCACCAGAAACAGTCGCAGCACCGGACACGACCACAGCACCGGACACGACCACAGCACCGGACACAACTACAGTAGCAGATACATCTGCAGTTCCAGATGTTCCTGCATCACCAGACACGACTGCAGCACCAGGCACAACCGAAGTATCAGACACAACCGCAGTACCAGGTACAACTTCGGCGGTGCGAAACAAAACTACTGTTCCTGCATGGAATACGCCTCCGGTGGTGGGAAGCAAAACTACAGCACCATGGAACTCATCCCCAGTGATGTGGAACTCGACTATCATAGGCAAGCGTATGCTGATGCCTACCGTAAAGGAGTAAGCTGACCGCGTAACAACCTAATTTCGACCTGCTAATAATGCGAAAAGTCTTAATAAAAACTGGAATAGCTCTGTACCATACCCGACTGGATACTATCCGACTGCTGGTCCTACTGACGGTCCTGACCGACCACCCGGATCGAGGTACCCTATCATACCGCCTGGGTCGAGGACTTGCGAAGTCACTTACACAAACATCGCCACCTCAGTGTCAACCCTTCCTCCAGCGTCTTACATTATAACCGAGACAGCGATCACTACTTCAACTCTCTTCGATTATGATCATCTCACACCACCAGTTTACAACCCGGGTGCGAAGACAACAGGGTGAGAATCTTGCTCGTCAATCATGTAACAAGCTAACCAAGAAGCGTAGTACGCCTGAAGGCCCTGTGGATATCCAGAGGCCTAATGACCCTCTACACACCACCAAAGTTGGTCCGTCAAGGCCCGGTCAAATAATTGCGCCCCCACAAGATGGACCGGCCAAGCCGTCAGCTACCAAGAAAGAGATCGTGACAGATGCTCCTGGCTCACCGGTGACGAAGATACCTAATGGTGTGTTCCCTACACCGATAGTCACATTACCTGGAGCTGGTCCTATCGCAATCGACCCGTCCAGATCCGTAATCGTCATCGGGGACAAGACCAGTGTTTTCACACCAGGCCAACAAACTACTGTAAACGATGTACCAATCTCATTTGACAGCTCCGCTGGGTTCGTGGTGGTTGGTGGCACCAAAACGATTGGCCTACCGCCGATAACCCCCGCACCTGTTGCCGTCATTGGCGGAACGACTATCGACATCAACCAAATAGCCACACAGCTCAAGCCTGGGCAAATCACCACCATCGGCAGCGATACCATTTCCCGCGATGATTCTGGCTCTTTCGTTGTGATAGATGGGACAAGTACCGTAGCATTGTATCCAGGTGCGTCGATACCACGCACTTCCGTAGTCGAAATAAACGGGGTTGCAGTTCCTATTGGAGAGCTTGCAGCGGAGCTCGCTCCGGGGGAAACAACTGTCATCGGCGGTATGACTATTTCGCGCGACAACTCTGGCTTGATCATCGGTACTAGTACCATCCCGCTTCCAACTACGACAAATGAAATTGTCCTTGGGGGTACAACCATATCTGCTGGCGCACTCCCATCTGGCTTTTCCTTCTTACCAGCTGGAGACCTATTGCTGCCAAATGGCGAGACTTTGATGCCCGGTAGCGAGACGACAATCAATGGTATGGAGATCTCGCTCACACCTGGAGAGACGCCCGTTGCAGTAATCGAGGATTCGATATCCATCACAGCAACTACGGCAAGTGAAAGTACTAGAGGAGATGACACATGCACCGATGAGTCAACTTGCACGCAACCCAGCAGGACCTCAGCAGGTCAAACTGGCAGCAGGACCCCAGCTTCCTCAGCGGAGGAGCTCGCCTGTGGGAAGTGGCGCGATTTCGTTTTTGCGGGCATTTTTGTTGGAGTCTTCATGGATTGGGCTTGAACATAATATTAATCACATTGGATGCAATTGGAAGCATCATTTCACACGATTAGGTGGATGTATAATAATATTCGCGGGGCATCTTTGGAACCCGATTTCAAATTTCAAAAGTGATACCATTTAATACCATTTTCTTGTTTGCAGCTATGTTGTGATTTCCATAAGAAGTGTTTGATAGTATATCCTTGAATACACTGCATCAACACAACAGGAACCTCGCGCGGTTGAAAGGCTGCTAGATAGGTTGTAATAATCACTAGGCCTACATTTTTTCAATTCGTAAACATGAACTGATTGGTAGTAAACTAATTGATACTATGAGCATACGCTCTGGTGATAAGATCAATCTAATTAGTCTTCCCTCGAATCAGCTAGCGCACGCAAGAGCTGCAAACTTGGAGGCAATCTGATGCACAGTGTTCATGCACGCCTTCGCAGTACCTTAGGTGGTTTATTACTGCCAGAAGCAACGTGTGGGTAGGTAGTCGGTGTTCTTCTGCATCATTCTTGTCCCCAAGGATTGCATGCCATCAAAGGATGTTCATTGAAAAAAGCCTGGCCAGATACGGTGTATGAAGATCCATCTGTGTGCAAGAAATATGGCGAGATTGCTTGTAGTACCTGCTTACGGATGTATATCAGTTACATTGACAAAGAACACAATGTCGAAGTTTTCCTAGCTGAAAGATCATGTTTCGATAGTAGCAAAATGCGGAGGGGTGCTACTTCTCGCTACTAAATCTGTCTATGTTAGTTATACTTTAAATCATTGTCAATTGTTGCTCAGCAAAGCATATTAAAACTGCTGGACGTCTTCTCTCTATGCGGAAGAAGAGTATCAGAAACCAGTACATCAGCGGCAACACAAGAAAAATGTGCCATCTTGTCATCGTGTGTCTTTGGGCCTTCACAGGTATGCCTGTACTGTTGAAATACAATGTTGTCAAGGAATCAAGGTTCTACAATTGCATTGCGCATATTCGATGGATGAAGTGAGTATCGCTGTTGCATTCGTCGCATGATCTGCACAATGTATCATGTCATTGTCTTTAACGCCTTTGTTGCATAGCAGCACAAAGAGGTATATAGAAATTTAGCGCAGACAGTTCAAGCCTTTCCAACTACTTGAGCATCCACAACTGCTTAAAAGATATTTTGCGCTCAGAAGTACTGAGTCCATTTAACTTCAGTTCCCAAAGTGACAAAAATGCCACAACAGCAAGAAGCAAACTGCGACTACGTATTCGTGCGCAACAGGCAGACAAAACGGATTGACATACGCCGCGCGAATCAGCTATCTCCGCGCAGAGGCGCGTATCCTAAGACACAAGATCATTCACTGCATTACATTGGCCCGAGCCGAGAGCAAATATGTCGATGCAGCATTCCTACACGACACGGTGAGCAAGTTTTCAGTGTCGCCTCAGAGTCTATACATCTAAATGCAAGCCTGGCTTTGTACATGACTCGCCATAATGTGGAGTCGTGCACCGCGAAGGAGTTCCAGGAATACAGCCGAGGATGCGAAATGGAGTGGACTAAAGAAGGTGTGTTCGTGAACAGCTTCCATTACGGTACTCGCGAAAAGAATGTTGTGTGTCGTTGCACGCAACCTGATGACCACACATATGGTGGGCCTCGAAACCCAGAGATAATAGAACAGTGCGCAGAGTACTTTTGTATGCACAAGGACAGAATAAGTGTGTCAAAGAAGGAATGGAGGCGCGTTGACGGTGATACTCTACCTCCTTACGGTCCAGGAGCACCAAACCAATCTCAAAATCCCAAAGGGCCAAATATTGAACTATTCCATGGTTCAGACGATGAGACACCAACAAACTCAATCCCGAAGCGGGAGATGAAGATGCGCAGCAAGGCAGTGCTGCTTAATCCTTCATTTATAACGTCCCAGCAGAATGGCGCAGCTAGACAGCAGGAGCCAGAGATGCCTTCACTGGTGTGGCAGAATGCCCGCCCATCTTTATGGGCACAACGGGATGGCATGTCTTCAACTGCAACCACACCCTTGGGCTCTCCATCATCGCCTTCAGGGCCTTCTTGCGGACCTGCAAGTGCACCACTAGCCAACCATCACCCTGCTTCAACTACGGCTCGCCCCGATTCGGTGTATACCTCCTGGTCCCAGGTGCAGCGCGATGCAGATGTTAGAGACATGCGTTGGGGTATGAAAACTGCTCCAATTGGTAAGTGTGTCCGACCTGGGTCAGATCCGTTCAGATATTCCTGTTACCTAAGTATGGGTGAGCATGGTAAAGAAGCATTAGGCAACAGGCCTGATGCTCTCATAGCTGCAACTGAAACTGATGAGCATGTAGAACATCGCCCATCCGTCGGCGAACAGCATCTGCAGCCACCTCGTGTCGATGGATATCGGTTGCAGCCAGTAGTGTACAATCCCTGCGTCGAGAAGAGTCTTCACAAAGAGGCTGTTCAGATAGAAATGACACCGAATGCCCCTGTTGCCGAGCTTCCTGCTCATGCTCCCACAGCAGAGTTGCCTGGAGACATACCACGGCGGCAACACACACCAACGCTGGAACGTCTTGAGGGCCGCGACTCGGCAGCTATCTCTAGGAGGGAATCAACAGCCAAGACGACGATGGAACAGCCTGATACCATGTCAAATCGTATGTCCTGCCTCACACAGAACTCCGACTTATTCAACTCACTTCTCGAACAGATACAGTCTTCCTCTGTTTCTTCAACAACTGATTGCGAGACACAATCCATCACTATAATGTCGCCTCTCCGAGTTGCCGAGTCAGGTAGAGACTACCAGGAGCACGAAGAGCCCTCTGAGAATACAAAGCCAACCCCTGAAAGCATGAAAACATTGGCAGATCGCATCAATGCACAACGCGAAGCTATTTTCGGTTCGCAGATGACACCACTGCAAGACGAATTGCAAATCGAATTTCCTCAACGAAGCGACGTTGTCGTGTGCACCTCACAAGAAGATGTTTCGGTGGCGCAGCTTCTCCTCATCAATGACCATGTCTATACGCATGCGATCGAAGCAATTCATCTCTTTGAAACCATGGGCATCGAACCAGATTGGCATAAAGATGTAGTCCAGCCCGCTGTCGAGTTGTTCCAGGGATGGAACCGCCCTTTTGCCGATCTAATTTCCTACTTGCACAAGGCGTTTCTCAATCTCATGGCATGGGCAAAGCTATTGTGTTTGATGGGAGATGCTCAAGAGGCATTGGGACACACTCAAGGTGGAGACGTGAGACGCGCCTGGGTGGAGGAGCTGCAGGATAGATTCATTGAGGCAAAGGAGCTTTACGATAACGGGAAGGAGAAGTGGAGGATCGATATCTTTGAACCGCTTAGTTGCGACAAGGTGGCATCGTACGTAGTGGCAAGGGCGATGGAAACAATTGCCTCGTAGGTGATCCCGGTCCCGATAGACTATCAGCGCGAGCAACAGACAATATGCTAGGCTTAATTTCCTCATTTCGTCAAGCTCCGCATTGTTTGTTGTGATATCACGTAGTTGTAGATGCAGCTTCACCTGACCGATGCCTGGCATAGATGTGCAGCTAACATGTCACAAAAGTATTGTGAGACACCCATGTAATTACTGTAGGAAATGAAGCACAGACACTAGTGTGTAATAGCTTCAGAACACACGAAACCCTTAAGATTCTAGAATTCTACTATCCCTCCCTGTGACCCGGAAAACCCCCCATGCAGAAAAACAACAGGGGTACTTACACTTCAGGTACAATTAACGCTGTACACATATTAAATTTTGCTTATCTTGTGCCAGAAATGCATGATATGAGCATTTGTTCATGTCGCTGTGTCGCTATTAGTAAAAACTACAGACATCCTCCCACCTTTGTAGCTTGCTAAATAAATAGCCTCCGTATACAGCATGCAAGTGATCAACGTCTATAGCATCATAGCGAGACTCTAATTGCTCATACCAGCAAGCAGTCTGTTTCCTTTGAGCCTTAGCCCCTGATCACAGAAAATCGATCTCGTATCGGCCCTAGTGCTGCTGTACCATGCGCGATCATGCATCATCGCCACCCCTGGTCGGTACTTGCATGACACTTGAAACCAAAATTGGCTAGCTTGAAACAGCCCCGCGTTGCTTACGTGCGATCAAAACTGCGTAATTTACTATTTGTCATTAACCAATATTGCTTTCCTCGTGGCTGTGCTTCGAACTGTCAGCAAATGACACTAAGCATTTCTCATGTACAGTAACTGTTCAATCTAAGTACTGGCGATTTGTTCCGCTACGGCGGTTGTTCCGTTGCGGGAGGATGCACATTAGGACTTATGTTGTTATTTTCTATGGTAGTAAGAGATCTTAATGCTAATCCTGAAATTGCTCAAATTTACGTTTCCGTCCTAGTAACATGCTATCTCTTATTTCGTATGTTCTCTGAAGGAGTTGCTTTTCATTTTTCCCTTTATACCAATGCGCATCCTCAAGCTCAAAGCGTATGTCTTTAAACTCCGGAACCTCCTTAAGCGCTTGGAGAAAGCGAGAAAACTCGACCTCGTGTATTTGACCCATTGATACCTCTTCCGTGAATATCTTCACCGTAAGGCTACGGAACTATTTGAAACCAAGAACACTCAACTTCACTCGGCAATGCATACGTGGTGTTGGGCGAGTTCTGCCACATATTTGTGAGAGCCTTCGCGTTAACATAGCGGCAACGTGCGTACATATACTGTAAGCAATTATGGGTGTAAGAAGTATTGTGTATTGTGTAGTACATGATACTAAAAGCAAGTTTAAATACAGTAGTATTAGTCAGTGGCTAACCACGTGACTATACATGGTACTTCTGGGCTTACATATACATCTCTCACATAGTGATGTACCACCACGAGAACAATTAAGAAACAAGCGTGATCTAGTCCCCTACTTCCTGCCCACTTTATGGTGTATGGGCTAAAACAATATGAGGTGTTACGGACAGGTCGACCCATTTCAATGCACGAGGCGGAGGCAAGTACCAACATTAGTTAACATGCCCTATTGGTCCCACACCAACACCTCACTCAAGCGGTCTTCCTTCCAGAGTTGCGAGAAAAATACCCAGAAAGCCCGGATTGCCGTAGCAGCGGCAATGACTATGGCCATGACCTGGCCAAATGCTTCGAGGGGTGACGTTGGATTGATCTGGTACGCCGTCATGAGTCTTTCCGACGCCAGCAGCGAGAACAGCGAGAACAGCGTGCTCTCGATGTACAACAAGCTTGTTGACATGCCAATCTGGGAATACTTGTACCCTCGCACCAAGCCTTTACCTTCCACAAACTCTGCAATGCCCGGGCAATCCTTGCACCTATCTCGTTTGTGCCATTTCTTGCATGAGGTACACATGTTTGATTGGCAAGCCTGATCATTGCAATGCGTTACATTGCACCTTGAACAGCCTTTACATGTCTCGCAGACTACGCATTCGCAGCGGTGGCTGTTCCTTTGCCCACTCTTTCGCCCTGTATCACCCAGCGCGGCTTCTTCTCTGCACCACTTGCATTTAGCGCACGGGAAGAATTTTTGTTGTCGCTTTGCCTGGTCGAACTGGCGAGTATTGCGCAGCGCATAGATCCAGCAGTGCACGACTGAAGAGGCCCTTACTGAGTAATAAATCCAGATGGCGCGTTGATCGGAAGGGTGCCCATCGGTGCAATTGGTGACCCAACCCCACCAAAAAGCCGGCATGCACCCTGCTTCGCCTGCGGAGAATCCATTGTTCACGAAATTTTTCGTCAGAACGCCTATTAGAATTAAGCCAGCTAATTGACACAGGATCGCAGTAACCGTTTGCCACCTGGATGCGAGAGTCTGTTTGGCAACCAATTGCACGGAGAGAGCGCTGTTTTGGGCATCGAGCATCATCGTACCAAGAATTGAATTGATCGGAGAGAGCGTCTGAGACACCATAGGCGCCGCGAGAGCTATTGCAAGCGCAACGTGTGTCACCAGAAGACCTGCTCCCACCTCCTGGATTGCACTATAATCCGTACAAAACGAGCCGGCTATGGACATGAGAGTCAGGATGACGACCTGGGTCCAGGTGGCTGCTCGGACGCCGTCTCCAACGATATCAGCGTCTGCGGTCGCAAAAGGATTGCCGTCCGGGAGAGAAGCGTACAAAGTCTTCGATTGCAGTAAGGTTCCGAGAACGAAGATTGCGAAGCCCATGACTATGGACAAGGCCATGGACAGACGGGCTGTGTCGATGGGATCCACGGCCTTCCGGCGGATGTCCGGCCAATGTTCCATAATTATGGCCAGGACTTTGAGGCATGTCAGTATTGATGCCAAAACCACCGCGAGAGTGTCTTCTGGCATGATCAAGGACGAAATTGCGTTGGACCTGAAGTGAGTGGTCTGTCGACTAGGCTTCAAGAGCAGCTGAGAACACCGAAGGTAAGCCCGAATAGCCTTGCAGCGCGCACCGCCGGAAGCATTCTCGCTGACAGCAGAAGCGCACCGGTCAGCTATTTCTAAAGGCTCTTCAACAAGGATGTCGCGTCGTGTCTCATGGCCATTGGGCCCTCGTGGCGACCTCGCATACGATTTCTTCGGTTGTCGAGGCTCATTGCCAATCAGAGCGTGAGCAGGTCGGCTTGTGCAGCAAGCTGCATGTGGGCGTCGGACGGGAATCAGCGATCTCGTACCGCCCCGTCACGTCGTCCCCTCCAATGCTCTCTGATCTAAACGCGGAAGTTGAAGGCCGCTGAAGCTTAATCTTCGCGATCTCGCAACTTCATCAACTCCACAGCGTTACGCTCCTGCCAAATTCACTCGTTCCGACTATCTATCCACCATGGGTCCAAGGTTTCAATGGCCGTTCTCCATGGAAACGTTCTATAGAACGCACGGTATGGTCGAGGATGTGCCGAGATCAAGGGCTCTTTCCGCGGGAGACGATTCGCAGCCTTCTCAGCATACGCAGCAGAATCGCACTCGTTGCACATTGCAGTGGCCATTCTCTATGGACGTCTTCTATGCTACCCACGGGCTAAAGCAGCCTCGGCATGTATCGCCGCCTCAGGGCACGCTCAAGGTGCTTGACGAAGATGAGGTCAGTTTTCTATATATCATCGATGCAGACACAACGCTGATTGGAATTCCCGTCATAGTCAGACGACGGGGATTCTCTCGCAGACCGGCTAGTCATGTCATTCGTTGAGAGCAATTTCGACACCATGCCACGATCTTTCGCTCCAGCGCGTTCTCTAGAGCGATTGATCACTCCTGGCACGGTTACGATCGAGTTGCGTCGGTTCGTGTCTCAAACAGATGATGGTGGCAAAACACTGGCACAGTTCATTTGTTCTAAAGCTCCTAAAACATTCGCAACAGCTGTGTATGTCGGCTTGGTCAGAAAGAAACTGTACAAGATGATGATGAGCATGCAGGAGCATGGTATCACAGATGATGACTTACCGTTCGTGCCAAATAGCACGGAGCACAAATGGGAACCAGTTCGAAGGCTTTGGTCCAAGCCTATCGAGCTACAATTCTCTGATGCGCAGTGGAAATTCCATGTTCCTATTTTCGTCGATAATGGGCAACACAAGGAACTTCTGCCATCGTGTATTTTGCCCATAACTCGGACGAGCATGACTCAACACGGGGCTTTTAGCATGGTGTACAAAGCTAGAGTACATGAAGATCATTTCGTCTGTCGAAATCCAAATGGACCCCAGGGCCAATACGTGGCATTGAAGATAATATCAAATTCTTCAGATGAATTTGATACGAAGAAAAGTTGGCATATGGAACTCGAGGCCCTTCGCGCGGTTGCAGACTTGAACCATCGTCACATCCTTGGCATTATGACAAGTTTTACAAGGGGAGCGGATCGCTGCCTTATGCTTGAGTGGGCAGACGGAGGAAGTCTCGTAAACTTCTGGAGTCAACATGACAGAGTCATACTCAGCTCAATGACTGTAAAAGACTCTTTGACGCAGCTTTATGGGCTGGCTGATGCACTTTCATCCGCACACGAGCAGCTCAATATCCGGCATGGCGATCTGAAGCCAGCCAACATTTTGGTATTTCCACACGGAAAGTCCATCGGGTGCCTGAAAATCGGGGATTGGGGTCTGGCCAAAACACATAAAGTCCGTACGGCCGAACGAGCTTCTGGCACTTCCATGCGATTTGGCACGTTACTATACGAACCTCCCGAAGCTGTGAGTCGGAGCAACGCTCGCTCTCGGCTGTATGACATCTGGTCACTTGGCTGTGTGTTTCTCGAGCACATTATCTGGCTTCTCTATGGTAATGACGAACGTCGACGATTTCTTGACGAGCTGCGCGACGACAACGGCAACGTTACTTTCTACGAAGGTACTGGCGACAAAGCTAGACAGCGTGAAGGTGTCGCGAGATGGATACATCACATCCTGGTGACATTTCCGATGGCAACTACGAGCGTGGGAGGTCTCGTGGATCTCGTCAGTACTAGAATGCTTGTGGCTGCCCTTCCGAGGTCAAGAACACATGAAGCTTCGGACATTCGGGTACCAGACCAAATCTTGCAACTGCAACCCGAATTCACGGATGCGCCCACACTGCCGTCTATAGTAATTACCTCTGACGCTCCGGAGTATTCAGAGGCTCGGCAGCAATCAGTCACGGTACCCACTGGCAGTGATGTGCTACAGGATCCGGCAGTGCGATATCGCGCACGGGCCATGGAGGTAGCGACATGTCTCCAGCACCTTCTTGCTGAACGTGGCCCACATTATGACAATTATCTCCCAGATAATAATCGACGCGGTCCACAACGACTACCCCATCGTCAAACGAGCGTTGTTTCTCGATCACGGGTGGATTACCAGGTCCCGGATCCAGTTGCACCTATCCCACGAGGTCGTGAATCGCCTGAAGAAGCCAGCAACCCTACTCCAGGACTCGAAGAGCTGTCTAGCAAAGCCTCCGAGCGCCCTGAAGAAGCCAGTGAACTTGCCAAAAAGGCTGAACAATCACCCGTCGCGTCCGTACCAATTCCTACCCCGGACCCGAACGACCCGGCGGGAAAGTACCGATACTGGGACGATAATGGCAGTAAAGTTGTAACATTCGTGCCTTTTTCTGATCGTCCAGGGGTAATGGTTACTTCATCGATGTCTAGGGACAGCAGACACAGGGTTTTGTGAGGCTAAGTGGATGAATAGTGTGTATGCGATGTTCTTCGCTGCGCCATCATGGCTTGATGAAACCGAGTTTTTGGTTTTGAAACTCACTTTGAGAGGACATGGTCTTAAATGCAAGCCGCGGTATTACCCGGCGCACTTGCACGCGCGTGATGGCAGATTCGCCCATTCACCTACATTTCAGCTCTCACCCAGTCACTTCCAAACAAAGCCACTCGATTCTCTCACTTGCAAATACGGACCACAATATACAGATCCTCTGATAAAACCTCACTCAAACAACAGATTCACGAAATCACGGGCGCTCCCAACGTCGAAAGCGGCCTTTCTTCACACAGGATCTAAATTTAGAAGCTCACACGTCAGACTCCAGTGTTGCGGAAGAGGAAGGAGGAGGAGGAAGAAGGAGGAGGAGGTTTCTACTACCTTTTGATATTAGAGGTGGAATCGGAACTTCCGACTCGACGTTGCGCTTGGTTCCATGCGGTGATTGACTGTCGGCAGTGTTTGACATACTAGCTGGTTGCTCCTCGTGAGCAGTGGGTGATCGGAGAGGTTCAGTCCTAAATGTGACAGCTGGTGTGTTCCCAGATTCCGTTTGTTTTGCAGACGCAACATGCGGCGGTTCACAGCAGCAAGCCCCATGTCTGCTAGTAGAAGAGCACCCAGATCGACTAGCGTCGCAGCACATGCTTGCAATAGCATACCAAGCAGACGGACAGGTGAAGAGGGCAGTAGCGCTGATGGAGCATGTAGTCACAGTTGAAGTGCGGGTTTTCCGGGACGACCATCCTTCGCGACTAGCATCAATAGAGGTGCTCAAAGACATGTATGCACAGCTAACAGTCGATTCGGACTCAACACAGTGAAACGTATCTTTGCAGAGTCTGAATTAGTAAGCGAACAGAAACAATGCGAACTCATCATTAACTTCTAAACTCGAGGTAACGCTGGCCGAAGCATAGAACACTATAACGCCGCTTTTGCATGTAGATAGGGCTAATCTACATTAGCCTGCTCGTGAGCAATGTGCGACCATAGCGGGTACTTGGGTGGTACATAATGTCGCCACCGCTAGCGGAATAGTAGCCGACCCGCTCTGGCCACAGGGTTTGTGTTGGAGGCAATAATCTGTAGATATGGCTGAAGAGAAGGATATTGCATGCAGCTCTAGATAGTGTAGTATCTGCCAAGTATAGTCACCATCACAGCTCTGCTAGTACTCATTCCTTACGACATCAACAATCGAAAACTCTTATAGGACCCTCAGAGGTCCAACTGAAGCAGCCCTAGCAATTGCAGTGTCCATGTAAGGAGCCGTTGACTGTTTGACCGTACCATGGCTGTGTCACCAAAACATGCCGGGCCTTTCCAACTTCGTATGTGTTTGCAACGATGGCGTTCTGCCAGTGACACTCAACCCAGGGCCGCCGCACTCAGCTCAGTATTATATCCCCCTGTTGTGTTCCCCTTCAACGAGCCGAGACGAGCTCTCGGCTGCTTGGTCCAGGGATCGGCGCCGGTGGGCTCGAGAAGCAGGAGGACGTGGTAGCTCGAGCAGGTCTTCGTTTGGTCAGCGGAAGGGACGACGGCGGGTTTCGCAGCTTGAGGGTGATATGAATGGCATGTCTCTATGTTATAAAAGCGCCTCTCGCTATGCGTTGGACCGCATCTCGAAGTCGCTCGATGACTATGTCGAACGGTTTGAGTAGTCTGGCAAATATGGTGTGGGGTATCCTGCGCGGGTTAGGGTAGGGTACGGGTGCTTGGCAGGTGGGTGGAGGTAGGGTTGGGTACTTGGCGTGTGGGTGTAGGGTAGGGTATAGGGTACCCTATAGGGGTATCTTAAAGTCATGATATCATAGATATAGAATACAGTAATATACATCTATTACGTCATGAACATGATATATATATGACTATATATATATATATATATATTTCGATATATCTAAGCCTAGATAAGCTCCAGATATACTCCGTATACTATTTAGAAAAAGTAATATTAATAACAGTATTTTATCACAGTCTATATTAGTCAGACCCAGCTTAACCCAGCGCTAAGTAACCCAACCCTACCTCCACCGATCTTTAGTAACTCCATACCCTACCCCCACCCTGGTCTTGGTAGTTTTTAGTAACCCTCACCCTACCCCAACCCCATCCTTGGCAACCCAACCCTGTAACGGAGTTACATACCTATATATATTATACTACACTAGAATAATCAGTTCAGATTATTCTCGTGCTTACCTTTTGCTGAAGGGTAGGTTGGCTACTGGCCGAGTGGTTGTCACGTAGTATTTGTTATGGGTGGAGAGGCCTGGCTAACGAGTATGCATTCGTCTATTGTACAGAAGAAGAAAGATAAGAGAGAAAAGAGAGTTCTGTCGTACGAGCACCGCTTTTATACCCTACGCCCTCTAGTCCTCCTACTCTAGTCGTACGGAAGACTAGCTCGTGTATTTGTCTAGTCATGTGGTAAAAGCACGTGACTCTCTCTGGGTAAGATATATGGGCGCAGCCCTTTACAGTATTGACTTAGTGGGCATTGGTGCCCACCTCCATTACAAACCCTACCCTACCCCTACCCTATTTGCCAGCCTAATAATAAGTGTAATAATAAAATCTAACCTCTTCTTATACCTATTATATTCTAGTCCTGCTATCCTATCTATCCTATCTTTCTATCTCTTAGTGGGATGTCCAGGATAGTGTACTATCCTAAGATCCACTACCATCCTATTCTTGGCGGGATGTGCCATCCTTAGCGGGATGGCACATCACGTGACTCCAAGCCCCGCAATGCCTATTACCTTTTGACGTGGACGTGTGTCAGACTGTGAGGGGTTTTCTGATCAAGGATTGATTTGGATCACTGTGATAAATAGCTGTGATAATTGGTGAAAGTGATAGTATTGATTGTTCTCTCTGTAGGGGCGCGAGGATGCGCCCCTTATGAGAGCTATCGCTATTGCTTTTTGTATCAGGTAGGCCGCTGAGTATCAGCCTCGCCTAGGGGTAGGCCTTGGCGATCAGCCCTGATTGGTTGAGATCACAGAATCCTGGTGCTCGAGTCCGCACCCGGATTCTGCCACTTGTCTGACAACGTGGTTGGCTTCCAACCTCGTCATCCCTTGTCAAGGAGAGAATCCTTCTTGCTACTTGTAACATATAAGGCTAATAATAACCTATTAGCGTGCTAGTTAGGGTTTATAATATTAACATGGGATTATTATAACTTTAGAAATAATAGAGACCTAGTGTTAGAGTTATAGTAGAAGAGCCGTGCTGCGCTGAAAACTAAAGCCTCTACTTTCTAAGGCCTTAAAAGCGATAGTAAGATTGGTAAATTTACTAAAGGCGGTGCTGGGTAGGTAGAGGAAGACGGTTTATATTAGTAATAAATAGTACAGTATACCATTTTAAAGTGTAGGTACTTATAGTTTTTCTTGCTATAGAGTACCTTTTGCTACTGTACTACACTCCCCGCTTAACCCGTAATTGTTCCGTCTTATCAATACATCTTTGTCTCTGGAGCTCTGAATGACCCGCACTCTTCCTCTTCGCTTATTCTTGCAATTTGGTTATTTGGCATGGATAAAGCTGCTTGCTCATTGTCTGCTTTCCGCTTGCGACCGCGTTTACCCTTACTCTTCTCTACTGCAGCCCTGGCTTTGGCAGCACGCTTTTCTTCGAGGTCCTCGTAACTCATAACTCTTGCGTTTCCCTTTCCTAACACCACTGGTGGCCTTGCCCGGCGGACTTGCGTTTCTCTATTAACCTGTAATAGAACCCGGTTATGATCTCGAAGGAGGCTTTGTTTAGCAAAAGATATCTGGGCAGCACTTGCGAGCTTCTGAACACGTCTCTGTAGACACTGCCTACTTTGCTCATCAGAAGCGGAGCAATCCTGTTTAATCAGGCTATGTAACGATGTCAGGCCTTCTGCTGTCACTGGAGTTACCGGTGTGATCGGTGTCAGCGGGGCTTCATTTTGACATGAGGATCCTACAGCTTCACTAGGGCCAGGGCCATCAAACTCTGCAGGCGGCTTCTGTGTATGCCGAAGCACTCTGTCAGGATTCCAGGGAAACAAGCCGGTAGCAGCCCATCCGGATAAGATATTCTTCTTGGTCAGCGCCCTCTCTCTTGCTGGCTTATATAGCCAGACAAAATGCTCTTTGCCAATCGCATCTATTCCGCCTCGGTTGAGTCGTTCAACCTCGTCCCGATAGGCAATCTTCAGTGGTCCAAAGACGGATACGTCACACGGCTGCAGCTTATGAGATGTGTGAGAGGGGAGACGACACAAAGTAATGTTGTTCTCGAAGCAAAACTCCAGGATCTCTAGCGTCTCATGGGTTCCGAAGCCGTCATTGATTAACACTCGCGGTTTCCTGTTGGCCTTGTCTCTGGTTTGGGGATCAAAAACACGTTTAAGCCACTTCAGACTGATTATCGAGTCATTGTAACCGTTTTCAGAGAATCCGTAATGCCATCCAGGGGTGGGGTAGGTCGTCCAGTTGCTTCGATGGGTGGAAGCTGGCCAGATTATCAAAGAGGCCAAACACCTACCATCACCGCTAATGCATTCGATAACAGTTACCATAGTCCGCTTCACGCCGGCGCCCCTATGGCCCCGACGATCATTTTTACCTACCAAAACCTTTACAGAACTAAGCATGCTGAGCATGACACCCGTCTCATCCATGTTATAGACATTCTCCGGCAGTATATTGGGATCCTTGATGACCTTGCTAATCACCTCATACCATCCGATGACCTTATCATGTATATGTATCTCATGTCGCTTCCAATCTATCGATCTAACTCTCTGGGCTTTGAGTTCGGGGTGTCGTTTCTCGAAGGCTCGGGCCCAATTCTTGCCCGGGGGCTTAACGGACCTACATGCTCGCCGATAGGCGATGTTACATGCTAGGGATGGTATGTACTTGATACGAACAGGCTGTCCGAAACTAGACATCATCAATAAGAACGCAAGGAGGGCCTTTTCCTCCTTAACGGAAAGGTATTGCTAGCCTTGGGCCTTCTCTTTTATCGACGGCCGGCCATGCTGTTGATGGTAAAATGTACTCAGAGGGATGCTGCGTGCGTCCACGCGGGCTGCCCATGTCCTATGTTCGTCCGAAGAGGCCTGAGCCTGCAGCGTGCTGGTTCGGGCCATAGCGACGATCGTGGTTCGTGGTGGTAGCTCGGGCACACGAGGGCATCTGGCGACGCTGTACGCCCCGGTGCTAAAAATAGCCCTTTGTTCATAGAGGCTTCGAGAAGAGGCGCCACACTTTTGCTGCGCCGGGGGTAGCGTAGAATACAATACACTAGCGCAAATGTATCAATACTCACCCTGTAAGCTCGCTAAATTGGCTTTGGGAGCCTCGCGTTGAAACCTGAACACGGATAGATTCGCATGACATCATTTCTATGCTCCAGTTGCTGAACTTCAAAGCAACTAGATATTCTGTGATAATCCATAGATGCAAGTCACCGAGCCGGTGCAACATGAAGATGAGTATGTTTTAGCAGGGCTATAAAGCAAAAGCGGTTCAAGAGGCGTTGAAAGGATTAATCAACTGGTCGACAATAACACTGTAATTTTTGGTTGCAGGGTAAGTAGCGGGGAATTCACCGACGAGAGATATATGCCACTGAATTTTGAGCGATAAACTTGACAGAATGAGGTGTGATATGCTTGTATGGTGGAGATTTTTCTGCACGGGGGGTTTTTCGGGTCACAGGGAGGGATAGTACTTTGAGCACAACATCATATTATATAGACTTCCTTCTCATACTTCTCATAAGCTCCAGCCATACAATATATCAGTCTTCAGCCCCTTAAAGTCAGCATATAGAGAGCAAGTAGAACGGCTATATCGCAGAGGTCTAACGAATATTAATAAGGAGCACTTCACCACTATATACAGCCAGGCAAGAGAGAAGGCGATAACCAAACGAAATGTTCTCGCGGGCTGGGCAAAGGCTATGCTATTTCCATTTAACCCTCAAAGGGTCCTTCGCGGCCTTGCAAAGCCAGGCGCTCCGCTGACTGTTCAAGTACCCAGAGCAGATAGAGCTTCCTAGGACGAAGTTGTTCAAACAGCAGTGACGCCCGTGCCATCAGAAGCTCTAGAAGACATGCTAAACCGGATTAAGCAGCGTTCTAGCTCTAATAAGCATTATGATAAGCTCGTTCAAAAGCTTGCTAACGCCGTTGAGAAATCTGTCGCACGCCAAGCTCTCGATGAAAACTACATCAACGTTCTTAAGACTGTGAATAACGAGGCAAAAACTCGCAGATCGACAAAATCACAAGTACTCGGGAAAGCAAGGGTGATGAACTATGAAGATATCGTCGCAGAACGTGCTAGGAGGGATGCTGCAGCTCAAACTCAAAGCGTAGGCGAAGGCAAAGGCAAAAGCAAAGAAAAGCGTGGTCGACCATGGAAGGCAGCTATACATTCTGAAGAAAGTCCAGCGGAGAACACGAAAAAAGATCTTCAGAACGAGACCACCGTTCCCTAGGCAAGTCAGCTGGAGAGCGTGGAACGAGATGCACCACAGCCATCAGCTGGAATAACATGGACAAGTGAAATACCGGTAGATCCAATGTTGAAACCCTGGAGGGCGCCTGTAGCCCGAATGTGTTGATGATAGCAGTGCAGATCCCTCCAGTATACAATTAGATCATAGACGTAGAAATGGGCGTAGGCGTACTGTCATTAGCATTTGTAGCTTCACTCCTGTACATAAGCAAATGGTCTGTACCTAACATGTCCTATTGGCAAGCGGGTCACCCTTCTAGACGCAATTAATGATGCATGACGTGTAAACCGCGCAGCGTACTATCGGAAGATGCGGGCGGCCCAGCCTTTTGCATAGGAATAGCTGTTTCTCTACGTGGAACCTACAACAATTCGTATCGCTGCTATAGCAAGGCGATAGGTTGCTCTGGGATCACGGTTGCTTCCACAGCTCCGGGGAACTAAGGCCTGCAAATCAGCTTTGACTCGGGATCTACTGACACCCGTATCCTTGCTCATTGCCACTCTGACTAACGCTAATCGATGATCTTAATGGCTTGGAGTGCGGGGTAAGCATGACAAATGGGAAGGGCACTCTACCTTTCCATTCCCACCTTCCTTCCTCTTCTTCTTTCTTTTTTTCTTCTTCTTGGTGCACTTTTTCTGCTCTTGGCAGGGGTTCTGTCCTTCCATTACATCCCTACTTGTCTTCGCCGTTTTAAGCTTCTTCTTCTTCTTCTTCTTCTTCTTCTTCTTCTTCTTCTTCTTCTTTTTCTTCTTCTCTTTCTGTCCTAATATCTTGCTTTCTTCAATCTTCTTGGCTCCCTCCTCTAGCTTATACTCACTTTTCTTCCGCTCCTTTTCTTCCTTCATACAAGCAAAACCTTGTTTCCATTTCGACAGCCCAAACAGCTCACCCCCAATCCAAAAGCCAGACTCCACCATAGAATCAAGGGTGTCCCTTATGAGAATCTTCCACTTGTCCCAGCTTGGTACTCTCCATTCCCTCTGCTGAAACTGCACATTCTTAAAATGCGTATACCAGTTTTCGGTATCATCAATAGGCCAAATCTGGTAACGAAAGTCTTCTGCTCCCTTTACCATTGGGTGCACACTGTAAATTTCTAGGCCAGTATGGCTTAGTGCTGCTGCCCAATGGAGAATTGGAGCCTCGATCATTTGAAAGTTCGTAAGCCCAATTGGATTGAACCTCTGGGGAGGTGGTGGAGATAGTACCACAACCGTTTTCCCTCTTGATACTGACCATGCAAATACTGCAGATGCTCCTTTGATATACTTGGTCCAACTCAATCTAGTTTTCTCATGATTTGGGCACAAGGGAGTCTTTTTGTCCATGAGGAGCCCCATCACAGTTGTCAAGGTTTGCATATTATGTTTATCTGCCCATTTTTGAGCCTCTTCACGTAGAATGCCGTTCCATAAGACCTGCGCATTGGGTCGCCATGATTGTCTAAACTGTTCGATGGTCTGCTTTTCTTCTTCGATGGTGAGGTACTGGCGCAATACCGGCATCGACGACGATAGATAGTATCGAGTATCCTGTGGAAATTGCGTCATATCGATTGTGGTTTTCATTACAGCTATGTCAGAGTGATGGTCCATCTCGATTCTAAAACTTCAGGAGTAGTGGTTGTGGCTGCGCTTTATGTTCCCAGCCGCGGCTTAGATGACTCGAGGAATGACGCAAAGCTCCCCACTAGAGTGCGGGGAAAGACTGCGATACACGCTCCAGCACATTTAGTACGAACATCAGCTACTGTCATTGGCGATTGCAGCTTCATCCCTGTAAACAGCGTTCCAAACGTCCAGTCATCAGAAGATCGTGAACCGACCAACCACATCATTTGTTTTGTAGTTGACTTTTTGCGCTGAGCTATTCACGAAATGGGGGCTGCTCAAGTATGCTGCGCAGCTGCACGTAAAGGTGAAGCCGCAATCACTAATGAAAGTACGTCGATGTGAAGCTGCTGAGCCATGGCTTAGCTTATGATGGTAATGTTACCATGTACTTACCAGCCTCCTGCAGCCCTCTTTGACTTATAGAGCGATGAGAAATCATATGAATAAGCAGCACGCGTTTCGACACGTGACTGGAGATGGCTGTTGATATATAATTGGTCTTCCTATCTAGGTTAACTATAAAATTGTGAGCCCTCGTAAGCGTATCTTGATTGGAGGAATCCTCCCACAAGCACCAAGTTGCGTGGCGATCACGCACAAATCGGTCCGCACACCAGCTAAGAGAGCTCTACACAGGCTCTAAGTGATGTACGAGACGCCTAGATGTATATGATATCTGCTTTAACGTTTATATAATCAAGAATCGATAGTAGGAAACCCAACTTAGCTAAAGACTAGGTATCGCTATGAAGGCATCCACCTCGTAGTTATTAGTTTGAACAGCCATTCTACGGTAATATTTGCATGCAAAGACTGAGATTAACTTAGGAGTTGTCCTGGTATATGTTATGAAAGAACTTGGAATTATCGGAGTGTCTATCTAGCTAAGAGCAGCCGCAAAGTCTAAGTACCGATGGCTTTGTCCGTTGCAAAGGGGTGTACGTTACTCCTTAATTTTTGCGAGTTCAAGTACATTTTCCAAGCAGCAGTGCACAGCTCAATATCCGGAAGTAGTCCCTGTACACACTGGATTGCGCGCAGCATCTCCACATTGACACACGCTTTGGCTAGCCGCTTCTGCTCAGTCTGAAGTGCCCTCTCTACCGCGTCACAGATATCTGGCTCCACAAAATACTCTTCGAAGGCCCGCGCAAGGAATGTCCGGAGTCGAGCAGCTTTGCAATCTCCAGCCAGCGACAAGAGTTCAAAGGCCAACAAGAGTGTGGTGAAAAGGAGAAGCATGTATTCTGCATCAGCTTCGCACACACCCACTATGTCTGTGAGATTGAACGTAGCAATTATTGGCTTGGAAACTCCAAATTCCCAGTCTATGGCAAGATTTGAAGGGCTTTGCAGCGCTGCCTCGCAGACGCTTTCTCGGACGTGTCCGAGAAGTCGGATAGTAAAGTATTTAATTAGGAAAGAGGGCGGTTCAAAGCTGCGACGATGACCTTCGATCGAAATAACATGGTAGATTTTGTTGATCACCATAAACAATGTCGAATCTAATTTTTTGCTTAGCAGGCGCTGTTGGGTGAAATGAGGCTGCGCACGCATGCATAGTCACATCACCAGACTTGAACGACGCTCGGCCATCAAATAAACATGCGATTCGATCTTGAGATTGATACAGATCCCAACATTTGGTGGTGATTTAAGACTTTGCGATCCATTGTTCAAGACACATGTCTCAGATCTGACACTGCGCTCTACCAAAGCGCTTCCTCTCTCCATCATAGCGGCCAAATGGACTGAATCCACGTGTGCACATAGCAGGAAAGAAACCAGCGAGTGTGTGCAGCACTGAGGCTATTCAGACCGCATATCAGTTAGCACTGCATATTCCGAGCCTGTTAGCTCATGTCATCGCATTTGCCTCGTCACAATTAAATGATGTCCAAAAATATGGAGCCATGAATCTATCATTGGTCTTTGTCAAACGTCACTTTTTTGTGGGAGCATGAGTCTACAGCTTACATTCGTAACCGTGGGTGTGGTTGTAGTTTGAGTGCCAACCGTAGTTCTGCTTCTTCGTGATGGTCGTGTTCAGCCACTGGAACTGAAGCAGTCCCCACATTTGACTGAACTCAAGCTTGGCATTGGATTGCAGCCGCCATCATCGTATGATGGAGTCAATTAAAGAGCTGTTAAGTAGAAGGTTCTATGGGACTCTCGAACGTTGCACCAATGTTGGCATTATGGGAAATCGTATGAAAGCGAGCGTTTGCTCACCACATTAGGCAATTCACCTCTCACTACACCTTCCCAGCTTCTCATAACACCACCAATGTAGTGTCGCTCAAAAAGTACCCGATCATTCAAATACAACCTGAGTCTGGTTTCGGATCGACTATTGCAACTACCTACCACCGCTGCCGTCGCCCGTCCTCACTCCACTCTCGACGGATTTGTCTTCTCCTTGCCGGTACACCACGCCGCAGATGCAGGCTCGTCAGAATCATGTACCAGGAGTGTCCCATTGCACCGCTTTCACCCATGCCCCTCAAAAAGGTGCTCTCGTTCAACAGTCTTCGCTCGAGCCTGCCGACTTGACTTTGTATCTCAAGTTCTCTCGAGCATGGTTGCAAGCCGCTGCGGTCGACTTGTTGACGGAATTTCCTTCTCCTGTTGTACCTGCAATCAGTCCCGACTACGTCTACCAAGTACCGAAATGCCAATACCCTCTATATGTCCCCCGCGCTTTGTGGAACGTACGATGTCTAACGCCTCGGGAGCGCCATGATCTATATATTGAGTTCTGCGTGTTTGGGCACACAATGCAAAGATACGAAGTTGGCACACCGGAATATAGAGGTGCTTTTGACCTCATTGTGGAGAAGAGCAGCGACATTGCACACAAGGAGAGACAGTGGTATGCCCAGTTCACTGGCCCGCGAGAAACACATGCGCAGCGTGTTCAAGAATTTCGAGAAGTTGTGGCTCAACAAGCGCACTCTGTTGATATTCGGGATACGTCTTTAGGAAGCCGACTTGGAGATACTTTCAAGACTGCCGTCGTCGTCCACGAGAGAGACGGCTTTTCAACAACACTATGCGGCCAGAAGCGCTGTGCATCCCATACGTCCTTGGAGGCAGACCAGCGGCCGGCCAAAAAGGTCGTTCAAGAAGTCGACGAAGCCGTTCGACTGGAGAGGGCCGCGAAGGCTGAGGCGGATCATCGTCGATATCTGAAACAGAAGCAGACTATCGACGAGCATTACCTCCGAGGCGACAGGGCCCGCAAGCCAACAGATCCTGAATGGCAAAAGCTGGCAGTATTCGATGCCGATCGAGCTGCACATCAGGTCTTGTTGTCTTCCAAGAAACGTAGGCAGTCAAGTCGGAAGCAAGCTGAGGGATTCTGTGGGGATATCGTCGCCTGCCCCGAACTTCCATCCCGAGATCTCGCTTCGTACCCCATGAAGACGGCAAACATGTATATGTGTCTCCATGTCGATCGCCCGTGCAGAGGCACAGAAGACTGCATGATTCGTAATCACGAATGCTGTCGCAAGGGCCTTAGTCTTCGCGAACTAGAGATTGCCGTTAAGCGTCAGCATGGAACGGTTTGCGCTCGCATTGAAGAGCTCGCATTTCGGGATGGAAAGCTCGATCGGCGCCATAAGACGTGGGAGGAATGGTTCAGCAGGGACATGCGGAACCGAGATAGTAGTCGTGTGAGGGCGCATGTGCCAGCACTGGGCTGGACGTATGATCCGCGTTCTTCGCAGGCGAGTTCACCACAAGGAGACGTTCTCTCTCCACAGCCATTCGTAATTCAGCGGCCCCAGCCTCCCCTTCAGCTTGAGCAACGGCGACAAAAGAATTCTGTAACAAAGCGAACAACTGCGGAGGATAGTGAGGGCAATGTGGTGTTACCAAACAAGATCCCAGCGCTAGCTCGCACGACCATGGAAGCTCCAACGACGATGGCGAGACTGTCAACACAGCATTGTGAGGCCGGCACACCCCCTCAAGAGGCACAATTCGACGAGCCAGAGCAAACGTCTGTGGAGAATGGCATCCAGGACGATGATGGTTTGCTACTAGCACTGATGGAGGCTTCCGAGGAGGATGACAATGACGCTGAGTCGAATCCTGTGGGAGCCGATTTGGAGAATATTGTCGATCTCAAAGAAGGCTTGGATCTGGCTTTGGGTGGCGTGCAGCTCCAAAACGACATTTTTGGGCTGTTTGAGCAAGGCGAGATATTCGATGAAACGAAATTAGGCTCCTTGGATGAGATGAATGGCGAGGCGTTTGGAGGCTTGTTCTAGCGGGTGAAGAATTGCTTGAAGACCTGTTTCAGCAGATGCCGCCCATTATCACTTTCGTCAATGAAACCCGATACGGCTGCGAGTATATAGATAGAACCATACGATGGATTGTGGATTCAAGGTAATGGCTTCATTATAGCGATTTAGGTTGAGTTTGCCTGTGGCTATATGGCTGGGACCAGACTTTGCTATGGTGTAGTCGACTGTAGTATCTTCGCAGGCACTTAGAACAAATTCAAACTGGAGCGTCTTTGTGATGGAGATGGTTGTCGGTGGTGTGGTGTTTCTTGGCAAAGGTCCATCGTACTAGCGGCGGGGCCGGGCCATGTCAGGCTCCGCAAGCGCGTCATGCTGTCGTGATGGACCACGGCAGCTCCACTCCACACCCTAGTCTACCTCCTCGTCTGTATCCGCCCTGATCTGGCGGTACAAGCCTGCGTACCTCATTCTTGACTTCGATTGACACATGCAGTCCCCGCGAGCTGCCCTGCGCTAGCTGCACGCAACGCATCCTCGGCTACACTCCGTCTGAGCGCCCTGTCATCCGATATCGCACCCGTCGCAGCATCTCCGCACGAGGCCAACTGCCCAAAGCAGCAGGTAGTTGTGAATGACAAGATTCGCGAGGCCTCTCTGATCGTGCATGGCCCTCGCATTCGTCGATTGAATACGCCCGTCTTATCCGACATTAGTGCAGCTAGTCGCAGCTGGGAAGGTATTACCCGCACGTTGCCAAGAGCAGACGACGTCCTCGTACCAAGGTCCGTTGCATTGCCACCAATTGGACATCGTTCCTCACGGCTTGGAAGCGACAGCAACGAGCTGATATCTCGTATATTGCGTGTCGCCCTTGTCCTTGCATTGGGGTATCGGGGTGACTTCTGCATGGTCCTCCGCCACCGGGCCCGTCGTGCTTCTGTTGTCGATTAATTGCCGTATGGGATCCTTCCCAAACACCCAAAAGCACTCCGATAGAGCATTCATTGATAGCGCTTACGAATGGAGCCGTATACCTCGCGAGACCAGAGTTCAGCCCCGCAGCCAAAGACTCCGCCCTTGCTCAGCCTCCCTTCGGAGCTTATCCAGCACATTCTCGGTTACCTCCAACTGTCGGATCTTCTCTCGATAGGCCTAGCGAGCAGAGCGCTGTACGAACATGCCCAACAAGACATTCTCTGGCAGCAGCTTGTACAAGCAGAGGTTTCAGGTCCCAACGTAGCCAAGCCCGCTCACTTGACTTGGCGAGAATTGTTCAGACAGCATCACCCATACTGGTTCATCGCGAGGAGAAAGATATGGTTTGCTGACAACTTACACACTGGAAAACTCATCGTTGCACGCTATGATCATCGCCTTAATGCAATCGAGGCGTATGCGCTTGTTGCTGAGCGGCAGATACCAGAATCCCTAACCTGGGACCAACACCCCGATGCCATCATTCACACCTTTAGCCCCAGGGTCCAGTTAGATCTGAATGTACCAGTCATTAAACTGAATGGGGAGACCTATGAAGCAGCCGTCGGGCACATGGGTCACCGACTCCAAAAGGAAGTGCCAATGAACTTGTCTCGACACTCGGCTCTGTACTATCATCTGCTGCTGACCAGGCCCTGGCCTCAAAGCATCACCACCGAAGCAACACCTGTATGGCCTCCGCTTACCCTGCCCAGCGTTGAGCGTACTCGCAATGACCAGCCACCCTCCGGGTTCACGCAATCTGGGCAGAAGCCTGGCCAACTCAACCAACTTTCTACTTGTACATTCCGGTTGCGCAAATGGATGCAGTTCTCGACACAGTCCATCAGGATTAACATGCGCATTGGCGAGGAAATCACGACTTGGGCCACGTTGCCAGAAGAGTGCTACACCCCTACACCCCAGAAGCCATGGCAGGGCATCTGGTGCGGCGACTACGCGGGACACGGTTGTGAGTTTTTGGTCATTATGCAGCCAGACAATCCAAGGCCACTTCCCGAGCGGGCAGAGTGGGCTCTACGAGCGACGGAGCGCGAAGGAAGCGTAAGCAGCGGTGATTCCTGGACGACTGCGCCTACCGATGCTGCAATGTCCGACGAGGAAGACGACGGGATCGAAAACGCAGATGATCTGGAAGATAGCGTTGCTACCCTTCAGCAATCCTATCATGAACGTTTGTCGGAGACTTCGGCGCAAAACATGGCAGCATGGAATGACGACCCAACTTACCGCGGTCGGATCGAGGCAGTGAAGCTTACTGGCGACCCCAACATTCCTCGCGGTGAATACACATTCATCGCACCAGACATTGGCCCGAATGGCCTGCTGAGGGTCGCAAACGAAGACATGTTCAAAGGTGCGAGGATTGTTAGAAGTGTCGGACATATCGCAGCCACAGGTTTCAGGGACGGTATGTTGCTCTGCCTTCGACAGCTATTTCGTTTGCTCACTACTTTTCCAGATAATTACATGGCATCTCAGCTCATCCTCATTTCACATAACCGGTTAGCCCAATATTGGGAGACGTTTGGTCACGTGTCCTTTTATGAACGCGTCGACATTGATTCTTTCGCAAAAGTCTGAAGACAAGAGGTGTCAAGAAACGCGTGTATTGGATGGGCAGGCTCTTACGTGGCGATAGCTACTGACTTTTTTGACCAAGCTGGCGGCCTTGTGGTTGTCGGTTTGTTCAAGTTCGCTTTGATCACCCCCTGTTTTCGTTTATTGATCCTTACAAGGTTTTTGTAGCATAGCATATAGTATTCAAGATCTCGCTTTCTGTGAAAAACACAAGAAGGCGTCAGTAACTGGCTTTAGTTTCGTTGCCAGTCATTGTCCATATACACTCGCTTCAGAATTGGCTTGCAGTATCTTCACTTCGCGCCCTCTTTTAAAGTAGAGAGGTTAGCCCCACCTGGCAGGAGCTAAACCTTATACGCTCGAGACTAACTTGAGCTACCCAGGTCCTACTAGGATCTGTAACAACTTCTCAATTGCTGGAAAACCCACAACCGCATGGCCGTAGCGGGTCGGCTGTTCTCCTGGTAGCGTTACCAAGGTGTTCGTCCGCTTCTCAAGTCTAGACCCAGCCGAGTCGAATTCGCCCTCAGCTACAGCAAAATCCGTGCATTTCAGCCTTACTACTGCCCCACATCGTAGGCTGCGCAACCAGTCACAACAGCGTTGCCTTGCAGCGCTGAGCTTGTAGATCCAATCAGGTATAGCTCAGTCTTTTGCTTCCCAGTCCGTTAGCTAACCTTGGTGGCAAAGTGTAATATCCTCCGCGGACGAGCGATTTACGAAGCTCCTCTCGTAAACTCCGTCAGACTATGGCGTTGAAACCACCACATTCCCTTCAATCGCCCGCTCCATCCAAGTCAACACAAAAGCGATACGTCTATCGTGACGCTGTAATTGTTGCAGTTTCGGTCTTAGTCAGTTCCGCGGCAAGGCCATTCCTCTTATTCGATATTTCCGCATACCTAGGGAGTACATAGCGAAGAGGTCACCTTCAAAGACTTCACAACTGGCACTAGCAGGGACAAGCCTGGCCATGAGAAGATCCGATTCTGTGGAGAAGAGACTGCGTGGAATGGCCTGTGATACTCTTGAATAGATACCTGTTCTACACTATTGCCCTGATAGAACCAATTTTTGCGTCGCTAAGGAGAAAAGCAGTCACGGTTTCGTTTCCTGATAGAGAAGCAGTGAAAATGAAGAGCCATGCGCGGAGAACCCCCGTCACACTTTCGACCGCAGCACATAGTTTTGTGGTTGGACCCATCTGCTGGTGTCCGCGGAACATATAAGATTAAGGTGAGCTGGATAAACCGAGGCACAGCACAAGAAACAAGGCAGAGAAGCCGGTCACGAGGTGCTGTTCGCGGCTGAACAGCACACAAGGCGCTTTCGCGATCGTTCAGCTCAACCCGTGCTCTCTCCAAAGCGTCCAATAACGTCAATCTGTAGTTCAACCAACAAGCGATCGGCGCATATAAGCAAATGATGTACCACGTCCACTGCCATCTTGTTGCAGGACGAACCTGATTTCACCTGTCGGTCACACGCTTTGGCTGTGTTACTAGACGTTGAGACCAACTTGCACAAGATACATAGTATTACTCCGTCCTTGAGCTTCGAAGCAATGAGTGGTCCCGTTCCTGAAGGGCTTGCCCCGGGCGGTAACCATCGCAACGCCAACATCTGCTCCGTTTGCCTCTCCACCCCCTTTGACAGGCTTCCGGCAGAGGAAGAAGCCGCATATCCTCACCACGCCTCGCTCCAACTTCTCAGGGCCTCGGCGAGGTCATGCCCACTTTGCGCGCTGCTTGTCGAGGCCATTGACGATGAAGACCAGCGGTTGAAAAACGAGGGCCACCGGAGCGGCGTCTTCCTCGGTGATTTTGCAGCGGCAATTCAGGACAGCGAGCACGGATTCAGTAACCCCGTTGTGGGTTATGTTGAGTCTATCCAGCGGTTTCAAGACATCCAACTCTGTCGTAGTACGAACATTCTCAAAGTCCGGGACCTGGGTCGCTATCAGCCGGCCATGTATGACAACGTAACGCTTTCGGAATATGGTGCCGACTTTGGGAGCCCGATCCGCCAGCCACCGCAGCCACACTCCGACGCAAACTCACCCACGAGACCATGGCTTTATGGAAATTAGTGGCTACTGAATCAGCCAGACGGAAGACTGGAACCAGTCAAGCGTGGGAATTTCTTCCAACCACAACTGATTGGTATTGGAGTACGACTGACAGAACTGCCAACACCTCACACGTGCAAGATGTACAATCGGGACGTTGTGCACCTGCGAGGTAGCAGTCTGAGAGTCTTCACTGAGCTTGGTTCGTAGTTCGCTCCGATTAGCTATTGCAGTCTCGATCAAGCTCTAACACACGTTGCCATTTTCAGATGATCCAGCAGCCCAACACATCCCCGGTAGGATTCGCGAAATTTTTGATGGTTCCTCGAAAGCCCAAGATATAATCCAATTCTGGATCGACAGCTGCAATCATGGACACAGTTGTCACCAGAAGGAAGCTCCCGTCCTTCCCACCAGGGTCTTGGATCTTGGAACAGGCTTAGAGGTACAGTCGGTGCGACTGTGGGTGACGCGCGGCGCAAAGGGCCAATATCTCGCCCTTAGCCACTCGTGGGGGAAAGGAGAGAATACCATCACCACAAACAAAGAGACATTCCACAGCCATGTAGCAGGGATTCCCCTCAAAAACCTGCCAGAGACTTTTCTCGACGCCGTAACGATAGCTGCCAGACTGGGAATCCGCTACGTGTGGATAGACTCCCTGTGCATCATCCAGGGCGACTTCGCTGACTGGGAGCGGGAGGCTCCGGCCATGGCAGATGTTTACCGAAACGCGTATCTCACCGTCTCGGCATCGCACGCCCGCAACGCCACTGAAGGCTGCTTCCCTCACTGGCGGACGTTCGAGTACATGCCGATGGAGAATCTGTCGAGTGGCCAGATGCAGAAGTGGAACCACCTCGACTTTGTACCCGTGCAGACATCGACATCCTTCCGGCGCTGCTCTAAGCTCTTCTTTCACAAAAGCTGGATGCCACCGTCTAAAGTAGCAGCGCCTACTGTATATTGCATAGGGAATTTTGGAGCCAAGTACGACCCGATCGGGTTTGAATCCCTTAGCTCGCGGGCCTGGACGCTGCAGGAACGATTGCTGTCGCCGCGGGTGCTACACTGTGGCCGAGACCAAATGTACTGGGAGTGCGAGCGTTGCTTTATAGCCGAGGACGGCTCGCGGTTTGATCCAACCACATTCTCGCTGAACCAGGTTGTCCAAGCGAATGCCGCAGGCCCAGCCGCGCAAACTGCCCTCCGTTCTTCTCCTTTGTCCCTGAGGCACAGGTTCCGTCCCGTGAGGATGGCCGTTTCAAGGGCGGATGAAGGAGAGTGGTTGCAGACTTTAGCACTCGCAGACTGACATGTCCTGACGATAAATTACCTGCTCTATCTGGCTTGGCCAGTCTTATCGCTTCCAGGACTGGAGATGTATATCTCTGCGGCTTGTGGAAGCGACACATCTGCCAAGACCTGTGCTGGAGGATCGACATCTCACCAGTAGCAGGGGTCGAATCGATGGTGCGGGATATGATCATGGAGTCATACAAGAATATCGATATTCCAGGTGTGAAGCAAACGGCTGCAGTCGATTCGAAGCCTATGGAAAGAAAGAAAATGGCAGGACGAGCCCCCTCTTGGTCGTGGGCGTCGATGGATGCTCCTGTGCGGTTCGAGCCTATTCAGAACGACAGAATCGTTGCCAAACTTGTCAACCACGAGGTCGGTCTTTCTGGAAACGACAGATTTGGTAGGGTTTCCTCTGGATTCATAGTCCTTCAAGCGCCCCTCCTCAAAACAGAGCGCCGGGGCCTGAAAGCGAGCAGCGAGTGGTACGCGACACCTTTGACAATAAACACCCTTCCGAAACTCCGGTGCTGATCCGAAAAGGCAACGAGACAGCTGCTGGCTTCGCAGAGTTTGACATGGACGTCTCGCTCCCATGTCACGCGCTCTTCATCGATTCGGCGTATGCATTGCTGCTTAGCCCCACCGGCCGACAGGATGGAGAGTATCAGCGCATCGGCCTTGCAAAGTTCGTCCAGACACCGAATAAAGCGAACCAGACCGTCATGGGGGAATTAGAAGTAGTTTATTCGTCACACGAACAGGCTCAGGGACCGATTCGACTGGATGATCCGCAGTCTTTCGTAAGAATCGTCTAGCTAAAAGATAGTATTGAGTCGTGATTTGTCGCGTTATGTCACCTGTGAACAATGATGTCTTTCTGCACTACTTTAGACTCTTTCTTTTATTGCTGAGTAGCTCTTTTCCGCCCAGGTAGTTTGAACGGTGCACTTCACTTCAATATTGATACATGTACTCGAAATTGGCTGCCTTAATCATCGAACCTACTTTTTGGATGCCTAGAAACTAGCATTCAGACATGCTGACCAGCATAGCCAATTTAGTGTCGACATATAGGAATCGAGGTCGGTGGAAGGAGGCCGATGTGCAAGTGACGAAGATGAGCTCGAGCATGCTTGGAGACGAGCAAGCTTCCATGCTGACCAACACTAAAAATCTCGGATGTATATCAAAAGGCCAGGGTCCCAATAAGTAAGCTACTTCGCCCTCCAAAAAGCTGTTTTCGAGCCAGCAAGGAAGGTTTTGGTCTTCAACATCCGAACATATTATTATCTCTGCAACTCTCGGTGGTACATGAAAATTTGGATATTGCTGATTTAACACCACTTCCTCTTATTGGTCATCTTCTTAACTATGTATAATTCAAGAGCAAGAACATTATCAACCCTACTGGGAATTAGTCTAAATACATAAGTTGCCTGTGAAAAGCAACATACTGAACGTCTATCTAAAGACGGGACCGCGTAAGTTATATAAACATGCTTACAAGGGATACCTAATGGCGATGAGTGCACTTTGGCACGGAACGATGTTCCCGTGAGCAGGAAGGATAGTCAATCCGCATCAGTTAAAGGTTATTCGCTTTCGAGTAATTAAGAAGTATCATACCACAAATAATAGTAGAAGCTGGATAGCCCAAGATAGTCCCAAGAATTTAAGATATAGCTTCGGCTCAGCGAGGTCAATCTCTGCTAGAGGAAAGGGCACGAAGTGTAGGTACTAGAAGCCGATTCTACAAGCGAGCATACACTTGCTTACACAATCGGCTTCTACCCCTTACATTTAGCAGAATGTTAGGCTTACATGGGCCCCTGTATTAATTAGCCTAGGCTTGTATCCATTGGGACTAGCTCCTTTAAGGGTGCTATCAACGTTCTATGATAGCGAAAGCTCATTAATCAATATGTAAAGCTGGTTGGAGTAATATCATATATATCAGGTGTACAGTGAATCTTATCTTATCAGTGCCTACAATAGCAGGAGGCGAGATTATTCTTTTAGGAGCAGCGCAGGGTTTTAATGAGGCGAGACCCTAGCCAGGGATCCCGTGCTCGGACACTGCTTATTTGCTGAGAATTCCGTTGAAGGTACACTAAAATTGTTTACATATCTTAGAGCCCTGGGATAGATGCATGGATATACAGTCACAAAGCTAAGTCTTTACCCAGGGCTGTGTTCAGTTAGGGTCCTAGGATAGCGTTATTAACTCATTTGTTGTAGTATCATTTTTATTAGGCAATATTAGTTGCTATGTTTTATCAGCTATACTACTGCACTCATGTTAAATGTGATAAAGCAATGGCTAATTGCTTTATACAACAGAACTTTTTGAAATTCAGGCTAGCTCTGCCTCAATAACACTTTCCACAGAGTGAGGTGGCCTCCAGATGTTAAGCACCTTCAATCCCGCACTCTCCACCAGCGCCCGCCACTCAGCCTCCGTCCTCTCCTTTGCACCAAGACACGCCATCATGGTGATATCGGACGTTGTCACACGAGCGAGCGGCTTCACAGAGCTAACCAAGCTTTCGTGAATGAGAAGCTTCGAGTATCCGGGTTCCATAGCTTCGGCAAGGTGGGAAAGGATCTGCTTCGCCTGTGTGTCTTCCCAGTCGTGCAGCACGTTGTGCATGAAGTAGACACGGGCGCCTTTCACGGGCTGTGGTTCAAAAAAGTCATGAGGGTGGACGGAGATGGTATCGTCAATAGTTAACTCCTTGAGAATATCGGGCAGGTCTTGGAGCACCAGACTGCCCTCGGGGATATCAGGGTGGTGCAGATGGAATTTGGTCAGGTCGTGGCCCTTGCTACCACCGACATCGACGACTAGGGGCCGGTCAGGCTTGGACTCTTTCACAATAGTCTCAGTTGGGTAAACATCAACCCAGGGCGTCAAGTTATGCTTGGAGTGACTCTCCATGGCATCATTGAATTCCCTTGCGGCGGCAGGGTTCGCGCTAAGGGATTGGAACAGATTTTCATTTGAGCCTCTCATGAACTGCCAGTTGCAGTCGTTGGGGTTAGTAGGGACCTTGTATCCCGTCTTCTTAAGGTAGGCTGGCAAAGTCCTGAACATTGGGGAATTGACGAAGCCATAAAATTCACCATAGACATTGGCGAGGGCCTGATCCTCAGCTAGAGCGCGTACCCATGGTGTAGGCTTATAGGTATCCTCGGCGGTCTCGGTGACAAGATTCTGCCCAGAAATTTGCCGAATCATGCGTCCTGCATTGCCGTCAGAGTGCTCATCATGAGTTAAGCAAAGCGGATATGTGACCTACGAATAAGCACTACATCGGCACCCGTTAACTCGGCCAGTTCCGCGCAAGTCTTCTCTCCGCCTCCGGTCTCGATCCATTTGTTGAAGACACCCGCGTCAATCAACGTCTTGACGCATGCATTGGTGGCCGGGTTGACCCAACAGTGCTTCCAAACAATGTCCCACGGCTTATGTACTTTGCTCAAGGCCAGGGTCAGCGCGTCCATGGCACGGACGCGCTCTGCTTCGTTAACGAAGGAGTTTGCGTCGAGGCCCTCCAGGGCTCCGATAAGTTGATCTGCTGATGCCATGTTTGAAATGGGAATTAACTTTTGGGAAAGATGCAGGAACAACGGAAACGACACGCGGTCCACTATTTGATAAAGGGAAACGCTCTTATCTACCGTAAACTTCTGCTCATATCTACCGGTTGACTGGAGGGTTTCCAACCCCGTAGTAGTTAGTAAATTTCTTGTAACAGATAAGCGCATACTAAGATCCATTTTTCTTACATGTACTTTTCCTAATGCGCAATTTGTCCTCAACGATCCTATGTAACCGGCATGGCCAAACTTCTACGATATCGTTTGGTCACGCAGCTACTCGATAGGGTAATTAGTCCCGAATTACATTGGAAAAGCCGCACGATTTAATGCCATGCCGGTTGAATTGGTTAGCACTCATCGGTTGAGGACACGGTATCCGAAATTTGAGTGAGCAAGGATGTCTCAGGGGCAGACCCACCTGCTGTGCCACTCACGTACTTCTCATGCCACTTTTGGCATGTCATGCTTGGCATACAGCCCCTCAGGCTCGTGCGAGGGACCTTGACAGAACCTACCGGTTGGTACCTATTGTAGCAATTGAACTTTGGTGTTGCTGAAATGTCTGTATTGAGGACTCGAAATAATGTTTTCACTAAGGGAAATTGAGACTTTCTGTAGGAATATGAAATTCAATGTTGCTTTTGGTTCCAGCTCAAGTCGCCCTCTTTCACAGTTCCTCACCTTGATCACATTACCTCAACAACATCATTTCAACAATACCAGAGTTTGCGCAATCAGATCATCACCGCGACGCTGCTGTCCTATCACGCGCGTAGATGCATAGAGGAAGTAATGGCCCCCACACTGACACCAAGCTACGTGTCACGATCGTCAATTGGCTTCGCCCGTCGGTCACCCTTTGCGCTCGTGGTCACCTTAAATTCAAGTGTCTTGTGGATCTGGTCCGCGCCGTGGTAAACGAGTGGAATGTCATCGATGCTTTCACCTGCGTGGCTCGATGTCCTTTCCTCGTCGTCCAACTGATGTCCTTGAAGTTTATCCCACCTTTCGCTCGTGCCGGATAGCCCTCGGTGGGTGGCACTGCTGCGTCGTCCCTGGCTGGTGGTCCTACTGCCACTAAAAGTCCGAATTTTGCCTCTGGCCAAGCGGAAGAGCGGGCCCAGTGTGGGCAAAGAGGCGCATACCACCAGGATACAACCCTCTCCTAGACCGAGTATATCGAGAAGCGGGACCGGGTCTTACAAAGTTAGTTCTGTGCTGAGAAATATGTGGGGCGACTAACTCACAAGTCGGATTCTCAGCCAGTACTACAAAAATTTCCCCAAAGATTGTGAGTTTGTAGATGGTGAGGATGAATGCCAGGATACTGAGGCCCAGCGCGATTGAGACCAGGATGCGGTTCTTGAGTGGCATGTTGAGGCGCATAATGAATGGAATTGGGTACACAGCGAAGAATACATCTAAGAAAGCAGAGTAGGCCGAAGTGAAATAGCCCAAATCTGACATGACCTTGGTACTGGCACATTTTCCGCCCGGTATGGTTCTGTTCCAGCCGAATTCGACCGGATCGCATTGCTTGTACCACCAAACCGAGGTAGCCAATATGCAGGCCTGGGAGCTGAGCGCGAGGCCCCAGAATAGTATCGTCGTCTTAAAACCGTAGTTCAAAATGCGTTTGAGAATAGCGATGATGGCGAACTTGGGTAGCGAAAACGTCCATATCAGTACCGAACTGATGATCACATTCCACTTGAGAGCTCGCGGTATCAATGGGGGATCGATGGCCTCCATTCTTCGTCCAAGACCGTTCTGGGTGCCGATTGTGATCAGGATGCAGGTGACGAGCATCACAGCGACGCAAAATACGGTGATATAGTCGTCCATTCCAAGGCCACCACCGCCTTTGCTGAATGTGCGAGCGCTGACTCTCAACGCCACGAAGACTACAAGACAGTTAGCTGTCATTCGGCGCAACACAAGAGGGCTACTCGCAAACTGTGACTGCGAACATAGACCAGCAAGCCCGATCAGCGATAGTGCCATAGTCTTCCACGTCCCACAATCCCATGATGCTGATGATCGGTGTTGCAAAGCTTTGCAGAATGTTACACCAACGTTGGACGAACTTCAGACCCTCCTGACCCGATAAAGTGGGCTCATTATTAAGTACACTGCCGTGGGATGCGGCGTAGGATGCGGCGTGGGATGTGTCCCATGTAACGGTCAGGATCCTTCGCTAGCCCCATGAAGTATCGATCTTCGCTACGTAGTTGGCGTATGTTATTTGAATTGTCAATGAATACCGTGTACATACAGCGGGTCGATAAGTGATCGGAAACTCCTACAGGGGAAAATAGCTGGGAAATCGTCTCGTACAGAAAATGTTGAATTACTCAAGCCAATCGAAACACAATAATCGCCAGCTGCCTTCCAGAAAGTTCAAAGGATTCCTACCCCAGGAGTTTCCGACGCCCTGGCGAGACTCCGTATCGAGGAGTCTCTGTGATTCGTGGCTCATTTAACCGACCCGGCTCTCTCCCAGAACAATAGCAACATGTACCATGTTTGGCACAAAAACACACACCAACACACACTTCAAACATAAATGCTCCATTGGCGTCCCCCACGCGGACTAGAGATTTCTAGGAAAAACAACTATTGCCATAATTTCGCCACCCAAGAAACGCCATGCTAGCTCAAGCGAACTGTGCATTGATTCGTCAAAAGGTCTCCTTTTCAAACTCGCAGTGTTGTACGGTATTATCTCACACGTGATCGTTTTGGAAAGGCTAGTGGTAGACAGTAGAGACGATCCTTCTTTCTACCGGCGGCGGTACGGCACGGTGCTTCTCTTCTCGACGGGCATTCCAAGCGTCTTTCGGACAGCAAGCGCCCAACCGTCGAATGTTGACCAACTTGTCCGTTTATCTCAGTACGTGATACGACTTGGCAGGATCGATAGCAGATTGGCACCAACGCTGCTGATAGTGTTGTATCGTAGTTTGCGAAGCTGGGGGAGGATAGATGAATCTAAGCATTTAAGGATATGTGTTATAGCGGAATCAAATTCCAAGTCCTCTAGGGATCTGCCTTTTTCACGCTTAGTCTTGAGAAAAGAAGACCAGTCTCTTTACACAGTTCTAGGAATTTAAGTACAGGTATTGATTTTCTAGACGTAACAAACTGTAACGTATCTGTTTCGTATTAGAGACGCTTGCGAAACTATGTACAAGGGAGCAAACCTTTCGTCCGGTCTTTTGGAAGGTAGGAAGTGCATCTCTGGAAGTTCGCTCTTAGCAAATACTGACTCTGTCAGAATATATTGTCATTCGTGATCACTCTATTGACACAGTCCCTCCATCAGATGAGTAGGTTCAGAATAACAAAAGGTTGTGTCAGATCAGGTATGTAATCATGAAGGTTGGCCCGTTCCAACCTAGAATTTTGAAAGCTCTAGAAGTCTACCAACCTCATATAGTGGATTGAACTGCCAAGAATTCTGGATAGTTGCCATCATGCATTATCTCGTGATGTCCTTATTACACGGCAGCTTAAAGCTCCAAAGCTTAAAGATTGTAGAGGCTTTTAAGAAGTTATAGTGACTAGATTTTTCAAAGCAGCAGCCCTAGGCGTAGTACTGATACAGCATATTTAGAATGCAATGGATCGCTTACGCATCACGGTGAGATGCAGCCGTGCGAGGCGGTACTTTACGTTGCTACCACCAGCAGGGAGGATGGCCGACCTGTTCCTGCCTTGACCTTATCCCGGAGGCGATGAGGGTTCTTGGGACAAATGGCATTTCGGTTGATCTGCGTACGTGTCATGGCTCCCTGATTTAGCTCCCGCGGTGGGACCCGCCCCAGAACGTTGCCGACCGGAAGCCGATTATGCAAGCGAGTGTAATATGGATGGACGACTTAAGGATTCTGCAAGCGAGTGTACGCTGTGTGTAGATTGTGCAAGCCAGTGTAACGTGCTGTGAAGCGAGTGTATGGCTGTAGACCCGAACACACGGACTGTACCTTATTCAGACACCCGTGGATCAGTAAGAGATCGGAAGAAGGCGCTGTTAGGTGAATGAGTTTGCGATCTAGACGCGTGAGAGAGATGGCCATCTCGACCCCTGAACGTGACCGCGACCGCGAAGCAACATCCCTACCAACCAAGCTACCAGCACCACTAAAGAGACGCGCAAGGAACACTACCAAGCAAAACGAACACTACCGCAGGCGACCATTATAGCTAGACCTATTAGCCGACGACTCCAACACCATCTAGATCAACAGCAGCCAACCCATCCAGCAAGCTAGGAAGAGCACCACCACTAACAAAGACCTACTTACCGCGTTAACTAAGATTATCTAGTAGTAGAATAAACTAATCTAAAATCTTAAACGCGAGACTAGAGAGATTAGAAAGAACTAGTAAGTAACTATTAACTATAATACAAAACTAATTAATAAGATTGCTAAGCTAAAGACACGCGTTGATAACCTCGTGGTAGCAACCTCTAGTACGCGTACCTAGGCCGAGGTAGCGTCCACAGGCGCATCTACAGGACTAAACGCCACAGCCGCGCCGCTAGCAAGCCAGCAGCACAGTATTAGAACTAACCTTACCTCTATCAACGTGCCCAGCGTCACTATAGACATTTCTAGGGTAGATAGCAAAAATAGTAGATTATTAGTAGGAATAGTTAGAGTAGCTATAGAAAAAGAGATACGCATAATAGAGAACTAAGCAAACTAGCGATGCCACATAGTTACTATCGATTACGCGACCTAGAGCTAGATTAGGATCACGTATAGAGACGAAGATAAGCACTAGCTAGTTAAGAGAGTAGTAGAGAAGATTAGTATAGGCTCGCGCGTATTGCGCGACGAGCTCTATATAGTTAAGATAGATAATATTAAGAGAATAGTAGTATTAGACGAGAAAAATAAGATTAGAGCGGGAGTAGTAGAAGCCTATAGCGAGAAGAATAGAACGACAGTCGCTAAGATTACCTAGCTTAGCAAGAGGGATATCCTAAAGGCATATAATTCTATAGTAGTATATATAACTAAGAAAAGTAACGTAAGGAGACTTATCGCAGAAGGCTTCTTCCACGCGGGTGGAGAGTCTGGCATAACAAGCGTATTTAAGTAGCGACTACGGCTAGAGTAGTACTACAACTACTAGAAGCTCGGCTATAAAGCGTATTAGTGCTAAAAGGCGTAAAGATATAGGAGATATACTAAAGAAGGCCACCACTATAAGAGCTATAGTAAAGTAGTAATAAAGTACGTGCTATACGGAGGACCACACGAATCATTTAGTAGAAACTATTAGATGCTATACCCACCTTAATATAAATAGAGTATTCTATATAATCTAGCTTAATATTAGTTGTAACGACGTTACAGTTCTGCCCAGTACCGGACCCTTACCGGAGTTAGATCGGAACGAGTATCCGCCGCCCTCCTTTCAGCAGTCCAGTATTCTTGGTGTCGGATCCGATTCGGACCCGACTAAGACAGGTATATATTGAGACTCTGCCTGTAGCTAGTTCTGTAGACTTTTGATATCCTTTCGTACAAGGCCTATAGGTGTCTATTTGAATCAAGGCTCGTTTGCTGTCCCACGCACTTCCATATGCCTCTGAGTGACACTACTGCCAATACTGATCCGAGTAGTCTTGCCTGCGCCGTTACATTAGTGTTAGATTGTGAGGGGTGGTTAAGGACAGTAGACTGTGATAAAAATATGTGATAAAATGCTGGATTAGATTGATTGTCTTCAAGGAGACGCGCCCGCGCGTCCCCTTAAAGGGGTCTATTTTCTTATTCTGATCCTAGCCACAGCAGCTCCAGCTTGAGCAGGGATTTCTCTTGGCAGCCAACCTGATTGGCTGTATGCCTGGCCCCTACTGGGGAGTTTGGTATCAAGACAACTATTGCTCGTATCTGACAATTAGAAAGTAAGATAAAGTATATAAAGGCTTAATAAACGATAAAGAGTTGTAAGACGTAGTGGTAGTAGCTATCTAGGAGCCGTATACACAAAGGATCTAGGGTCAGCTACTAATAACGCCCATACTCCACCACAAGTAGACTAAGATGGTGCTATCAACCTAGCGAGAAGGAAGATAGTCAATACAGAGTATGCTGTGGGTGAATAGAGAGGTAGAGGCAGAGTAGATACGGGTAGAGTCGCCGGACTTAACAACAGCGATCATCCAGCTACACAAGCGTTGGGTGTTAGTAGTATTAGTGTATATACTAGGAGGAGACCTATAGGCGTTATAAGATATATATAAAAAGATAGATAGATTAATTATAGAGATAAGACGAAGGGCTAATACAGTAGTGGACGTTATACTAGCCGGCGACTTCAATCAGCACGACTAGCTATAGGGAGGAAAGGATATAACACTAGTCAGACAGGGCGAGGCAGACCTAATCATCAATCTAATAATAGAACACGCGCTTAGCAGCCTACTCCCACGCGGCACTAAGACATAGTAGTGTGGAGAGTATAAGACGATAATTAACTTAGTGCTAGCGTTAAAAGAGCTAGCAGACACGGTACTAAGATACGTCGCCTATAACACTAAGCACGGTTCTAATCACCAAATAATCGAGGCAGTCTTTAACAGCTCTATGCTAGTGGCGCAGCAATAAGAGCGGCTTCTACTTAAGAACGCACCGTGGAAAGTAATCAACGACAGGATCGCTAGAGCACTTAGCGCGACTCCACCAGCGGGTATGACGCAGTAGAGGACTAATAGACTAATAGTGGTGGTCCTAGAGACAGTACACGTACTAACACCTAGGGCTAAGCTATCACCATACGCGAAGAGGTGGTGGACGTAGGACCTAACATAGCTACGCCGCATCTACACGCACTAGAGGAACTAAGCAAGAGCCGCAAGGCGGTTAGGAGTTACTAGGCTGGACCTAGAGGAGACTACAAAGGGAGTATCAAAGCAGTATTATAATACCATTCGACAGCAGAAGAGAAAGCACTGGGATAATTTCCTAGCAGACAATAATAATATCTAGAACGCGGCTAAGTACCTAAAGGTGGGCAACGAGGCGTTTGGGATAGTCCTAGCGCTTCGTAGAGCGGACAATATAACTATAAGCGACCATAAGGAGCAAGCAGAGGAGTTGCTTAGCACTTTCTTCCCTCCACTACCTAGCAGCATCAACGACGAGGGAGCCAGGCCGCAGAGAGCACCTGTGGAAATACCGACCATCACGCTCGAGGAGGTGGAGAGGCAGCTACACGTCGCCAAGTCATAGAAAGCACCTAGAGACGACGGACTGCCTATCATAGTATAGAAGTAGGTCTAGCCAGTAGTAAAAGACCATATACTTGCGCTATTCCGACAGTCACTAGAGGAGGGAGTGTTGCTTAGCTAATAGAGACACGCTAACGTGCGCCACCAGTGAGCTGGCCACACCAGTGAGCTGGCCGCCCCACCAAACCTGACCCAACTCTCTCCACAACCACCACAATGCCGCGACAACAACGCGCTCAATTAACTTCTCGCAAAGATAGAATTAGTCTTACTATAGCTTCTTATTATAATAATCTAAAGTAATCTATCTATGCTCTCTTAAAAGTATAAAATGTGCCAAAGTCGACTCTTTAGACGCGCCTCCGTGGTGTCCAGCCGTGATTAGAGATAGTCTCTACTAAGCGAAAGCTATCACCTATTAAAGAGTAGTCTCTCGTATAGTGGATCTTAAAGCTAGATTAACGAGGGTTTCCACCCTATATTATTAACGTGCGACGAATGGCAGACGCTCTACTCGCTGCGCGTGGCCAAGATCCACCTCTATAGCTAGTTAGTAAGAACTAGGTATCGCGCTTTATCTAGAGCTAGCCTAAGCTTTAGACGAAATAGAGTAGAAGATTTAATAGCTAGCGCGCCTGCTGTGAGGATCCTAGCGTGATTACAACGTGGTTTAAGCTAGTAGAGGAGACGCGCTAGACGTACGGCGTTCTTAATTAAGATATCTATAACTTTAATAAGACTAGATTCGCGATAGGCGTCGCTATATCGTTAAAGGTAGTTACAAGCTCTAAAAGAGTTAGTCGGCTAGCCATTGTAGAGCCAGACAATCGCGAGTAGGTTATAGTAATTGAGTACGTTAACGCGTCTAGCTAGTCTCTACCACCCTTAGTGATCCTATCTAGTAAAGTCTATTAGAATATCTAGTATCGTGATCTCCTATAAGACTAGATTGTTAGCGTCTTAGAAAATGGCTGGATGATAGATAAGCTCGGCGTAGAGTGGGTGAAGCACTTCAACCAGTATATAGTAGCTTATATAGCGGGAGACTATTAGCTTCTTATTCTAGACGGCCATAGTAGCCACGCCACGCTAGAGTTCGACCAGTACTGTACTAAGAATAAGATCATCACCCTCTGCATGCCGCCTTACACCTCTCATCTCCTCCAGCCGCTTGACGTAAGCTGCTTCTCTCCACTTAAGCGCGCGTACGGACGTGAGGTTGAGGAGCTCGCTCGCCATGGGGTCTACCACGTGGATAAAATAGACTTCCCTGAAGTCTATCTACGGATCCGGCCAATAGTATTCACGCAGCAGAATATCCAGGCAGGCTTCCAAGCGACAGGCCTTATCCCTCCTTGTCCAGATCGCGTCCTATCGTCTCTTATAGTTGTCCGTACACCATCTCCACCACAGACAACTACAGATAATAACAACATAACGCAGCTAGAAACACCACATACAGTAGCACAGCTTCAGCAGCAGGCAAAGCTTCTTCAAGACCAGTTCCATCGGGAATCGCAGAGTCCAACAAGCCAGCTTCTTCGCCAAGTTATTAAAGGCTATCAGATTACAATGCAATCAGCAACAATACTTGCTGAAGAGAATAAGAAGCTACGTGAAGAAGTCCTGCGTCAATGACAAAAGCAGAGTCAGCAGCGTCAATATATCGCTGCTGGTGGAGCTCTCCAGGTGCGACAAGCTCAGCAGCTTACTACAGAGGCAGAAAGGGTGGTGATAGAGGCTAGCCAGAGCCAGGGTGGTGAGCGACGTCAGCGCGCGCCGCCGACGTGTACAAAGTGCCATATTCAAGGACATAGTCGTACTACATGCAAGGCTATACAATAAATTATATATCTTAATTTTATCTTATTTTATTACGTTGTTGTGGATCAATTGCGCAGAGAGTCGCGTCAAGTTGGGTGGGGTGCCCAGCTTACTGATCTGCCCAGCTTACTGATCCCGCACGTTAAAAGTTACTTTCTCAGAACTAGATCCTACAAGGATACTTATAATGGTCCGTAAGGGCTAAGTGATGAAAAAAGATATGAACGTATTCACATCAGAGTCTTACCAGCAAGGCTCAGCTGCGGCTAAGAGGTCGTGATAGGCGCCCAGAACACTCCTATACGCCCAAAACGTCCATGAGCTGCGAGCGGCGGCGCTTAATGCTGTGGATCATGAAACAGAAGCTCATAGGCTATTACACACAACCACTCAGCCCACTGCTCCTTCCTACACAGCCGTCGTCGCCTTCATACACAGAAGCGCCCCTTTAATGCGCCACTCAAAGACTCTTTTCATAAAACTCAAGAAAATAGGTATTCTGTAAAACGGGAAACCACATCTTAAGCAGCGTCGTGCAGAAGAAATCCTACGCTGCGCACAGCTTAGCCAGATGCCTAGAGACGCGCCCTATCATCAGCAAATCAGCGGTGTCTCTACTCAGAACCACTCACACGTCTTTGTAGGTTCCGCAGGAAATGTCTGCTTTGGCGATTCACACAACTCTAAAGGTACACTAAGTAGTCTTATTTTATAATATTCGCCACTAACATGGCCGCCTTCTAGAAGCGTTAGAACAAGCTTGTCGCAACGCCCTCTTCCTCACGGATCCCCACGTCGATCGCGAACGCCTGGTCAGCGCGAAAGGCGTAAGAGTCGCGGGCACCTGCGAGTGGATTACACACAATGCGAGCTACCGCATGTGGCTAAATAGCAACAATGATGGCGATGGCGATAACGATGGCGATAGCGATGGCGACACGCGCCTGCTGTGGATCTCGGGCGGGCCCGGCAAGGGCAAGACAATGATGTCTGTCTTTTTGACAGAGGAGCTGGAGAGGCACACAGCGCATATAGACAGCGCAGAGTTGGTGTTCTTATTTTGCAGCGCCGAAGACGAGAAGCGTAGCACGGCTATAGCTGTGCTCCGTGGGCTTGTATACCAAATTATCGCCAAGCGGCCGCAGCTAGTCAAGCACGCGTTACCACACTTCAAGACCCAAGAAATAACGCAGCAGACGGTGTCGTCTCTAGAAACACTGTGGCTTATATTTGGAGAACTTGTGGCCGACGTTGATCTTGGTACAATCTTCTGCGTGCTTGACGGGCTCGACGAGTGCGATAGCACACTGAGAGTGCTGTTGCCCAGACTTGTAGGTCTACTTGCAGATGGAATGCCATCGTCGACGAATAGTGCGTTCAAGCTAGCGGTAGTCAGCCGGGACCTGCCTGGCCTGCGAGGCTGCAGGACGAGAGTAAGACTAGATCCTGACAACGACGAGAAGGTAGCTAGCGACATTAAGCTGTTCGTGTCCGCGCGAGTACAGGAGCTGTCGAGAATCGAAGGGGTCGACCAGGAATTTCAAGCATCTGTGGAGACAGCTCTCCTCCAACGCGCTGAGGGAACGTTCCTATGGGTAGGCTTTGTGGTGGATGAGCTGTTGCAAAAGCGGACATGTAGTGAAGTACTAGAAGCTCTCGATGCTATCCCAAGCGGCCTACCAGCGATATACAGCCGCATGCTACTGCAGATCCCAGCGAAGCATAGACAGGTGAGCTGTGCGATATTGCGCTGGGTCACTTTAGCTATTCGCCCTCTGCAGCTGCAAGAGCTGGCTGCTGCGACAGGTGTCCGACCCTACTCCCTTCAGATGACCACAGAACAAGCGATGCGCGATGTAATTACACTGTGCGGGCCGTTGCTTAAGATACAAAAGCAGGAGGTCAGTCTCGTCCACCAGTCAGCGCGAGACTACCTACTGCGCAAAGAGCGCGACAGCGATAGAGTGCTAGAGGCGTTTCGCCTTAACTTCGAGAGCTCACACCTTGAGCTAGCGCGGAAGTGTCTTGACTGTATTGCACAGAGCGACTTGCAATATAGAGTTGTAGACCTAAACGCTAAGCTAGACTCTCAAGAGTCTCCGCTGTTGCGATATGCAGCGCTTTACTGGCCTGACCATGCGGAGAGTTGTTCTGCACTAGCAGCAGAGCTGTATGACCCTTCTGGGCTTTTTTTTCAGGAGGAATCTCCTCTACGAGATTACTGGTTACAGTCCTGGGCTAAGGGGAAGGTATGTTTCTATGAGCCTCTTCCATTACTGTATCTGGCAGTTCTTTTTGAAATTCTACCATGGATAGAAGTTGCAGGAGCAGAAAAGAGCTGGTGGCTTGGATACCACAAGTGCGTGAACGAGAAGGATGACAATGGGGTGACACCACTGCATTTGGTGGCTGAAAAACAGAGGGAGGCGGTATTGCGACTGCTAGTAGATCTTGGAGCGGACATCAAGGCGAAGGATAACGATGGGAAGACAGTGCTGCACTCAGCAGTTTCATCGTGGAGAGCGAATACAGCAGTAGTACAGCTACTAGTAGACAGAGGAGCAGACATCAAGGCGAAGGATAACGATGGGAAGACAGTGCTGCACTCGGCAATTTCATCGTGGAGAGAGAATACAGCAGTAGTGCAGCTATTAGTAGACAGAGGAGTAGACGTTAAGGCAAAGGATAACAATGGGGTGACGGCACTGCATTTGGTAGCTTCATCGTGGAGAGAGGATACAGCAGTAGTGCAGCTACTAGTAGACAGAGGAGCAGACGTCAAGGCGAAGGATAACAATGGGGAGACGGTACTACACTGTGCAACTAGAAACCAGGGGGAGGCGGTAGTGCGGTTACTATTGGACAGAGGAGCAGACGTCAAGGCGAAGGATAACGATGGGAAGACGGTACTACACTGTGCAACTAGAAACCAGGGGGAGGCGGTAGTGCGGTTACTATTGGACAGAGGAGCAGACGTCAAGGCGAAGGATAACGATGGGAAAACGGTACTACACTGTGCAACTAGAAACCAGGGGGAGGCGGTAGTGCGGTTACTATTGGACAGAGGAGCAGACGTCAAGGCGAAGGATAACGATGGGAAGACAGTGCTGCACTCGGCAGTTTCATCGTGGAGAGAGAATACAGCGGTAGTACAGCTACTAGTAGATAGAGGAGCAGACATCAAGGCGAAGGATAACGATGGGGAGACGGTACTACACTGTGCAGCTGGAAAACAGAGGGAGGGGGTAGTGCGACTGCTAGTAGATCTTGGAGCGGACGTCAAGGCGAAGGATAACAATGGGACGACAGCGCTGCACTATGCAGCTTGGAAAAGAAACGAGGCGGTGGTACAGCTGCTAGTAGATCTTGGAGCGGACGTTAAGGCGAAGGATATTTATGGGCTAACGGCGCTGCACTCTGCAGCTTCATTGGGGAGAGGGAATAAGGCAGTAGTACAGCTACTAGTAGATCTTGGAGCAGATGTCAAGGCGAAGAATGATAATGGGGAGACGGCACTACACTGGGCAGCTTCGTTGACAAGGAGCAAGGCGGTGGTGCAGCTGCTGGTAGATCTTGGAGCAGACGTTAACGCGAAAGATACCCGAGAGATAACAGCGCTGCACTGGGCAGCTGGAGAAGGGAAAAAGGCAGTAGTACGGCTGCTAGTAGATCTTGGAGCGGACGTTAAGGCGAAGGATATTTATGGGATGACGGCTCTACACTGGGCAGCTTTATGGGCAAGAAACGAGTCGGTGGTACAGCTCCTAGTAGATCTAGGAGTAGATATCATGGCCAAGGATAATAATAGGATGACGGCCTTACACATAGCAGCTTGGGAAGGGAGGGAGGCGGTAGTGCAGCTACTAGTAGATCTTGGAGCGGACGCAGATGGCGAGTGGGAGATGGCACTGTACGTGGCAGCTGAAAGAGGGAATGCGGTAGTGGTGCGGCTACTAGTGGATCGTAGAATGGATGCTAAGGCAGGAGATAACAAAGGGAAGACGGTGCTGCACCGGGCAGCTGAGCGGGTAAGGAATGAAGTACTAGTCTGGCTGCTGATGGGCCTCGCAATGGACGTCTAGGCAGAGGATATCTAAGGGAGAATGGGACTTCAGCGAATGCTTTCCAATAAAACCACGATGTAGTAGTTATAGCAAAGTGTGAAGGGCTGAGCCCGTGGTCCTTACGTGGAGTCACGTGACCTTAAACAACATAACACGTCCTCCGACAACCCTGTAAGCTGAGCATGTCGTATAATGTGTGGACTGGAAGCTGATTATGCAAGCGAGTGTAACTCGAAGCTACTCTAATAAAGTCAATCATCTACGATTAAGAGTACGAATAAGGCTAAACTGCTAGAAGCAAGAGCTTAGCCACATGCAAGAAGATGCACTGATTACTGAGAGGTAGGTATTAGCCTCACAATCGTCTTAACCAAGTAACAGTAGAATGACTACTGCTGGAACTACGTGCACGTTGATGATTCGTCACTTCAGTATCATTAGACCGATAAACTATCCCAGCGACGCTAGCAAGGAGAACGGCCGACCCGCCCCGGCTATAGGGTCATAAGCTTTCCAGCGATTGAGAAGTATCATATCATAGATATTAGCAGGAGCTAGATGGCTTAAGTTAATCTAAAGCGTATAAGGTATAGCTTCCCGCTAAGCGAGGCTGACATCCCCCCTGCTGTGAGAAAGGGCGCGAAGTGTAGATACCGGAAGCCGATTGTGCAAGCGAGTGTACGCAAACAGTGTAGTCTTAGTCTTTAGCTAGGCCTTTCATTAGGGTTTTCGATGCATGGTCTTGTCTCACTGGGCTATCTATAGAAGTAAAATGCTCTGTGCTAATATTAGTTGATGAGCTTTTGTGGAAAGGTAGCTAGGCTCGATGTTGATGTGCTGTTTGTATACTGATTTCATCCACAGCTCTAATATTCGAGCGATATAAGAGGATTTCTTTGTCAGATGATGTTCTTTCTAGGGCATGGCTTGTCGAGTTTGAGAGTTTTACACGTACTGGAACTATCGTGAATCAGGATGCTAATTCCCGATTGGCTCGCGTTCACCAACTACCTGCTTTGTCTACTTGAGGCTTACAAAGACATCGTTTGAAACGTATGAATTTGATGCATAGATATGCGCTATAAAGTGCCGCTGTGCATCTCACATTGGTTCTCCAGATCTGAGTCCCTCTCTTTACCTCTTCCATCAACAAAACCCAATATCAATGGCTGAAGTCGAGGCACGGAAGCAACGTCTGGTTGCTAAACTCGAGGAGGAGCTTCAGCGACCATGTTATTTCGATCGTGCCCAAATTTACGAAAGGTTCGATCTCGAACAATTAGAGACCGATGAGACAAAGCAGAAGATATGCGACCTCTGGAATCACCATCAGGCTGAGAAACCATCATGAGGTATTGTTACTTGTGGGCATCTGGGACCCCTGCTGAATGAGGTTCTGCAACAAACATTAGAGCCTCAGTTATCGCTGCCATCTTATGTAGATATTTCAGGGGCATTATATGCCATGGCGTCCATAAGTATAGTAAGGCGTAATTGGAAATGGAAAAAGTACTATGCTAGAAGTAGAGGCTGGTTTATCGGCGCTAAAAAGTAAGGTCGCTAGAGTGAGCCATATCTAGGTAGTAGAAGCTGTAGGAGCACCATGGATGGCACCAGGTGAGAGAATATATTAGTTGGGGGCTTTACTTACAGTGCGGCTACTACAGTGCTTAGCAAATGCGGCTTCCCCGCGGAAGTGAACAGCTGAGCGCAGTGCAGGCGGAGCGTGCGGCTGAGTGACGGACAGCCAACAGCCAGTGACGACGACAATCAACAGGCCGCCCCCAACGCTACATGCAGCCTTCATGGACAATATGCCGCCGCCTGCTTCGCTTCCTCAGCCTCGCGACGTGTCTCACGATGCACCTCGCGCGCGAAGGTGCTTGACGTTGCCTACATCACGTCGCACCATCTAGTCCCTCACCAAGGTTGACACGATGCGACGGCGTTTTGACTTCCGCTCGAAGAAGAGCAAGACGAAGGCATGTCTCCTAGATCGCATTTTGCTTCACACAGTCTGACACCCAGGCAGGTTCCCGCGGAAGTGTCCTCGACATCCTCAGAACCAGCAGAGCCAGCTACCACGCCCTCACTACCAACACCAGCAACTGATGCAGTTCTACACGGTCTGCAGGTAGTGTGTGAAGGCACCAATGCAGTCGTTGAGTGCGCTGTCCCGCCACGACGTTCTCCGCCCAGCAACTGACGCCAGCCTAGCATCGTCGCAGTCCACGGCCTGAACGGGCACTGCGAGAAGACGTGGACGGCAGGCAGCGGCGCCGACAGCGTCAACTGGCTGCGCGACCTGCTCCCGCACGACCTCCCTAACGCGCGCATACTCAGCTGGGGCTATGACGCCAATACACACAGTAGGTCGCGAGTGAGCTGCCAGTACCTGTACGACCATGCACGAACGCTGGTGGCGGACCTGTGCCTGGAAAGGCAGCTTACGGAGGCATGTAGTAGACAGGCTGAATTCAGGAGAAGAAGCTAAGTCAGGATAGACCAGCAAGCGGCCGATCATCTTTGTAGCGCACAGTCTGGGCGGCATTATCGTGAAGAGCGTAAGTGAGATTGTCAAAGGCACATTCACACTCGACTGACAAACACACAGGCGCTCATCCACTCAGACGCGGCCCGCCGAGGCGCCCTAGAAGCGCACCGCGCCATTAAGCTGTCGACGTACGGCATCCTGTTCATGGGCACGCCTCACCAAGGCGGCAGCGGCGTCGCGCTGGGCAGGCTCATGGTCAACGCGGCGTCGGTTTTTGTAGCGGCGGACGACCGTCTGCTGCAGCACCTGGAGCGGGACTCGGAGTGGCTGCAGCAGCAGCTAGGGCAGTATGGGCCGATCAGCGGTGACTTTGTGACGAAGTTTGCGTTCGAGGCGTACGCAACGCCGACGTTACTTGGCAGATCGATTATGGTGAGTTGCTCTGCGATTGGTTATGCGTAGTGGCTACTTGCTAACGTCGGCCAGGTCGTTCCCAAAGCGTCAGCTGTAGTGCCAGGCGCTGCGGACGGCGAGCCGATCGCGATACACGCGGACCACATCCACATGGTCAAGTTTGGGTCGAAGACGGACCCTGGGTACAGGACGGTATCAGGCCATCTGCGGATGATGGCTAGGGATGCAGGCAACGCGATCGGCAGGCGATGGGACATGGAGGCCAAAGTAAACGCGGGTACGTAATCTTGCGATAGCAATCATGTTGGCGGAGCAGTAATGGTAGTAGTAGTAACAAAGCGTTCTTAGTCCATTCTAACGAGCCTATCGTGTCGTTTGCTGTCAAGTTCAGCGTGCCCGAGGTGCCGCGTGTCGACCATTTCGTTGGCCGGAGTGAGAAGCTGGATGCCATCTATAGAGAACTTCAGCAGGACAGGTGTCGCAGGACGGCAGTTGTGCATGGTCTGGGTGGGATGGGCAAGACGCAGCTGGCACTGGCATACGCGCAGCGACATAAAGACGAGTACTCGGCCGTATTCTGGGTTAATAGTAAGGACATTGACACTCTGAAGCAGGGCTATGCGGCCGCAGCGAGACGCATCTACCGCGACCACTCGTCACTGGTGCATCTGAAGGCTGTTGCAGAAAGCAGTGACCTTGACGAAGCAGTCGAGGCAGTTAAGCGGTGGCTAAGTAGCGCTAGGAACGACAACTGGCTGGTCATATACGACAACTACGACACGCCGAAGCTGCCAGGGCGTCACGAGCCAGGCACGTTCGATATCCGGCCGTTTCTTCCTGAAGCAGACCAAGGAGCCATACTAATCACGACGCGGTCGTCTCAACTGCAGCTGGGTCGTCCTGTCGCAGTAAAGAAGCTGCAGGACGTTGAGCACAGCCTAGAGATACTGTCGCAGACGTCTAGACGAAAGGGGCTACGTAGTGGTAGGTGACCTCTCTGTATATTCCTACTGCAGCTGCTAATCCCACATCAAGACCCCGATGCCCACGAACTGGCCCGAGAATTAGACGGCTTGCCACTTGCTCTTGCCACAGCTGGTGCCTACCTCCACCAGCTGTCGACCAGTCTTGCCGATTACCTTCAGCTTTACAAGCAATCGTGGCTCCGCCTACAGCAAATAACGCCGCAGCTACTCTCGTACGAAGACCGAGCGCTGTATTCAACATGGGATATCTCGCTTGGTCATGTCAAGCAGCAGAGTGAGCTCGCAACGAAGCTTCTGCAGCTGTGGGCGTATTTTGACAATCAAGACGTTTGGTTTGAGCTTCTGCAGGAAGGTCGTCGAGATGGACCAGAGTGGTTCGCAGAGCTGACGGAAGATCGACTCAGCTTCGACAAGGCCATTAGAGTGCTCTGCGACTATGTACTAGTGGAGGTAGATGATACGCTCCAAGATGGCCGCATAGAATCGCAGGGATACAGTATGCACAGCTGCGTGCACTCGTGGACGAAGCATGTAGTGAACGATGAGTGGGATGACAGCATGGCCAGATTGGCATTACGGTGTGTAGGCTCACACATTCCTGACAGTGACAAACCTAGTTACTGCGTTGTCCAGCAGCGGCTTGTTCAACACGCCAATCGGTGTCGAGAAATCATATGTACACGGCTAACGGAAAAGGACGATGATTTGGCAACAGCTGGGGCCATCTACAACTTGGGCAGACTCTATCTACAGCGGGGCAGGCTAGACGAAGCAGAAGAGATGCTGGAGCGGGCGTTCGAACGATATCTTGAGGTACTAGGACTTGAGCACACATGTACGCTTCATATAGTCCACGCTTTAGGCCTTCTCTATGTAGATCAGGCTAAGCTAGCAACGACAGAGGAGATGTACCAATGGGCATTAGAAGGATTTACGAAGGCATCTGGATTTGGGCCTGAACACCCAATGACACTCACCACCATCAACAGCCTTGGTCTTCTCTATATGACCCGCGGTATGCTTAACAAAGCAGAGGAGATGTTCTGGCTGGCAGAGAAAGGAAAGAACAAGGTCCTAGGGCCTCATCATATATCAACGCTTGAGACGGTCAATAACTTAGGCATCCTCTACATACGTCTAAGCAAGCTTGACAAGGCTGAAGAGCTATTACAGCAAGCATCAGAAGGATTCAACGCAGTTGGACATGACCACACGGCAACACTCGAGGCCTTTCACAACCTAGGCGTTCTTTATATGGAACAAATGAAGCTGGATGAAGCAGAGAAGATGTACAACAGGGCTCTGGAAGGGAGGGAAAGAGCCCTAGGACCTGACTCCACATTGACTCTTCACACAGTAAATAACTTAGCCAATCTCTACGCGACTCAGGGCAAGCTGGACAAGGCAGAGGATATGTACCAACGAGTGCTCGCAGGATTCAAGGCATTTGGACCTAATCACCCGTCAACGCTCCTCGCGCTCAACAATCTTGGCGTTCTCTACGGAAAGCAAGGCAAAATAAAGGAAGCAGCCAATACGCTACAGCAGGCGCTGACAGGAAAGTACAAGACACTTGGGCCTAATGACACATCGACGCTCGATACAGTCATGAACTTTGCTTACCTTCACGTGAGGATGGGCCAGCTGCATGAAGCTCAGAAAATATTCGAACATGCACTAGAGGGATACAAAAACACAGCTGGGCCTAATCACTTATCATCACTTCACGCGCTCCATGAGTTAAGTATCGTTGTTGCATTGTGGGGCAGACTATGCAAGGCAATGGAGATGAAAAAGCAGGCTCTTGCCGGGTTTGAGAAAACATTCGGTTATGAACACGAGGTATGCGGTCGACTTCGCCGTACTCTTACCATGTTTCAGGTCGCAAGAACAATTGTTTTGATTCTCATTTTGTATCTGCTAACCATTTCTGTTAACTACTTTTGTTGACAAAATAGAAACATTTTGCAGTCGAAGAAGACAGGAGGCGGTTGAGCACGATCACACATTGACACTTGACACTTGACACAGTCAATAGTTTGGGTATCATCTGTGTGCGTAAGGACAGGCTGGACGAGACCTCGCATGATGGCTGCGGCATATTGAAGGAACGTGAAATGAGAGTTGAACTTGGTATTTTCGATACACTTTCTCCGCAACACACAGTTCTTCCGCTAGTGAGCGCTCGTCTCTTAGAACCACGGGGACGTATGTGCGGAGAGCATATGGGAACCAGAGTGCTTTAAGAGCTTCGTGCAGGATGTGGTCGACGAAGTCGAGGTCACAACGAAGAGGTAATACGACTGCGAGGTATAGTGGAGTTTCTTATCGTTCTTGAGTAGAGTCATACTTAGCGTCAGCCTAGGCCTTGCTTGTGCTGCTTAGAAACTTATTAAGCAAAGATTAGGATGTGGTACTCACGGGGCCATCACCGTTGCGCGTTTAGAAGGCTGTGTTCGCGTCGCAGGAGGATATTACGGAGGCCATGATAGTGGCAGCATGAAAGGCTGTATGAGCAGTGGCAAGACTGAAGTTGCACACATCTGCATGCCAACAACATACTAGCAGCGCTAGGTCCGTAGCAGGCGTGGCGCTAAACTTATCAACACGTAACTTTACAATGACTAGCCTAGTCCTCGCATTTGCGCTACAACTTGGCGTGGCTAACAACATTTGATGTTTGTATGATACTGCGCGCATGCTACTTTACCCCTATACTCATTACATCATCACCAGATATACTATAAGGCGATACGCTCAGCCACATAGATAGCAGCCACAGGAACTGGCAGCTACTCGATCATCACAACCAGTGCACGGCTGCTTTATGCAAATGAGTTGTGGATGTGAATTAGATAACAGAGATGCGTTCAGGATACGGCTGGGTCAATTCTAGAAAGGAAGGATGTAGCGTCCTTAGAGGTAGCTACAAATTATGGTATCTTGAGGCCAGCAAGAGATTGGCAACGGAGACGCGCAAGGATACATGATGCCTCCGAGCCCAAGTGTCTATTCCGAGATCACCTGCGCTGTAGGGATTTTGTTGATATAGCCACACGATCATCTCTATATTCCCAAATCACTTTTGTTTCACAATATACCACCAATGATTTGTGTAGGTGACCTCGTTCGGCTTGTCTCCGCATACTGCAAGCGAAGGAGACATTCCCCTCCACTTATTCACTTGAGCGTTCTTCACAAATTCAGCCCCCAGATTCTTCCAAATTTCCATCTCTCGCTGGATCTCAAAATATCTAGGCGCAGTAAAGAGTGTTGGGTGTGGAGCGTGTGCAAGATATCTAATGGTTGGGCCCCAGGATGCCACTTCGTCTACCGAAAATCCCGAGTGGAAGGCTGCTGCTAGATCGGGCGTCTTGTACGAGTCAGTAGGAACGTATGTGTGATATGAACCTCCCCAAACGGTAATAGAGATCGATCGTCCCGCTCCGGTACACATAGTGCAGCACTGAGGGGTGTGTGACTTTTGGAGTTGTAAATTAGGACCCACGAATGATAACTGAAGTGTTCTGAGAGACGGTAGGAGGTGCAATAGCTTCTCAAATGCAGGAACAGAGACATATTCAGCTTCAGCTGTACCGATAAGATGAAGATTGATTGAACCCCGAGTGTCGATATTGGTTGTTATCGCTTCCAAAGCAGCGATTAAGGTGAGTTGAATGGTTGTCGTGTTGGTACTGTATCTCATACACTCGACGAATTCTCGTTCCTTGGGAAAGTCTCCCTGGTACCTCAAGTTTCGATTCATCTTGGAACTGAAGCCACTCATGCCTGAGAGCTCTGTATAGCAGTCATACCAATCCGTTGCAGAAGACAGGGGATGATATTGCTTTCTGGGGAATTTGGTGAGAAAAACAGTAAAACTCTTCCCTGTTCGCCCGTGGAGATCTATCAATATCTTGTTATCGGCTGCAACGTCTTGCAAGGTGGCGCACTCCACTGATGAATGTGTTTGCTGACAAGACGTGCAGAATGAGGTAAGAAGGCAGTGTCGGCATGCGTTCAACTTAGCCCCATGTTCAAGTTGAGGCTCGCTTCTATAACAATGACAGCAATACGGTTCGCAGCTAACGGTTAGTGTCAGCTTGATAATGGATACAAAATGGATATGGTTCATTGCCAGTGGGTTGATGGACATACCCAATCAATCTTCCAAGTTCACTAGGATTCTGAGTACCAAATCTTAACAAATCTTGCTCCTATCAAAACCTCAGAATCTGCTCATTCGTCTTGTCACATGAGCCGAATAATATACTTTCTCGTGATAATAGTGATTCCAATGCCTGCCAGCCGAGGGTACATATCCTTTCTCTTTGTTTGAAGCAACGAGTTTCTTGCAGATCTTCTTGTGGCTTCCGTTCCAGTCTTTCTTTTGGCACTGTACTGAGCAGTATGAAACCCGTTTGTAAGCGCTGCATCGATTAAGATTGGATGATATGTCCCAGCAGGAAAAGCATAGAGCTTGTTTCAATGCCAGAGTTGGGATCAGATGGTAATCTGATTTCAAATCAGCATTGGAATCTTGGGATGCCATCTCTGAGTTGCGGTAGAGTATTTGGAGGTTTGATTGTCTTTTAAGATGTTCAATCTCATGACACGCCGCAGCCTGTGCAGAAACGACCCCGCATCCTGCACCTCTCTACCCTCAACCAATAGGTACATAAGCCCGCTTATGTACACTTCTCCTCGAACCTGAAAACTAGGTTCATTTTCTTGTCAACACTCGTTCACTAAGGCTCCAGTAGGCGAACCGTGGCCGCGATTTACTTCTTCGTATCATGTGTAGAATGGAAAACTGAGGACATAGACTTGCTCTTCTGGGCGGCGTTTAGGAGGTCTTCCGGTTAGCTCAACGGCTTGACGTAGGCTCAACGAAGGTGTAAAGCACTCCTACAAGAACCTGATATCTATCGAACGCGATCCTAGCGGTACAGCAAAGCTCGCCTGTTTAAGAACAATATAGGAAGGCAAGCACTCGTTGGACCAGTGTGTATCATGTTAATTACTGGTGGCACAGTTTGATCCATGACTTGGTGTCACCATGAAAGCGTGATTTGACTCGTTGCATCGACTGACCATCTGAAACTAAATCATGACATGGCAGTGAAACGAGATTTGTGACGAGCTGCGCCTTAATTCCCAGTGGATCGTGGAGGAAAGGCGGCACGCGACCATCGCATCACGTGATAAAACCCTCTCCAAATAAGTAGGCAGGAAAGTAGATCAAAGGGAATGTGGAAACTGGGAACATTCAATTCTTCTTCTTTACCTTAATTCCAATATAGCTTGGGGCCTAGAGTACCAAATCGAATTGAGTACATGCCGAGTGTAGTTCAGTCTAGACGGTGTCGTATTGGGTTGTCCCCTGTTGATGCGTCGCCAAAACGTCATTGCGGCCAAAATTTGGGCGGCGGCGAAAGCGGCGGCCGGGTTGGATCACAGCGCAGTAAGCAACAAATACAACTAGACACTACTTTTGCATGTTTTCCGTCATTTTGCTCTCGACGGAACCTTTTCTTGGGAACTTTCAGCAATCCGCAGTGTACAACACGGTATCATGACGAGTCACGAGCAGTACATACTGCGCGTCACTGCAGGCGCAACTTACGATGTCTCTAAGCAGCAGCCTGTGCCTGTAAACAGTGAAAAGCCAGTCGAAATATCTTCTGACCTCATCGATGCAAGACTACACATGCGCATCAAGGACTATCGCGGTACGCTTGCCTACCCCTCATACCCCGCCAACGACTGATGATTCCTAGGTCTACCCGAAGGCTCTCCAGCAACATCGCCCTACTTCTCCACGCCCCAACACCCGTACGATCGCTACTCGATATCCTTTTCCTTTACTCCAAAGCAGGACATTGCGGGTGACAAGCTCGTGTTTGGAAACGACTTTGACCACCCCATCCGCGACCGGCTGCCGCCCTTGTTCGACAAGGCGTTTGGAATTGTCAAGTGGTGGATTGACCCTGGCCTAGACGGTGATGTGTACGCCGATGAGCCATATCTGTATGGCCCGCTGTTGTCATCCATCAACGTCCTGCGTATTGGCAGTAAGAAGGGCGGGGACAAGGCCAGCGAAGACGATGTCAACGGAGTGGCACAGACTGAGGGTGATGTCGAGGTCAGCGGCTCGGATGGCGAGGCCGTTGTATATGAAGAGGGAGCTGATGGGGATGGAGCCGAAGTCAGGAAGGAGAAAGGAGTACCTGACAGGCCGGCCGCGCGACAAAAGTTCTTCCTGACTGAACAGAATCGCAAGGATTTCACCTTTGAGGCAGGCCGCGAGTACAAATGCGACTTCTTCAACCCGTACCTGGACTTCAACGAGTTCGCACTTAAGATTGGTTATGGACTGCCCAATATCTCCATGATCCGACATTGGGACGGCCAACCACTGCGGTATGTATACCCTTTTCTTCGCTTGCTTTCTGCTTTTTCCCCATTAAGACTCTTTTATTTCTTTGGATCGGGACGTGGGGCTGACTCGATCGTTCACTAATCAGTTCGCACACACTTAGATATGTGCTCAAGAACCGTGAGACCAACCAAGAACTCTTCGTCGTCGTCATCGAACTGGTGCCCACGGAGGAAGCAAAGAAGGAGGGTGTCGAGGATGCAAAGGAGAAGTTTGAAGAGGTCCATGGAAAGGAGACGGGAAAAGATGGTAAAGATAATGAACTAGACTAGAACATGTATGAAGCATGATGCGTGGGATGGGTTTGGGACTGTGCATCAGCGCGGCGTTCGGGTACAAGGTTGTACGGTATACACGGATACGGTTGGGTTCAACAATGCTGCTGGGAGGTGGTTTCTGAAACTTGGATCCGTTTTCTGGATGGCGTCTCTTGGAGTATTCCATGGCACCTATTGCTGCATCACGTGATGGTATCCGCTCGCTCCGCGGAAGAGCTCAGGCCTCCGAACTTCGGCCTGCCGCCACGTCCAAAATTGCCGTACGCGCAGCCTCAACCTTTGCGTCACAGCTTCAAAAATGGCCGCACGTACGCTGAGGATAGGTAAGAAGACGCCCACGCCGCACACTGAGCCGGAGACTTGCTTGCCGCGCTCAATTGATGTCCCTGCCCACTGACCCACCTCAGGCCTCATTCCAGGTGACGGCATCGGCCGCGAAGTCATCCCCGCCGGTCGCCGCATTCTTGAGGCCCTTCCCTCGTCTCTGGGCCTCAAGTTCTCCTTCTCGCACCATGAGGCAGGCTGGGAGACCTTCCAGAAGACAGGCGCCGCCCTCCCCGACAAGACAGTCGAGGCCCTCAAGTCGGACTGTGATGGCGCCCTCTTTGGAGCCGTCAGCTCCCCTACCGTCCAGACAAAGGGATACTCCAGCCCCATTGTGGCCCTGAGGAAGAAGATGAAGCTGTACGCAAACGTGCGCCCCGTCAAGAGCGTCAGGGGCGGCCTGCGTGACGTGGACCTTGTCATTGTGCGCGAGAACACCGAGGATCTCTACGTCAAGGAAGAGAAGACGTACAATGCACCCGATGGCTCCAAAATCGCCGAAGCCATCAAGCGCATATCCGAGACTGCCTCGTTCAACATTGCCGCTATGGCCGGTGACATTGCCCTGCGAAGGCAGCGAGTGCGCGACGCTGGCGGCAACTCGATCCACACCCGCCCCCTCGTCACAATTACCCACAAGTCCAATGTCCTTTCGCAAACCGACGGCCTTTTCCGCGAGACTTCGCGTCGCGCGCTGCAAGATCCAAAGTACCAGATGGTCAACGTTGAGGAGCAGATTGTCGACTCCATGGTCTACAAGCTCTTCCGTCAGCCTCAAGACTACGACGTTATTGTCGCGCCCAACCTCTACGGTGACATTCTGTCCGACGGTGCTGCTGCCCTTGTCGGCTCCCTTGGTCTAGTCCCCTCTGCCAACGTTGGCAAGGACTTTGTTATTGGCGAGCCCTGCCACGGCTCCGCTCCCGATATTGAGGGACAAGGCATCGCTAACCCCATTGCTACCATCCGCTCCACTGCACTTATGCTCGAGTTCATCGGTGAGGAGGAGGCAGCCGCCAAGATCTACCAGGCTGTCGATGCCAACCTGGAGGAGGCCAAGCTGTTGAGCCCGGATATGGGTGGCAAGGCCAAGACCGACGAGATTATCGAGGACATCTGTAAGAGGTTGTAGGCACCCTGGAACAAAAGTCCACATGCATTTCAAAAACTAGGATACAATGGACGGCTTCATACCATCTTTTGTGTGAGTTTAGTAACCGGCATGATACGTTCTTGAATTGATTTCCAGACCCACGAAACTGTGCACAGCTATCATTCTGGATCTTGTGACCGAATGTGATGCTTGTCATATTTTCTGATTCGTCATGCATTGAAATGCCCTTTTCCTACGCCAAGCATACTTGCACCCACTTTCTCGTGCTACATTCCCATCTTGGAATGAGTTCAATCCTGTGTATGTGCCTTGTTCAGTCTAGGCCACGGAATCAATGCGTTGCGGTTGTGTTCAAATACGACCGTTCTTGGCAGATTGTGCTCCTTACACCGTTCTTTCGTGTTTACCGCTATGTTCACGTCCTTGCATAACAAAAGATCGCCTCGGGAAATAACGCGTCGTAATCCCACAATCGAGTCATTCAAAACCACTAAAAGGCAGATTAAAGATTCGTTTACTCTTGAATAAACGGGGCCGTTTTCAGTCACCGACAACGGTCCGACTTGGGACTCATGTCGCGTTTTGACAAGTCAGGTAGATGTTGCAACACTAGTTGATAAAAACAGTAAGGATGGACATTAAAACGTGGAAAATGACTTACCACTCCTTAGACACGGCGTTTCACTATTAGGGCCAAGGGGCCTATTTGTCTATATAACATGCCACACGCATGCTGCAAATAGCTATGCAAAAACCAAACAATTACATTCGCACTATCGCGCATTCACCATCTTCTTAACACATTACTTTTTAGTCCTTGCTCAGCTTTCCTTTCCTCAAACATGCGCGCCGCCAGTCTCGTCATCCTCTTCGCTCCGCTCGCCTTGGGCAAAATCTTCAATATCTCTGGCACATGCCGGAACCAAGTCTGCGAAATCGATACTCAGTATGCCGATCCTGCTGATCCGAATGAGGGCTGTCTTGGAAAGCCCGGCAGGTTTGCTGGCGATGGAACCAACGGACGCACGTCGTGTACGCCCGAGGGTACCAAGTGCACCTATGTCTGGGAGTGCTGAAATGCATACGGTGCTGGTTGAGATGAGAAGGAACTACAAGTACAGCGGGGATTTCTGACATTATATTTCCCTGTGGCCGGTGTAGAATAGTTGCTCGTCCAAAATGATTAAAGGAATAATTGAGATGTTGCAATCGTCATGCCAATATGTATGCTTGCGTCATGTGCCACCTGCTATGAAATATGAGTTGTTTCACCGTCAGCCAACACATCATGCAGGCGAATTCTAATACTAACATTCTAGGAAAAGGCTATGCGAGCTCTTACTTCTCAAATGAGTCGGGAATACCTATACCTAAGTAGCGCAGCCGATCCTTGATGGGTCATTACCGCTGAGGCTTGAAGAGCACAAACTCTACCAAAGCATCATTGTGAATCGCAAATTATGCTTTTTATTTTTCTTTGCTCAATCCCGCAGCACTTGGTTCTTTCCGATCAACATGGCTAATCCTGTGCTGCGGCATTTTCCCCTTTTTGCGGGAATTCCTACAACGCAGGAATCGCTTAGGTAATGAAATACTCTTCCGGCAAAAACAAAACCACAACTCGTCGTTGTATCTCTGGCCATCCGTCTTACGGTGTGAGCAATCTCTTCCCAAAAGTGCAAGTCGTAATTCGTCAGCAGCGTTGAGGTAATTACCTTGGAGGCGCACGTGGTTGGAGCCGCAGCTACGGTAACTCACTCAATGGACAAATACATAAAGCTAGAGCAACCGTAGCGTAATCCGCAATATTCAAAAATATTTGATACTATAAGCATATCCAATCTTTGTGCCACTGCAGTGCAATATCTCCGCTTCTTACTTCGCCACAATCCTCAGTACAACAATCAAAGCTTGTATCCACGTTGATCTGACAGCCCCTGCCAAATTCTACATGTCTCGCTCGCCCATACAAACCCTCCGCACCAATGAAATGACCAGCGTTAAAGAAAACCTCCTATGCGCTGCCTTCAACGCTTTGTGCTTTTTCGTCATGTACCGCATTTTCAGCGCGCAGGTTGAAATGCTCGAGACGAAGATGGAGGAGTGGAGGAAGGAGATGAAGGAGTTGAGAAGAGATATTAGCAGGCAACTGGCAACCACAAACTACAGCAGGAATGTAAGAACAGAGGGCACGGATTGTATTGGGGCTTTCCAACGAACGGGAGCGACGAGAGAGAGATGGGATGCCGAGTGCATGTGAAATAAACACCAAAAAATGGTCCATCTTCGTCAATGTCATTCTTTCTTCGTCCCGAAAAGATCGGACTTTCAGACTGGGTTGTGCTTAATCGCAGTTTTTTAACTTTGAAAGACGAAGGAGTTTTCTCAACAACATTTTATTCTCACCGAAGACATCAGATTCAACTGTTTCAGTCTATTTCTCAGGCGCATTCCCATAATATTCGCATACGCGTTGCTCTTGAAAATCATGGTTTCCTTACATATCCAGTTTTGAGCACAACCGCTTCATCCAAACCATCCCCCACTCCAAGGAAATCAGGAACCCCCAAAGACTAGGTTTAGAAGTCGATTTCCATCCCTCAGCACCCTGCCAGTCTAACAGAACTGACACTCATTGACTCCCCAAACACCCGTGCTGAAGCTAACACATTTGCCTGTCGGCGCAGACACCCTATTCTTGCATCCTGAGTCACCGCAGATCCAGTACGGCCCGCAACTCTGTGTGCAAGACCAAAGGTCGCCGTTGACCCACAGGGCAGAGAAGCCACCTGCAGGGCCACTGAGAAATGTGCATGTTAGAAAAACTTCAGATTCGAGACAGAGTGTGATTCTTAAGACAAGCGCAGGCAGGATGGCTTACCCCGTGACTTTGCCGATGCCTGGGTGAGCTTCACCAATGTAGTTCTGGCAGTTCCGGTCCGAGTAAAAGTTGATCTGGCCAGCGGCCGCTAAGCCGATGGTTGTCGCTGCGGCGAGAAAGATGTTTGCGAAGTACATTTTAGACAATGTTGTTTGTGTTGTTGTTATTAGATGCGGCTTGTTAAGCGTGACGGGCCGAGCCTTTATACCTTATTTCAGACTGGTAGTCGTAAGACGTGTCCGACTATCACGAAGCTGAGGTTCTAAAGTTAGTACTAATCATTTTCCAAATGCGACGGAACCAATGTTGTACGATGATGTGTCTGGCTTACAGAGCATTTGGTTTGAGGTGAACGCATGGTACTAGCTTAATCGAGCGCTTGGTAGTGAGACGACCTTCCCAATCGAGAGATTAGGGTTTACGTTAAACCACTCTAGGGTATGTGAGCATGCGCAAATGTGGAAAGATGCCTAAAAGCTTTTGGCTTACTACTATATGCAGAGGTTACGGTAACAATTTGGTTGATATTAAATGCACCGCGAAGATTGTGAGACGTCTAACAGTTCGCGAAAATCAATAGTGTCTATTCCATTGAGGATTATTGCTGTGATACCTCGCTTCATCAGGCTAGTAGCTATTTAGGAAGCTTACTGTCTTTGAGCCAATGTTGCGAATTGGACTAACCCGACTGTCAGCCTAACAACTCGCTGCAAATGATGGTTTGGCCTAGCTCCTAACGGTGAGTTTCTTGACGATTGTTGCTCTTGTCATAGAAGCAGTGGATTGACAAGCAATCCTTGTGGTCATGGAAGTCAGACTATAGGATCAAAACCGTCTCTTACCATGATCGATACAACATCGTTGAAAGCGTTTGTATGGTAATTCAAGGGGTTGACTTCCTTCATGTTCGAGATAGTAAAGTAGCGCGGCTGATTTCTGGTAGAAAAAAATCGAAAAAAGAGTCTTGCTCTCGTCATACAATAGTACAAGACAAAATTCACATTACTTGTTACGATTATAAAGCCTTTTCACAATATGATTTCCTCTTCGAAGCATCATATTCAATATCATAAGGACGATGTATCGTTTGATGTTGTGATTGTAAGTCAATTTCTTGATGCAATTCAAATTGTCAACCCAAGCAGGTGCTGCGTGCTCGAAAATAGCGGCATGGTCGGGAGAGAGCCCTTGATAATGATATAGCTAGCTTGGAACTGGCTAGCGGGGCGTATCTATGGAGTATTTATGCGGCAGTCGTGTTCGTTCCATCTGTGGATGAAGCTTTACATGAAACCATCAGTGAAAAGCACGATCAACATCATCTCGCGCGCTTTAGACAATAAAGAGATGACGATGCCGATGCAATATTCAATATCCATGAACATGGTAGAGTAGGCTCCAGTGAGGCCGAAGGATCTGTATATACCCACCCACGCAATCAAGAGATACCATTGTGGGATTGAAAGCAACTGGCTTGACTTTCCCTGCCGGAGGTGAATCTGCCCTCAGCCATTGCCATCTTGGTGAACCTCTCAGCTCGAGCCTGTTTCCAGCCAGCGCCTGTCGATTACTCCGATCGAGCTTGGCGTTTTGTTATTCTAGACTGCTGAACAATAGTGTAACAGAATTCTCGCCATGCGGCGGAGTAGCCATAGCTTTGCTGCTAGAAAAATCCTGTGGGGCAGGGATGTGAAACAGGAATATCTATGCGTGAAGGATGCAGACGGTCGGATTGCGAGTCAAGCCTCTCAGCTATTTCTGTCTTTACACACTCTGGTTGGACTCAGGATTTTGTTGTTTAGTCTCGCTGAACAAGACGGCCGGCCGGGGTCTATTCTTACACGGAAACCGCGCCACGGCCCTTGCCATTGAGCCTACCGGGGGCGTTGCCTGCTCAGAACTAGTCTAAGCCTAACTGGTAAGTTGTTCCGATGCTAGCCGTGTCCTCCACCGTTTACATTCCCTGCTCTTCATAACAACACAGCACACCATGACTCGCCTAACGCTCACGACGGACCCCAGATCCTACGTTCTCGAGTATGCATGCGCTGTGGGCACGGAGATCTCAACCTATTTTGTCGCATGGAGTGCAGGTCATTAATCCCGCTGACTCGGCCGATTGGTTTTCGCGTCTTCGATGGGGACCCAGCCAACCCGCAGGGTCGATTTGGAAAAGTTCATAACCCGGATATGCATAGAATCCTCAGTTCATCAATCTCCTGATTCAGGACCGGTCAATCACCACTCGTCCGTCCATCATGTTCTGGATGAGCTATATCTTGCTTGCCGCGACCCTGCTCGGTGCAACGCATGCTCAGAATAAAACCGAGACTGGAGCTACCAGCTACTGTGTAAGCTCATCCTTGTCTTATGTCGCTTCTCTGATTTTGCCAGTGCACACTTCTGACCCTTAGTCCCGTGGCTAAGCGTGTGACCTTCCCTGGTCAGAATGCATACAATACTAGTCTTGCTTCTTACTTTGATGGCAAGAGCAGATTGACACCCAACTGCATTATACAACCAAAAAATGCTGAAGAAGTCTCTACGACTGTGAAGCTTCTCGCAACTGCCAGCCTGCTGAAGACCTGCCAGTTCGCCGTACGATCTGGTGGTCATACTCCGATTCCTGGTGCCAATAACGTCGACGATGGAGTCACGATTGATCTGCTGCACATGAATGATACCACCTACAATGCGGATTCTAAAGTAGCAAGCATCTTGCCAGCTGCGAGATGGGGCTCTGTCTATGCAACCCTGGAGCCACTAGGTCGTATGGTAGCTGGAGGCCGAGGAAGTACTGTTGGTGTCGGTGGATTTCTACTGGGTGGTGGAATATCTCATTATGCACCTCGCGTTGGGCTATCATGCGATAACGTGATCAATTTCCAGGTCGTTCTTGCTGATGGTCGCGTCGTGAATGCAAACAAGAATACCAATGCTGACCTATTCACCGCTCTCAAAGGTGGTACCAGTAACTTCGGCATCGTGACAAGATATGACATGGAGACCTTTGACAACCAAAACCTTTGGGGAGGTATTGTTTCCTGGCCTGCATCTACCGTCAATCAACATTTCAAGTCGCTTGTCAATTTTGGTCTCAGCCCGAACAGGGATCCATACGCTGCTTTGATCTTATTCCAAGGATACTCAACTGCTAGTCCCGTAGACGTTGTAAGAGCTGCCTTTGACTACACCAAGCTCATAGTCCGCCCAGCTGCTTACAGCGAGTTTCTGGCCATAAACAACACCATCAGCGATTCAACCAAGATACAACCAATGAGCGCAGTTGCTGCTGAGTTTGGGAGTGATACAACTAAACGGTAAGACGCACTACTATTTTTGGTGCAAAACTGTTGCTAATGCAAGCCCATAGAGTTCAATTCCGCACCCTCTCGTTCAAAATTGATCTTGCGACCCTTCAAGAAACAGCACGTCTCTACAATATCGTCATTACGGAACTCAAAGCTAAAGCATCTGGCCAGTGGCGCGTCTCGTGCTTACATCAGATTTGGGCTACAAGCTACACTGCGAACAGTACTGCTAAGGGCGGCAACGTGCTTGGCATGGAGCGATATAGCGAGAACTTTATCATGTATCAGTCTTATCTGTCTTGGTCTGAGGCCAGAGACGATGAATTGTTTATTAGATTGGGCAAAATGTTGACAGACAGTATCCATAGGTTTGCGACAAACAAGGGTACAGCGGTGGAATACCTCTACCTCAACTATGCCGATAAAGATCAGGACCCACTTTCCGCCTATGGTACCGACAAGGTAGCCTTCATGAAAACAGTTGCAAAGAAGTACGATCCGTTAGGCGTCTACCAAAAACTACTGCCGGGAGGATTTAAAATTTCCTTAGTGTAGGGAGCAGAAGAAGAAGTTATGTTGGCGTAGTCTGCTATAACAATATATGGGCCTGTTTTCAATGAACAATCGATTGTCATGGATATGACATAGAAAATGTTTGGTGTGCGGCTATGGGCCTCCCATTCAGCAGTTTCAGTAGAGCAAAGATAAGACAGCCTACGGCAGTGGGGTATATGTACCTTGTTCCTCCTCTGATGAGTCGTATACACTCTGAACTCGGTTTTGTGCATTATTTTGTGGTACCGGAAAATTATTTTGGTGGGCACTGGGTATTGCATAAGCTGTAGAGGAACACTCGAGGCGGTTGCTGCGTAGAGCAAGCATCCCGTTGCAAACCTGTCTCAAACTGTACTATAATGAAATTCAAAGGTATTAAGATGAATTTTTCTTTATGTCAAAAAAGTAAAGGAATGTCTCAAAGTGTTGTTACTGCTAAGGACCGAAGGCTAGACATGGTAGTAGGACCATGCGTAGATCGGCCCTCAACTTTGAGCGTTCATCCTGTCAAACAACCGTTGGTTACTATTAGCTGATGTTTCTGATTCTCGGTGCTTTGAAGCTGACCCTGAGCGTCCATCTCACAACACATAGAATCACGTGACTTCGATTTCGGCGATTTTTATACCTCGTTATCGGTGTTGGGTTTCATCCATGGGCTACGATCTACTTGGCTGCTGCGAGCCACTTTTGATTGCGATCGATGCTGATTTGAAGAAACTATGCATAGAATGGAAGGCTGCCTGAAAAGCACCCGAGATATGTAACCCATGAGAAGCGAAAGCATTTCAAAAACCGTGTGGGTTGCAGTATTGGGGCTGCACCATACTACTCGCAATTCTGTAAGCGCAGCGTCACCCGTTCGTATTCATGTCCTGTCTTTACTACATTCCCCTGGGTTAAGAACTTTACTTTTCTAATATACGCAATGCGCAACTTTTACGTAGATATGATTCACAGGGACTACGCCATTGAGAAACAAAGACCATATATGTATTTTGAAAAGAATCGCATAAAGGGAGCTTCTTATAGCAACTAATCGTTGACGGAATCAGGTGCGCCTAACGTTTGACTGTATCTTGATATCACATGCGAGGGTTTTGTAAACAGAGCAAACATATCTCATGGTAGAAAACACTCATATTTGCCAAGACTTTTGCGAAAAGTTCACTTCTATGTCGTCGACTCGTGTGCGCGCTGATGCTCTCACTGTAGCATCATGTTGATTGTGGCGCACAGTCAAGCACTTCAACCAGACTGTTGCATGAACCCCATGTAAAGTCCGCAATGCAGTCACTGGTTGGAGAACGCTTCTAGGTGCTGATACGGCTAGAATTCGGAGTAAGTGTAACGAATAGAATGTACCAGCGTTCAGCTTCACGAATTACGATACTATTACGACGTAATTATTCAGTATCTCGTTTCGGATTGCCTGATCTTGAAAGACAATCAACCCAACCAAAGATAACATGGTCTTGGCAAATGCTTCGTTACAAATTATTGAATCATGCTTCGGTCAACTATCGCGACGTCTGCGCGTCTATGAAAAATAGAATGCAAAATCTCTCGAATACTTAATATTGTTCACAGCATTCTCTAAGTTGCCCGAGAGAGTTTCCACAAGCTAGTCTTACTCCAACTCCTCTTTATCTACTATCTATACAAACAATATCATATTACCGTCCCTATGGAGAATTCTGAAAAGCAGGCCGCATCACTGACATATAAACCCCCGTTCTCAGGACCGTCTTCCTTGATTCCTTGGGAGGACCTAGTCCTTCCTGCAGCTTTCAACGATATATCTCCAATAGCGAGGGAGCTTCAACCACTGAGAGTCGAGCATAGAGATGAGGTGAACAGATTTCTTTGTGCCTTTTTCGATCTCTCCCGATTCAAAGCCATGCGCAAGATGCTGTGGCTGATTGCAGTTCCTGGAGCTCCACGTTCCTTGTACTACCAGAAGTTTCTTCGCCGCGAGATCGTTATTGCAGAAGAATTGGATCTCCATCTTGTTTGGGCGAAGTCAAGAATATTTGTCAAGCCACTCCCAGACTTTCTGCTGAATCACAAGTTCTGGGAAACCTATATCTGTTGCGAGCCGGAGTTGTATCGAGCAGCATGCGGACTTTTGTACTCTTATTGTGGCCTTATTCGCTTTGGTCATGATTTGCAGGTTGCGCAAGATTGTCATCTGGTCAACTCTAACTTGGACTACCGATCATGGGCAGAATTTGCTCGAACAATACTACCAAATCTCCATCCCAAGGACTCGAATACGATGGATACAAGATTTCACTATGGCGAGTTACGATTGCATCGGCTCAACACTATATATCGATACACACCTTCCCAGCTCTCTCTTTCTAGCATCTTTCAAGGTTTTCCGCATGCGCTGTCCGAAAGCTATGTGCCTTACATGGATCAGTACAACAACGCAGTATCGGCATTTGGTGTCATTGTCATTGTTCTTTCGGCTTTCAATTTGTCGCTATCAGCACACTCTCAACGTCCAGATGCCGATCTTCAACAAGCGGCATACGGATTCGCGATATTCGCTATGATTCTGTGCGCTGCGCTCATCGCGCTGTTCCTTGTGATACCCCTGATTTCTTCGCTAGTCACCATCTATGGGTCCCTTACGACACGAAAAAGACTCGCCAAATTACACAGGAACGAGGAGCTATCACGCTCAGCTTGATTCAGGGGAGGATTCAAACTTCAGTCTGTCTTGTACCTTTGATGTACTTAGAGGGCTTATTGAGTAAATAGGGATGACGAGCGAGTAATGGCTGACGGAGAAGAATTCCCAGTGGAGAAAATCTATTGCCAGCGATAATATTTGTGCGTGAATGTTGGTAATAGGTTGGCAGAACCCTTGATGACCTTCACAAATTGTGGCTCCTCCTCTATTTGTTTATCGCTTTGAGATTAGAGCATTGTGACATGCTTCGACAATTCTGATTGTTGGAGATATGTAGATTGAAAAGGCCGAGCGAGTGCCTGCTGGAACGGTCTGCATGGTACACTCGAGATCCCCGTCCTTATCTCAGACTTGAATGTCAGCTTTGATCTCTAGTTAGTGTGTTTCCATGCGCTTGTTCAGCGTCAATTTGCTAATGTGACCATTGAAATAATTTCGGGAGACGGCATCAAGTGAATATGTAACATCATTGGCCAAGGATAATACCTAGACCAAGAGTCAAACGCGCTTTTACCGATCATCAATAGCTTTGACCCAATCTAGGCAAATCTGTAGTGACGCCGCCAAGTAGCTCATGAGGATGCCGTGCTCGAACTTGAAATCATTCACCAATTCGAAGACAAACTAGGCCTACGCAAATCGATATACTCCATTGTTATCCTTATAGGCTGAGATTCCATCCATAGTTTAGGCTTTATAGCTACAAGCAAAGTCCTCTATCCAATCTTCGTTCACATGATATAACTCTGACGTCATCAGATTCTGATAAGAAGCCGTGGAAGCTTGTAAACATGCTTTGCGCAGCGTCAGTCGCCTGTTTTGCAAGTCAAGTTTCAAATTAAAATATAGTTTTTGCAATTATTTTAAGCTCAGATTCACTCTTTTATCCTCTATGGTATGGGATTTCAGGATTCAAGTACTTCTAGTCTTTTAGAATATTGATTACTCTATTTACATCTGTATCTGCATAAATGTGAAGACCTCATAATACAGTCAGCTGGTTTACTTCAGAATTATTGATTAAACAGAATGAAGAACTGTATATCTCACAACACTTATATTTGACCTGGATCTACTCAGCCTATAAGATTCTCTGTAGAGCCCGATAGGGCCGATGTCTCAAGATATGGCTGATAATCGCGCGTATAGCCGAATCGACAGTTGGGATAAATCATAGTGACTCTCTTTTCATTATTTGTTACGCTAGTACTGACGACTGATTCAGAGAACTGCTATTGTATCACTCGATGACGAGTTAAGTTTTTCATATGTGTTGATAGACATAGTACAGGTTGCACAAGAGGCTCGTAGAGTTAGTCTGTACAGCTATCATACTCGTGTATCCAGCAATCGATATTCATTTCTGGTATCAGAATGCATCGACTATCTATTCCAGTAACTCACCACACATGTTTAGGCAGTATATCTCGTAACGAGTTATAGCGCGGACCGAAAACTGGAGTGAATCCCAGTAGGTCTAAACCGCGGAGTTTGTCTCAATACCAGGACCTTCTCACCGATGTTGCCGCATGCTGACAGTTTTCTGACGTTAGCGTCTTCTAAATGCATTCAACCCCCTGTTACGGTTCTAGGAGTACACAATTGCTTCTTCATAATGTCTTGTTGTTTTCGAGGTATAAATATTTCACTTCTTCTTCGTACTGTGTGTCACTTCATTCCTCTCTTCAAAATACAAATCTATCCTACAAAGCTTCTTAATTGTTTGCAACTATGCTATACCGATCCCCAACCCAATCTTCTTCTTCCTCTGCTTTCTCTTCTAGCACCGTCTCCGACACCTCCACTTCTAGTTCCAGTCTCTTTCCTATGCGAGTATTTCTCGTTCAGACTGCCAAAGGCCTTTTTTCTTCCTCAGGCGGCTACAAGGCAAACATTTCCCTGTTGCGTTATCTCGCCTCGCGTGGTCATACAGTCCGCCAGCTTTGCTATTCACATCGTGGTGAAGCAGAGATGTATACCCAGATCATGGCCAAGGGTGGTGGCCATGGAATGAATTTCCGTAAGCGGTTGCTGCATTTGAGGGGTGAGAAGGACGCGCCTGGAATTGATGTCACTGTCCATGAGTCCGCTATGGATGATGGCGTTCAAATTGTGGCGTTGGATAGCGATGCATTTGACGCAGCATTCGGCGGCAAAAAAAATATACACAAAGCAATGGCGAGGGAAACAGCCAGCTTAATTGAGGTATTGATCAATTCCCCTCCTCTCCCATGACTAGTAATCTGTAAAGCTGGCGTTTCTAACTTTCATTTCACCTAGACCGGGACGACGTCAGCACGGCTACAAGACTTCGTCTCCTTTCTGCAGCAAGAGATCACTATGTTCATGCCTACACATATCATCAGCAATGATGGCTTGTCCATGCAGGCAACCTGCGCCTTACAGATGCCGAGTTTGAATGTGTGCCGTGTTGGCATTGTCCATACAGCCGAGCAGCTGCCTTTCGGACCATTTGCTGGCGGTCTTCCTGGTCATGCAAGCTCACCGGGCGAGTCAAAACTTCTCCAAAATCTGGATGGCATCTGGAGCGTCTCGAATGCCATCAAGAAGTACGCCCTTGAACACGGGCGATTACAGACTAGCTTTTTTGTTCATCATCCCTGGACGTACCTTGAGGAGAAAAGCCACAGAGTACCGGCTCATCTACAAAACTGGGACAAGAAGTTTGTTTGCATGATCAATCCATGCGTCGTCAAGGGGTCGCCGATTTTCATTGATATTGCCAAGGCATGCCCGCAGCATGACTTCCTGGTGTACAAGAGCTGGGGTTTTGATGATGCAATTGGCAAGCAGATGAAAGAACTGCCGAACATTACGTGAGTCTGACCTCGTGGCATGACGCGGAGCTGGAATTGTGGACTAATGTGGGCCTTGTAAATACTATACAGAATCCGCCCAACTTGTACCGATATGGAAGCAGCTTGGCGTGATATCAAATTGCTCCTTGTTCCATCTCTCTGGCTCGAGGCCTGGGGGATAGTGCTAGTCGAAGCTCACCTGCGAGGAATTCCAGTCATTTCATCCAGTTCAGGTGCGCTTCCTGAAGCCATGCTCGGACTGGATTATATTGTTCCGGTAAATCCCATCGATGGTAAACGCGACGAGGAAGGAGCATATATTGTTCCTCCACAAGACATTCGCCCATGGGTAAAGACAGTGAATAAGCTCATGAACAACAGATCCGAGTACAAGAATCTCTCGATTGCAGTACGGGAGAAAACGGAACAGTGGCTAAAGGATAAGGATGAGGCGGCCTTAGAGAAGTGGTTAGCTAATTTGACGGTTGATTCAAATGGCTACAGAACAGATAGATAGTTTACCGATCAAATGCTAGTTTTCATGTATGCAACGAGACCGCTTCTGGCCTACTATCTGCCCTTGCTGCATCCCAAGCATGAACATCGCTATACACGACGCAAATTTGATGCTATCAACACAATATGAAGTCACTTAGTAGGGATAGTGAATGCAGGAATGCATGAATATGTCGCACAAACCTTCCCAGGGCTCAGGAAACCTCGGAGGGTTGCGTACTCACCAACATACCTCGATGAGAACCTCTTTTCTAAATTTCGCATCAGCTTGGCGTCATTATTAGAGAATGGAACAATGAGTTGTGTAAACTTCCGAGGTCGGACAACCTGGGATATGTTGTAGATACCATGAACATACCTCGATACGAAATTCCTCTCTGAGGTTTCCATCAGCTCCGCGTCATAATTTGTTCCGCCTTGAATCAACATTTCATCAAATCTTCCAACTATTTTCGTCACTCCTAGTTCATCCTGTCGAAATCATAATAATGTCCCCAAAGGATGTTGTGAACGTGGGTACATATAGGCTGTCCTCACGACGTACAACAGCATTTCAATTCGTCTCACCGGATTCTCCGCACCTCATGAGACTTTTCCCCCGGGCATTCCATTCTCTGAATTTCCACCGTTCTCGTGCTTCTTCTGCACTTCAATTGAAAGGCGTAAACTGGAGCCGCCAAAGCCGCCAGCTCTGCAGCAGCAAAAATCTTTTCAGCAAAATGCCACAACTTGACGTCGTTAAAACTAAGCACGTTTGGTGGAAGGAGTGCGTAGTATATCAGGTATTTCCTCAAATTGTCAGTTGTTGTTACAGTGCATCTATGATCTGACGCGATACAGATCTACCCAGCTTCATTCCGGGACACGAACGACGACGGTCATGGTGACATTCGCGGCATCATAGATATGCTAGACTACATGAAAAAGCTTGGAGGCGAGTAACTCTACCATTGTACAGGAACACGCTGCTGAAGGGAAGACTGTCGCAGTTGATGTTATCTGGGTATCTCCAAGTGAGTCTGCTAACAGCTTGGAGAATGCTTTTAACTCACTGAACTACAGTATACAAAAGCCCTCAGATTGACATGGGATACGACATATCCGATTATAAAGATATTGATCCAAAATACGGCAGTTTGGCAGATGTTGATGAGCTGATTGAAAAGCTTCGTCAGCGGGACATGAAACTAATGATGGATCTCGTGGTGAACCACACTTCAAATCAGGTAACTTTCCTAGCTACCTGATGACGCAAATTCTGACGATTCTTTAGCACTCTTGGTTTCTCGAGTCATGCTCTTCCAAGGATAATCCTAAGCGGGACTGGTACATTTGGAAAAAGGGTAAGGTGAATGAAGACGGCAAGCTTGTTCCTCCCAACAATTGGTGCCGAACTCTGGACTCGACGCAATCAGCCTGGGAGTGGGATGAGACGACACAAGAATACTATCTATCTATATTTTCGAAGGAGCAGCCGGATCTCAACTGGGAACATCCAGATGTGCGAGCCGCAGTGCATGACATCCTCCGATTCTGGCTGGATCGTGGTGTCTGTGGCTTTCGCATGGATGTCATAGACCACATCTCCAAAGTGCAAAGCTTTCCGGATGCCGAGGAGACGATCCCGGGTCAGGATTACCAGCCTGGTCACAAGTTCTACGCTAACGGACCGCGGCTCTATGAGTTTTTGCAAGGGATGCGAGATGTGCTCGATGAATATGATACAATCACGGTCGGTGAGATGCCCTTCGTGAATGACGAGGACGAAATTATCCGCACTGTTGGGCTACAGGGACCGTTGAACATGATATTCCTCTTCGAACTGTTGAATGTGGACAACGCGCCTGGCGAGTCCAAGTGGTCCTTCAGAGAATGGGACGCAACTGACATGAAGCGAATTCACGGACACACGCAACGATTGATGATTGAAAGGAACGGATGGAACTCGATCTTCTGCGAGAATCATGATTCGCCAAGATCGCTTTCACGGTTCGCGGATGACAGCGACGAGTGGCGCGAGTATGCAGCCAAAATGCTTTGCACTAAGCATACGACACTGGGAGGAACAGAGTACATCTACCAGGGCGAAGAGCTGGGTATGCGCAATATTCCTGAAGATTGGCCCATGACGGAGTACAAGGATATTGAGTCTCAAAGCTTTTGGAAGTTGTGAGTTCATTTCTACAGCTATTGTCTCTGAACATCAACTGACTTGCATCAATTAGTGCCAGCAAGCAATATGCCAACAACCACCGTAAGCTAGAATATGCGAAAAAGATGATTCAGCTCAAGGCTCGCGATCATACGCGTACCCCAATGCAATGGGATGCTTCTCCAAATGCTGGTTTCTGCAAGGCCAACGTCAAGCCATGGATGCGGGTCAACGACGATTACCCTACTGTCAATGCTGTGGCACAGCTGGATGATCCGGACTCTGTGTTCTCCTACTGGAAGCGTTGCTTGGCGTTCCGCAAGGAGCATAAAGATGTGTTCATTTATGGTGGTTTCGAGATTATAGATCCAGATGACAAGGATGTGGTAGCCTTTCGACGCTTTTCAAAAGACGAGAGCTGGGTGACTGTCACAAACTTCACTGGAAAAGATTTGGAATGGTCGGGACTCGGAGACTTCAAGGTTAAGGAGTGGGTTATTGGGAATTACCCACTCGATGTGCACAATAGTAATGCAGGTCGTCCACTCAACTTGAGACCATGGGAAGGCATCATAGGAAGATGTTGAGCAATAGTGTAGTGGTATTTTCTTCCCCTCTACGAGAAATGAATGAATTTGGTCTCTTTAGAGTGTATTGAGTAGTACAGCGTGGCAAAGGGAAATGCCTTTTCATTACAGTGAAGTTCAGGAGGCACGCTTCGCCTTTTTGCTGCCCCGCCCCCCATTCTTATCTTCATGCGCATCGTTTGCGTCAGCATGAATCAGAGCCAGGGCCTCTTGCAACAACCGCTTCTCACCTAACCTCACCTCAACAGCCATGCGATGCCGTTTAGCCAAGTCATCCCTGCTTAAAAGCGCTTCGTCATGCTCGATTGACGTGGGATATTGTGCCAATCTAGCCTTCAAGGCCTTTTCTACGACGGTGTTGTAGACGGCATCGCTACGTTTTCTTTTAGAGTCGCGCTTTGTAAGAACTTTCAGAAAAGTTTTGAATTGCTCTTCAAGTTCTGGCGATACCTCACGGAGCGCTGCTGGCTGGGTTAAGGTGCCATGTGATGATGGCTCGCCTGAGTCGCGTTCGATTATGAAGAACTCCTCAAGCTCGGCATCCATTTTTGTCTCCATCTCGCCCTTGAAAGACGTCAACTCATGACTGTACTAGCGTGAGCAAGGAAGAAAATGGCACTTACCTCAATCTCACCAATAGCTTCTTGCGATAGTTGGAGTTCCTCGGCGAGTGCTGAGCGAACATGAGTCCAGGGAAGCTCAGCGACATCGTATCGTCGGTGCTCAGGTGTTACATAGCCGTATCTTCGAAGTAGCTCAGACGAAGGCAAAGGTCCGTAGTAGTTCAATATTTCGGAGCCTGCAAGAATGCTCTCGGGAAGCGAAGTAACTTGAAGTTGGTCACCATGATGGACGTGGGCCTGTACATTTATCTGATTAGTGCGCTGCCTGAAGACGCGACTGCAATTCTTACATTGAATTCTGCGTTCGCGTTGAGCATGTCGGCCATGGGCACCATGCCCATGAGCGTCTTGCCTTCTCGATCTTCAACCCAGCCATCTTCCTCGTCTTCTGACTGGTCACCTTCATTCTCCAGATCGAATGCATAAGCCATAATGGTGCTGCCCATGCGATGTGCGAGTGCAAGCAGCTCGTCTTCGTCCAGTTGAGGGGCGCCGTTGGGATAGAATACTTCTGGATGCTTTGCAATGATGGGCAAGATACGGGACCGCAGCATTGCGTCGCTCTCTTTCTTCCCAATTTTCTCTGTTGTGAGAGAGGTACCCTCGAGCTCTTTTAATTCCGCCTCTGACCAGAATATCGGTGTTTCGAAGGTCTGAGGTAGTATGTCGAGATATGGCTTCCATCGTGAGCTCTCACCCTGGAGGTACTCGTACAACATGACAAGGATGAGTGAGCCCCATGAATCTAAACCTTCAATCTCGTCATCCTCGTCATTCTCATGCAGGGGGTCATCAAAAACTTCGGGGATTTTTTCAGCCAGCTTTGACGTGTGTACGTTGATAATCAGATCCCTTGGTATGGTGAAGAGAGTAGTGTCTTCGGGAGTATTTTGTTTTGCGACTGGCGAGCAATCAGTTCAACTACAACTGCAGTGTGACAGCATTGGTGCACTTACTGATGCCACGTCCAGCGTCCTTGGATCTTAGATCTCGAATTTCCAAGAGATCATCACGAAAGACGCCACCTGATTCTCTAAACCAAGCTAGGAAGCGTTCGCTAGCGCTTTGGAAATCTGACATTTTCCCTCGGGCCAAAGTATTCGAGATGGCAATATCTCTGACGGATATTGGCAGTGCTCAATCACGTGCTGCACAAATTCTGCGCGTCGACCGTAGAAGGCGCTGATATACACGGTAGCAGTACCCGATAGATGTGCAGGGTGTGAGATTTGCACGTAAACTCAAATTGTTTTAGGAGCAGCTCCAACGTCAGCTCAACAACGACCAGTCAGCTTTGGCAGCGATTATCAGGTGCAGGTGGTGAATGGCGAGCTGCACACGATTGGCTCGTGTTCCTGAGCGGCAAGTGCCAAGGGCGCCAAGCTGGATACGGCAAAGCTTGCTCCGCCCCGACATCTTATCTCGCCGCATCTGATAAAATTTTCGCCCTCTTAGCTCCACATCCACGCGTGTACCGGCGACACCATTGTCATGGTCATGACCCAAGCTGCCGATTCCTACCCACTAGTGCTGCCATGGAAGATCCAAACATCGTGCCTGGGACGATCATCACACCTACGTGAACTGCAGCATTCCCACCCTGGCCCAATACAGGTCGAATCACTGCAGTTCCCATGTCGCTGGGGAAGACCACATCGCATCGTACCACCGTGGACCCAACATCATGCTTACCAAGCGAGAGGCGTTCCCGAGCCGCTCCAGGCTCTGCGGTCGAGCAGAATCGTGAGACAAAGGGCCGAAAGCGTCTCTGTTCCTATGGTGGAGTCGCGGGCCACAGTAACGCATTCTGTCCTAGACAATCGTACAAAAGCTGCTTGCTTGCCATGATAACTCATCTTATCTGATCACCCATTTCTTTGCCTCTCGCTTCCCTCAAAATTGACTCCGGAATGGCTGTGACCCACGTGAAAGATGTCATTGACGACGAGAAGTCCGGTCACGTCCATGCTGCTCAAGAGCTCACCCATGATGCTCCAACTGAAAGCAGTGACGCCTCGACCTCCGGAACAGATCACATTCCTATCAAAATGAAACTGTTTGCTGTCCTCTTGGTGACAGCAATTGGGTTTGGGTCTCATTGGAGTGGCGGTGTAACAGGTGCAATGAAAAGCACACTCAAAAAGGCATGATCACCAGCCTTTGTCCTCAGCCACGGTGCAGCCATTAACGGCAAACAGAAATTGCATATCAACAACGCCCAATATGCGGTTCTGGAAGCCAGCGAAGACTTCATGAAGACTGCGCTGATCCTTGTTAGTGGTCTTGTCACTGACAGGGTTGGTGGCGCAAGTTCGTGCTATCTCTCCCCACAACTGCTATGCAATCTCACTTACCCATGCCAATAGATGCTATGCTCTGGGGAAATGCCATCTACAGCGTTGGCGCCATATTTATTGCTGCTGCCACCACTGTCCGCTCCTACAAATTCATGATCTTCGGAGTTGTCGTGCAAGCATTTGGAGACATCGCTACTCAGGTCGCTCAATACAAGATCTTTAGCTCATGGTTCGCGCCTTCCAACGGTTTCGCCTCCACACTTGGGTTTGAGCTTGGCGTCGGCAAGATTGGATCCTTTGTCGGCAAGGCGACCGCAAACGTCATCGCGAAGAAAACCGGAGATTTCAGTTGGGTCTACTGGACAGCCGTCTTCATGAACCTATTCACCAACGTCATGACCCTTGGCTACTGGTTCTTCTCCCGATGGTGCATGAAGGTCTACAAGGGCACTGCTGACCCAGCAACGGGTGAGAGGCTGACGGAAAGCAATAAGAAGTTTGAATTTGGCAAAACGCTCAGGTTGCCCTGGCCTTTCTGGGGCGTCGTGGCTTTTTCGCTCTTCCAGACAAGTACAGCAGTCGTCTACTCTCAGAATGCGACCGAGATGGCCGAGTTGCGTTTCAATATCGACGCTGTGACAGCTGGTTGGTATTCGGCCATGTCGCAATACCTGGGCTTCTTTCTCGTTCCCCTAATCGGTGTCTTTGTCGACCTACTGGGCAACCGTCTCTCTCTGATGCTCTTCTGCGGTTTAGGTATGCTCATCTCCATGTGCTTGGCCGCATGGGGCCCTACTATCGGTGGGACAGCCGCTTCATTCGGCATCTTTGGTGTTGCGTCTATGTTTGGGCCGACCGTCATCATCGATTCCATTCGCACGTCCATGTGGTACCAAGAGGTGTTTGGTTCAGGCTATGCAGTCAAGATTGCTGTGAACAACAGCATGAACATCATCATCCGAATCATCACCGGTGTCATCCAAGATCGAGATAAAAACTCTTATGACAACGTGGTCATTGTGTACGTAATTCTCGCTGCCGGTTCTGTCGTTGTCGCGGCGATGCTGGTAGCTTGCGGCTTTGTCAGCCCGGATGTTGGACATCTGCAATGGACACGGAAACAAAGAATAACAAAAGGCGATCTCATCAACGAAAGGAAAGAAGCGTTTGCTAAGGGGCCTCAAGCCCAAAGAAACAGACGAGTTAGCATGACATTGTTTGTCGCACTTTTGTTCTTGATCGCGGGTGCGTGGGTAGCTTACTTCTGGGGAGTTGCCACTGGGCATAATAAGTAGACTAGGAAGTTGACCCGCTCGACGATCGAAACGACTCGCTTAGACATATATATTGTTTAGTACTTAGACCATGATATGAAGCGAAGGAGATTTTGATATACATTTGCCATGGAATAATCCGTGAGACGGAGAGCCAGTCAAATAAACCTCGGGCCTAGAAGCCACCGATATAGTCTTGGCTTTTACGTTCATTGACCTCGATCGTCAAATCGTTTCGAAAGCAGGTTACGTTGCACGTTCTTAAAATATGAAATAGTATTCAAAAAGTAAGGTCTATAGATACGCAGAAAGAAGTACCCAAAGCTGCTCCACATGCCCTTTCCCTACGAGCTACTAGCGATGTTCTCATTCTATGCCTCACTACCACCCTCTACCTTTCCGGGCTTCGCAAACACCGCACCGACAATATTCAATGGGTTGTTGGTCCTCGTCATCATGATATACACAATGGTCATCCCGGTAACAACCACCTCATCCAACACCTCCTGGCTGATCATCTCCCTCGGCTTTTCAAAGTAGATATTACCAACCTGCTTGATGGCCCAGATATTGACGCTGAATTTGGCAATCGGCTCCTGCGTCTGTGTATTGATGCACACAAAGTTCCACAGTTTCAGCGAGCATTTTGCAACCCAATTGACAGGGACAGGATCGGAGTTCACCGATGGAATGGCATGGGAGAGATAGTTGTACTGCGTTCTCCAGCGCTTGAGCGGCTTGATGTGAATTGTGCGGCCATGAACTATGCACTCGCCATCAATGGCTACGTTGTTGACGGTGCCGCTTGCGATGTCTGCTTTTCGCTCTTTGGTTGGATCTGTGGGGTCTGCATATCCGAATCGGAGTTGTGGCTTTGTAGGGCGAAAGTGCTGAACATAGACGGGCTCGATATGACCATCTGGCGTCTTTTGGTTGATGATATTTCGAAATTTACTCCAGGCAAAATCAACAACGAGGTGCAGACCTTGTGATGCTGATGCATGGTCGTGGTGCGGTTTTGTGAGCTCCTCGTCGCTTGAGTCGTGCATCTGGTCATCGTAGGCCTTAGTGGACGATGAAGGAGGCATCGCCTGCATCTCGTGGTTGAACGATCTTGATTCCGAGGCCTCGAAGACGGTTGAGGTGCTTGTAGAAGTCATTGCAATTGTATTGTCGTGGAGTGTCTCAATTCAATTTTGAGTGATGTGCGAATGCTGTATGAGTTGTGGATCAGGTTGCAGACGACGACACCGTACCTTAAATCTTAAATTTTCAACCCACCGATATGATATTGTAAAGGTCGTTTTGCCCAGTGACCATTGACACTGCCTCGCGGCTGTACGGGTTGGACGCCTGACCCCCCAAGAAACTTCCGATTGCGGATTCTTGGCCAACGTTGCGACCCCTTTTGGTAAAGTCACTCATCTGAGCCTAAGGCGGATTTGAACTGTGCATCATTAGCCACAAGGCATACACCTGTCCAATGACGTAGTTTATATGCGAGCCCAGCGTGCACTGTACTATAAACTGGCCAATGCGCGTAGACGGCTGAGTGCAGCGTGTTCTGTCTCGCCACCACCAGCCCCCACCATCAAGCTGATCTACGAACATCGCGCCAACTGATATCGATGCTCGATAGGATACAGTTAAACATTCTAGTACATGATGGCACTGCTAACAATTTTGATGCTTAGTGGCTGAAACTGGCCGGCCTCACCGACACGCAACAGCCTCGAGGGAGTTACCCAGCCAATCAGAATCCTCAAACATCTAGTGGCTTTCAGGTAGGTACGAAAGCGGGAAGAGGCATGAACGTCTTTCAGCATCATTCTGTTTGCTCAGATAATTTCCATGAAGATCTAGCTCCAGTCATACAGGTAGAATATCGAATCCCTCGCCCTAACGTAGTGACCGATCTTCTACCTAGGGCATTTTGCTCTGCATTCAAGCCATAGTCATCACCGAATATCCCAGTCATGTCGTGATATCTGAAATATCATAAGAATAAAATATTGACAGTGACAAGCAGCAATGCAAAAGTGAGGCCAATGAAGATAGCGCTAATCGGGCACGTTGTCAAATCCCCGTCCTTGAAAGTCCGTCAATGTAAACCTATTATGAATTTGCATAGTGATGGTTCAAACTCCTGATGAACGTGCAACATACGAAGTCCAAGTTCAGAAATAGCGGATCACTTTCCAATCCGTAACTCCTTGGCTGGTTCGCATGCGGAACAACAACAAACAAAGAGGTCACTGAACGATTTGTGTTACATCTCGAAACTTTTCATGACCATCTACTCTAGACTCCTGGCTCAGGACCATGTGCTAGGTTGCCGGAGCACTCTGGGAAATTTGTTACATTAGCATGATGGAGTTACTCTCGTGTGTATCTCAGGTCATTGATGGCGCAACAAGCAACAGGATACCTATTATGCAACACATTCTCTTCCCTGCTAATTCAGTATATTAGTGTTTGGCCAACTATTGCATCGATATAAGGTATACAACTAGTACTTTAGAGCAATGAGCAGTTGATGAATATTCTTTTTACAGCGATAGTAAATATCAATTTGCACTCATATCGAACAACAGTATTATCATGCAACATCACTCCGGTATTCTTACTCCTTCGCTTCAGCACGCGATATGCAAATCAACCGAGCCCTTCTGGGTTGTGGTCATGTGAACCCATCATGCTCTCTTTGATGTAGAAAGCTTTGTGTCATTTTCGGGCTACATGCAAACATCACGTTCTTCATTACAATGTCCTCATTAATCTCATCCTGCAATATGCTGTCTGAAATGCGCTCTACGTATTCGAGAAAAAAACTCGTTCAAATCGTAGGTGCGTAAAGCCCAGTATCTTAAATAGGAGCAAGCCTTCACGCCAGCCCCAATATGTTGCCCATGTTGTGTTACACGGTGGCTGAGCCTCAAGACTGGCTTGGGTCCGATTTGGCCCCAGCGATAGCCTAAATTCAGAATACTGCAACCATATTGCCGAAAATCCAGTGTGATAATGCACGCCTTGTTACTATTCTGAAACACACTGCAGGATAAGCGCATTTACCGGGAGATTGTATCCATATGCGAGTCATGGTATGCCTGTTGCAGGATGGTCGAATACCAGATTTGGCGATGTTGGGGCGTCGAATGAAGTAGGCCATCCTTTTTTCAGCCTTGCGCGTGGGGCCATGGACTATCACGTAGTCATTTCCTCTCACCATTCACACGCTATTCGACAGGCCGCCGCATGCCTCGCGTACAGCAGGCTTGGATGCGCAGCTTATGTCAGTTCATGCTTGGCGTTCAGGTAGGTAAATAGCCATGTGCCCGCCTTGACGGATTTGCCTTGGACACCACCAGGTGCGTAGAACTACGGTCGAACACACCTACTACATTGGTTTCATCACTATAAATCTCAATATCAAAGCAATGTTCCGGCTATCCCTTGTTGTTTTCTTCTTTTGGGCCATATTAGCAGCCGCCAACGGCGAAACTGGAAGCGATCGTATTGGGAGCGGCCAGTGTCCTGACAATGTCGAAACTGTCATGGTTTACTCGCCTTTCAAGCCGTACTGGAAATTTAGCAAGTTCGGGCACGACAAGCAGAAGTGTTGGGTTGCCTCAGACTGCCTCTTCGAGGCGGCTGGTGAAAGTCGAAAACAACAATTTGCAGCCACAGCATTGGTCATGGGCCTCATACCGATGACTCTGAAAGATGTAGCATGGCCAGAGCGCCGCATCGTACATGTTACAAAGCCTCTTCCATGGATATGCGACATCTTGGTTTTGGCTTTGGGCCTCGTCCCACTGCCAGCAGCCAAGGGAGCTACTTTGTCAACACGCCAGAGAAGCGAAGCAAACAATGGTTTGGCAGAATACGCATGGAAAATGAGAAGATTAACCATACGCCTCATGGTCGCCGGACTTGCCGTTTGCCTCATGACATGCTACGCGGCACTAGTGTTCAACGAAATATACAGCAAGAGATCTGCGCTCGGTTGCGTAGTTCCATTTTTCATTACCGCGTGGTACGTTGTTGCACTTCTCCCGGCATCAATACACAGAATCTTTGCGGGACGTCGAAAGAAACGCTTCGAGAGACTGGAGCAGGAAAATGACACCAGTGTCGGTGAGCAGCTTAACCACAGTCTTTTGATTCCAGCCGAATTGAAGAACAGTCTGCCAGAAGTCGTAATCAAAGCATTAACCACAAAAGAACATGACTGTGGAGGTAGAAATACGACTGTCTCAGCTGTTCAAGGGGCGGACGAGGATTGGCCAGTGCAAATGGCCTGGGGGATTTACTACATCGCTGGTACACTGATCTTCACAAGCATCATGGCGGTGACTATCATTGAATTAGTAGTCTGGGTTGCTCTGTGTTTAGCTGTCACTGGTATCAGTAAGATTCTTGCGTTTTTTGTCTGCCTGCTCTTCGAGGAAACAGGTAGTGATGGGAAATAGCGGTTGTGTACTTGTGGATAGAGAAAATAGAGTATGGTCTTTCTGATACGAACTACAGACGGACTAAGCTCTGAAAAAGGGCATGTAGAGTGGTCAGGATCTGGAAAGAGGCCAAGCGACTAGCAACGAGAGATTTGCGTAAAGCTCGAATAGCTGCATTGCGTGGCGAGTTGAATGGTACCCTGACTGCGCCAATGAATTCGCATAACCTCAGCCCCAGCCTGGGCTGCTTAGTCGTCCTTGGGTTGAATTCAAAGCTTCGCTCATGCGGCATATCACACTGCAGGGTCCGAGTTATGTGTATATCGGACATCGCGGTCGGCTGTGATTTCTCCGCCGTGTATCTCCGATTGGCCAGAACAATAACAATGATGAACGGTACAGATTTCAGGATAACAATTCCTATATGTAAATCTCCGTTTTGACCTGCAAATACCCTCTCAAATATTTGAGTACTATATCTTGTCATAAAAACCCTCGGTGCAGATATGCCGAACGCACAATCGCCATTCTACATACCTGTCGACCTCTCAGCTACGGCTTTGATCATCTCCGACGTGCAGACCCAAATCCTGGGCCGATTCCCCAAGCAAACGCAAGCCGACTACCTGGCAACGCTTATCCCGCTGGTCGATTTCTTCCGGATGCAAATCGCACGTCACCGCGCAGACATCGTAACCAGCAACAGCAACAGCAACAAACATGGCAACGGCGATCGAGTCCCACTCATTGTCCATCATACACTCCCTTTTAACGTCAATCAGAACGCGTTCGTCAGCCCCTATAACAAACTAGCCAAATGGGTGCAAAGCCTGGAAGACGCAGGATACTTTGAAAGATGCAGCTCTGACCCACATCACCCGGACTACGGGATTCCCAACGAATTGGTGCCGAGTGATGGGTGGGGAGCCAGTCGAGATGAGATTGTGCTGGGTAAACTGCAGCCGAATTGCTTTGGGTCTAGTGATCTGCTCAAGTACCTGAGCGCTAGAGGTATTCGACATGTGGTCTTAGTTGGGCTGACGACCATGGGCAGCGTGCTTGGGAGTGCGAGGTAGGTGTCATCTTCTGAGCATATATTATGAATGCATTTTACTGATGTGCCGCTATCAGAGGAGGAGCAGATCTCGATTTCCATGTTATATGCCCCCGCGAGGCCATCATCGATGATGATGCCGAAGTGGACGAGTTCCTAATGAGTAAAGTCCTGCCGAAATTTGTTGATGTAGTCAATATAGCTGAGGTGTTCAGCTTGGGGGAACGATTTTCAGGGGAGGACTCTGGAGAATGAACATGATATTAGAATACCTAGTCATCACTGCATAACTCGTACTTATCCGTGACAAACGGGGGTTATCTGTCATGATTGAGTAGTGTATAGCTTTGGCGAGGATAGAACTGGTGCGATTAATCTACATGAGCTCGCACAAGTGGCGCAGATGGTCAGTGCATCAATGTCTTCTACAAGTGAATTGAAGAGTTGGCAGGGCCTGAATCAGCACTTTTTAGCATTGGCTATCCCAACAATGCTATTTCTATGCCCGGTTACCCGCCGTTGGCTGAGCCTGGCAATACGGCGAGATGGCCAAGGGCGGCCATACTTGGAATGGGGTGTTGAGGCGACTCGAACCCGTGAGGCGTGCTGGCAAGCTGAAAGATACCAAGGGCAACGGAACAACGGCCCGCCAAGCCTCGAACCTCGTCAACGCCTTCCAGCACACGGCCACGCCTCCGTCTCACTCTCATCCCCCATTTTCTGCTAGCAACAACTCGTTCTGGATTGAAAGATTCATCGCAAAATCCCAGCTCGATGGCTTGACAACTCTCAGCCAGCGTAGCGCTCCCAGATGCGTCCCCGCTGGCGCGATTGTTGCTTTTATCGCAGTTCCAGTACACAGCTGACCATGCGGTGCCTCGACGCATCTCCACATTCGCGCTTCTCAGTACATCGCAATCCACGGCAGAATGAATGACCAAAGACATTGCCTTTGCCATGAACTCTGCATTCCACCTTGGCCGTGGCCACATTCAACCTCCCGAGGTTCCTCGAAAGGCGTCTCGACGCACCCACAAGGACGCGATAATGGGACAATGGGGACTTAGGTTGGATAGGCATTGTACCAGGTTTTCGGCCTCTACCGAAGACAACATGGAAAGATTGCCCGCGTCTTCAGACGTACCTTCGATTCCTCCAGTCCATACACTGGCGATGCCTTCTGGTACTCGTCTACGCTCCTATAACCTCCGCACTGCGCTACCTCCTTCGTCTAACCAAGTTACGTCCTCCCATCTTCTTTCAAACTCACACTCTTTGCCTTACCCGAAATTTCTATATGTCGTGCTAGTCTCCCAACATCAATTGGGCACAATATATCTATGCATAGTCCGGTCCAACGAGCACATTCAATGCGCATCTGATGTTCTTTCAAAATCGCGACGTAATGCAAGATGTAAGTGGGCATTGTCTCATTGCACTCATCAAAGAGTATGGGATCGATTCGTTACGGCATTGCCGTACGTCGCATCAAGGGTCTGGTAACTGTGCTACCCCCGCCCCCAGAGCTTATGAGCTGGACTGGGCTGTAGTTTGTCTGCACCTTGCATCATTCTTTGCCACTTTCGCGTGCCTGCTCATCGTCCCCGCAACGTGTTTACCGAAACCGCGATCCCTCAGCCTCTGCACCCTGTCTATGACCCCGATGTCTCATACTCCTCATATCAGTGCGTCTGTTCGGTTCGTGCTTGAAACCGTTAATCCCTGTACCCATTTCCCGTTCCAGAAATGGTGTGAGATTCTTTGAATCAATGCACCCCTGACCATGAGACCGCATCACATGTCGGAGCATCATCAACGACTAAGTCGGCGAAACTTAGTTCTGTTGGTGGCTGTGACTATGAGGAATCACTTGATGGACTCCGAGCTAGAAGATCGACTATTCGATGCCCAAAGTGAAGGACACGGAACCAGCTACGGGAACGCGACCCGATGTTGCGAATTGAACCGTTCCAAGAGTCTGTTCAACCCATGTTCCTGGAACAGCGTTGTGTTGGCTCCGAACGCCATGTGGTGTCATTGACCAGCAGATAGGGATGCGTGCTGTTGAGAAATACCTTCTATGGGTATTCTGGAAGAACTTGGCTGGCAGGGCTAGACTTTGGGACTACGACCTATCAGCTTACACCATCGGGGCCGCGGAGCGCTCTTCCTGGCGCGGAGCAGCAGCTCCGCGTCTCATACGGAACAAGCGCCGAATTACCCATATTGATGATTCCAGGCTGACGGCGCCTTGCAACAATGCCAACCAAATGTTCCCAATCTTTCTCATGAGGGGTTTAGTCGGGACGGGATTTCCGAGCGCTTATGCGCATGTACCGATTAGGCCTTTTTGCATGCATCCAAGAGATCCATCAGCCAGGATACAGTGGATCAAGCATTGTGCAAAGCCTTGAGAAACATGTTGCGGCGAGACAACAGCACCTCCGCCAAGCTGTTGCGATCTCTGCAAAAGACTGGGAGAGAAAAATCAACTTTCTGAACAGACTTGCCTCAATCGCCCAAATGAAAAGACAGGTAAAGCGTCTCCAATCGTCGTTGAGCCATGTAACCAGAGCTAGGCTAATGTGAATGCGGATCGCAATCCCCGCACTTATTTGGGTTAGATAGTTTATCGACAACCCCATGGGGCTTGGTGACTAGCTTCGTCAGGGCGGCATATCGGCCTGGTATTCCAGCATCCCGTTGGTAGTACCTTCAAGGCGGTCCTGGACCACATGGCCCTGCGACCCAGGATTTGTCTACATATACAGAGGGTCGCGTCCGGCCTGTTCAGTCTTTATTGCACAGAATTTCGAAACCCATCTACTTCCTAATATCTTCGGGCAACATGTCAATCTCAAAGGCCGAGATGGAAATAGACCCAAAGGTATGTGGACTATGTCTCTATAACATGGTTACTCACTAATATTGCTCCCAGACTGAGGTCGTTGAGGTCAAGACGCTCAAGGGAAGCGAGGCCTTTCATGAGGCAAATACTCTCGAGCCCCTGCCCAAGTTTCATCTCCGAACAATCGCTTTAGCCTCGTGCCTATTGCTCGGCTTCTTCTGTCAGACGGTCAATGGTTTTGATGGAAGCTTGTTTGGCGGTCTGACAGCGAACAAGACCTTCCTTCGGGCATTCGATGGCACGTCCGACGGTGTCTGGGCGGCTCTGACCTCCGCCATGTACCAGATTGGTGCTGTTGTTGCGCTTCCCTTTGCCGGTCCCATCATTGATACCTTTGGTCGCCGCCTTGGCATGGTTTCTGGTTCGGGTTTGATCGTCATCGGCACCATCATCAACGGCTTGACCATGACTAATGGATCCAACCCTCAGCTGAAAGGTGGCCGCTTTGTACTTGGTTTTGGTGTCACTATCGTCTCTGCTGCGGGTCCCATTTATGTTGTCGAAACTGCTCATCCAGCGATGCGCTCTGTCATCACCGCGTACTGTAACACCTTCTGGTTTGTCGGCTCTATTCTCGCCGCCGGTGCCGTTCGTGGTGGCCTCAACCTCACAGGTAACATTACCTGGGCCCTTCCTATCTGGCTACAACTCGTCTTCCCTTCCCTCATCATCTTGTTCATCTGGTTCGCCCCAGAGTCACCCCGTTGGCTCTACGTCCATGGCAAGACTGCCGAGGCGAAAGAAGTCCTCACCCACTGGCATGGCTACGGAAATCCTGATTCCGCTTGGGTGAAACTCCAGCTACAAGAGTACGAGGAATTTCTTGAGCTCGACGGTGCTGACAAGCGCTGGTGGGATTATAGCGCACTTTTTAGGACCCGCTCCAGTCGCTACCGCCTAGCTTGTAACGTTGTCTTCTCCATATTTGCTCAGTGGGCTGGAAATGGAGTTTTGACCTATTTCTTGCCAGCTGTGCTCAAGACAGCGGGCTACACGGAAGACATTGAACAATCCAACATCAACCTGGGCTACGCCTGTTTCCAGTTCGTCTTTGCCCTCATCGGTGCTGCCTTTGTCGAAAAGGTCGGTCGACGTCCTATGTTCCTAGGTTCAATGGCTGCCTGTACCGTCGTCTGGATTGGCATGACCGTTGCGTCTTCGCAGTTCGCCGCCAGTAACGATACCGACGCCTCAGCTGCAAAGGCCACCGTTGCTATGATTTTCTTGTTCGGTATGGTCTACTCAATCGGCACCACCCCTCTTCAGGCCCTCTATCCCGTCGAAGTCCTATCCTTTGAAATGCGCGCCAAGGGCATGGCCTTCTCCGCGCTCGCCGTCAACGCCGGTGGTCTTCTCAACCAATTTGCATGGCCAATTTCGCTCAAAGAGATCGGCTGGAAGACCTACATCGTTTTTACCGTCTGGGATGCGATCCAAGTTGTTGTGTTCTACTTTTTGCTTCCTGAGACTAAGAAGCGTACTCTCGAGGAGTTGGATTTGATATTCGAGGCTAAGAATCCCGTCAAGGAGAGCTTGGCCAAGAAGAAGATTGACTTCAGTGCTGAGGGACAGATCGTTGCTATCGAGAAGTTGTAGCTGTCTCAAAGGACGATTGTTCAGCTGATTGGACGAGACTTGTTGATATCGACCACCCAATCATCTTATCCTGGGGCGAGGTTTCACTCGGAAGTGCTTCCACGGCTTCTATATAGTACGTGACTACCTCGCACCTATCGGTGTACTTAGTGTAATAGATCTTGTTCCCCCTTCCTTCAGCCAAAATCGTACCTGCTAACATCTGTTCGCCATCCCCATTCTCAATGAAGATGATATACATGCATAGTGGAATACATCAACGCAGTACAAGCCTGAAATACTGCCAGATTGCATGTTATCCGAATTTTTGCCTGGTCTAATAGACTCACACAAGGAGAAGATAAAGAGCATGAAATGGTGTTGGTCTCTTAGAGTAGTGCAAGTGCGAGCCTTGCCCTCATCTCTAGATGCACGTCTTTCAAAAACCCCTGATAGATTAATGCTGACGCGGTTTCATGTATATGACGTGTTGGCTACGCTATTAGGAGGGTGGTAGTGTATATAAAGAGTTGTGGTAATCGAGAAAGGTTAGAGTTCTTTGCAGATGAGCAATTGCCGGCAACTTAGGTTCCCATAACATTCAAGGGCTTCCTAGATATATTACGTAGACCTAGTAGCATATTTCCCCGTTTCGTATTGGCTAGACGTGCCCGTAGCCTGTATCAAAATCCATTGCCGATAGTCATCATCAATACGGCATATTTGATCTGCTGGTATTACCCCGCTTACTTGGACATTACCCTGTTATCCCGCAAGAGCGATGTCGAGAACTTCTTAGTGTCTACTACCAATCTGACTAGTGTTTTGAGTTTCTTGTCAAGTACGCGTCGCTATGGTCTTGCTTTCAGGTTCACAAGGCTATGTCAGAGTGAATGCTCCGGCTTTGTCCCACTTGGCCCCGCATTTGACAAGCGCTAGTCTGTTTTCAGGGGGGTTCGGGAGAAACAATGCGGCTAGCATTAAACAGGTAGTTCCTCGCGATCATCTCGAGTCAAACTGGTTCAGCCAACTGGAGTTGTGACAAATGAACGCCATAGAAACTTCTGGGGTCACGCTATGCCGAAAAGGTGGGGGAAAATGGAGAAGGTTAGTGATCGGCAGTGAATTGTATAGCACAAAGGTGACGATTAAAATCTAAGTATGCTTACCTTGATAGTAGTCCTTATCATTAAACTCAAGTCAGCGCAGAACATAAATACAGCACCCTCGACCTTGCAGCTTTGATCTTTAACATGGTCCTCCATCCTCACTCATCTTTCACTAGATGTCAACAACAACATTCTTAACCAAGTGCCGCGCAACATCTTTTCGCAAAGGAATAAAAATCACGTTTACTTTTTTCCAAATAAGGAAAACCATGGCGACCACCATACAAACAATGAGCTCTAGCCAGACAGCCATCAAGACTAGCCCTTCACTCCAACGCCTCGACGCTAAAGACCCGGCCACTACACATGAGAAAATGGTCGAGATCGTACGCTCGGATGGTGGCGTAGTTATCAAAAACCTTATATCTTCTGAGCACGCAGCTCGTATTAAGGCAGATTTGGCTCCAGTATTTGCTGCCGATGTGCCAGACGGCACTGGCTTCTTCCCGTCTACCACACGCCGTGCTACGGGCCTGCTAGCGGCATCCGAGGGCTGCGTCGAGCTTGCAACCAACAAGCTATGGATAGATACGTGTAACGAGATCTTGACAGCAACATGCTCACCCTGGTACGGTGAAATGCGCCGCACATTTGTCACGAAACCTACCCTTGCCGGCACCTTTGGCTTCCAGATCCATCCTGGCTCTCGTGCACAGGACCTGCATCGCGACGATAGTGACTACCACCTACCCAGTGGCCTCGACTCCTGCATGATGGGTCTACTTGTCGCCCTCACTAAATGCACCTATGAGAATGGTGCGACCATGGTCATCCCGCAATCCAATCATTGGAGCCTAGATCGTGCGCCGCGCACAGAAGAAGCCGTGCCGGTAGAGCTGGAGGTCGGTGATGCCCTCATCTTCCCAGGAAATACGTACCATGGGGGTGGTGCCAACAAGACGAAGTAAGCCACGCCATGTCTCTTAAAGTACCTCTTCATATGATGGTGAACTGGACTAACAGCTATTGCAGGGATGAAGTACGCGAAGTGATCGGCCTTTTCATGTGCAAGGGATATCTGAAATCTGAGGAGAACCACCAGCTGGAGATCCCTGTTGAGTTGGCTAAAGAAAAGAAGTTTTCACCGCAGGTTCTGCGTCTGCTCAACTATGGTATAAGCCAGCCTGCACTAGGGTTTTACAAGTATAAGGATCCCATGTCAGTTATTTTTGGTATTAAGGATGAGGAAACTGTGGATTTGTAAATGAACTCTTATTGGTTAGAGGGCGAAAGAGCATGTAAATACCAATATCGATTAACGATGAGGCTGACAGAATACAACCTTTGATGCTCAGGCTGAGCAATGATTATGTACACGAAAATCATAATACGAGAAAGTTGTCATGATTCTGTGTCCATAACTGGGCGTAATCGATCCAGTTGCTGTACGTGTCTTGTTCCCAAAAGGACTTCAAGAATCTAAGCATACGAGGTCGATCAATCTCGCAATACAAATTCATGACGCCGTTCATCCGCACCTCAATCCATGATTGCGTGACTGGATCGTGGGCGCTGACTGTCGCCAGGATGAACAGGGGCCAAGGTTGCGACTGCGCAAGCGAATTAGCATCGTCAAGAGACAGCAGCGACTCAACAAGGTGACTGCGCAGGCGGAGAAGCGTAATTTTCCTAGGACATGCGCAGGTACTTTTGTCTAGCTTGGGAATGGGGGCGGAGAGAACTTGATAGCAGTATATCTGCGTCGCGTAATAGTACGCAGTGAGAATACACTCAAAATCGTGAACGTTCATGACGGACATGTTTCTTGATCTTCTCAAGACCAATTCGTGAGCTTGCTCCAAATTCAGTAGTGCTTGTTGTAGAGTACCAAGAAGATCGGCCTGCCGCTTGACAGTGTCTGCACCCTGCATCGCTATCTTTCTTCCTGCTTCGGCCACACGCCGCATGATGACAACGAAAGGTGTGAATGGAGAGTGACCCTTTATGTCCTGTTCAAGTCGGGTGTCGCGATTCCACTGCGTGGTTGCATGCCTCTCATCTGGTGAGCAGTCAGTCAGCATTGGCCAGGTGCTAGCAATGAACAGCTCTTCGGAGAGGAAAGCATCTGCGACTTCGCTCGTAGCCGTGAATTGCAACATGCTGCTCATGTTTTGCGCGGCCTGGAGATGAAAGCGCCACATGCCGGTAGATGGCCAGTGGACCTCCAGATAAGAAAGAAGCAGGACACTGATCACAACCGTCTCAATCAATAGTTGCGGGGGAGGTGGGGTACCCGGTTGAAGGGCCACCCGTAATCTCCGCAAATTCTCCGATAGAAAGCGGAGAGCCCGTGTGCGAAACGAATCCATCGTCTGAAGATAATAATCGCGCTGAACATCGCTTGCCGGAAGGCGAGAAGCGACGTTGCTTGCGGATAGTCCGAGGATGGCTGCTAATAGGGGGTTTGTTGATGATGATGATCGAAGTGGCCCTACAGCTAGTGGCAAGACTATACTTCGCCATGGATTAGATCCTTCCTCGGACCATGCGAGTTGGACAGACACAACATCCACAAAGTGTTTTAGTAGGAGGTTTTCTGTGTCGAGCATTGGTGCGGGTGACAAGAGGCTGGGTAACTGCTTGTGTTTGTATGGTACCATGGCGATCTCATGCGATAGCGTGGGTAGTGATATAACTTTGGAAGTATCCGTAATTTGAAGGAGGCCATCAGCAGCTCGTGCCGTGTAGAAGGAACGCTTGTTTGGTCCTTTGCTTGCGGGTCCACAAATCCACCTGAGAGTCTTTCCATAACCTGGACACTGAAATCCGCGGGAGACACACTTGGCACAAGCTGGCCGAGCTCCATCGCATTTGATGCGTCGTCTGTTGCATACCCTACATTCCCCTACTGCTGACTGCGAAATTCGACGTGCTGTAGAAGCGTTGAGGTTTTCAGGCATAATAGCCAGCTGTAGCAATCAACAACAATGCGCAATGCAGAGGTCGAAATGAAAATGTTGCGAGTGGTGCTAGGGGATTGGCCCGGGCTGCCTTGTTCAAGGTCTTTGACTTGTGCAACAGCTACGGTCATAGACATGTGACAGCCACGAACCATGCCAAGGTCCTTATCGATACAGGAATTACTATATATAGATTGAGTATATTGATTTAATGCTTTTCTTCCCCATAGCTATACTGTAAAGGGTGAATTGATGTAAAAAAGCTAAAGAAGGTAGAGGCCTGCTTAAGAAGTCGCTATATGTAGGGTTTAGGGTATGCAAGCAAGTAATCAAGGAGATACAAGGTAACTTTTGGTAATGGTAAGATGCAGTCAGCCCGCGGTTGTTTGATTCATTGATCAATTTTTGCCGCATTCTCTCTACAGCTATGCCCAGCATTTCCGGCACAGCTAACAGACAACGCCACTCAGATGTTAATATATGCTCTGCCTATGTTACAGTCTTATAGAACCAGTTGTGCCTACAGACGTACTTTTCCCCCTCTACCGTTGTCACGTGACTTGGAAATATTAGGTACAGATCGTTCAATTCGGCGTTAGTGATCTTTTTCTTAACGTCTGAAAGATACTTATCAATGCTCCCTCTCTACTAGGTAAATCTAAAATAGGTTTTGTTCTCGTGATCGTGACACGAAATAAACCCTTTATGCTAATTTAGGGGCTCAGTCCACTGCTTTGACGGGCCACGTATGTGTAGTTGTCATAAGGCGAGAAATGTATTATTTTGGAGAGACTATAAATTGATCAGACTGTTTTGGGCTGAGGTAGCCAAGACTGCCCATCCCCAGGTTGCCCATAGCTAATTCATTGCTTATGCAGTCGAGGTGTTGTGATTGCGTAAGATATGTGCTAGACTCTGTAAAGATTGGGATTGTATCGAGACTCGCACAGCTTCTTCCGTAATTCCCTTCATTGATTATAATAACTTGTTCATACTCATATCTTCCCTACGTAAAGAAAGCTTTCATTCTAACTCCATCCAGGTCTGCAAACTGTCGCATAAGCCTTACAATGGCTTGACTGCTGTTTTGACGCTCAGAAAACTATTCATATCTGTACTGATAGAGACTGATTAGAATGAAGTGTTTCTTCGGACGAGTTTTTGTACATGCGCTTATTCGGAAGACGGCTACTCTGCATCCGTGTGAATTGAGTCTGTGCTATTAATTTATATCCTTGCCGTCGGTCCTTTCTTATCAAATCACATAATCTAGTAATCCTGGCATAATCTTAACACCGCCTCAAACTCCAGATATGCTTGCCAGTCTTGCTTTGCCCCGCGATTTACCGGGAGCATGAGACCCCGTATACCGATCATGCAGCGTGTTGCTTCGTAATACGAGACTGCGAAGTATTTCTTAGCTGCAATTCACGCATTTGACTTGCTCAAATTATTACCTCACTGCTTTCTATCATGAGTTTCCCGGACATTTCACGATCTAAGCTAATCATATTCTACGCAACTGCATTACCAGTGCTGGTAAAGATATACAGGGCCACGCATAGGGCAAAAAATTAACGATAATAGGTCCTCCTGCAATGGATTGCGACAGCAATTTACAACGTGTATTTTCATCCTCTACGCAAATGTTTGTCACGTTTTGACTAGCCATCTTAGTTTTAAGTAATCCTTAATTATAGATCCTGGCCCGAAACTAGCCGCAGCAACTCCACTCGTCTTCGATTTCTATGTATCTCAAGGAGACGAAGTTACGTGGGTTCGCAAAATTCATGACAAATATGGTGAAATAACTAGTCCGGCTTGCACCCAACAGGTTAAGCTACATCTCCCCACAAGCTTGGAAAGACATTGTATGACACCGCCATGGAGGACGACAAGAAAATCAGAAAGACTCTACTTTCTATACACGCGAGCATAATGGCCATGATTCCTTACTTTCGACTCCAGATGCATATCACCATGGTCAAATTCGCAAGATCTTTACCCATGCATTTAGCGATAAGGCCCTGAAGCTGCAAGAACCTATGATTCGCCTCTACGCTGATAAACTCATCCACAAGATTTAACAAGATATCAAGGCTGACCCGGAAGTGCCGCTTGATCTTGTGAAACTATAGAACTGTACAACTTTTGATATCATGGGAGATCTGACTTTTGCTGAGCCACTAGGAATGCTCAAAAATGGGGAGTACACTCCATGGATTAAGGCGATTTTTGGCTACATCAAGCTCGGAGCATATGGTACCATAATCCGCAGACACCCGTGGCTCAGAAATCTTTTCGAGTACATGCAGCCCCAGTCTTTAAAGGACTTTGCGAAAAATCACTTCGCCCACTCCTCAGAGCGCGTCGATCGACGTCTCGGTCTGGGGATCGATGCTGGAAAACCAGAGATATGGCGACTGGTTCTCAAACGAGGAAAAGATCAGTTGATTCTAGGAGATATGCACGCAAATGCCGCTATCTTCATGACCGCTGGCACGGAAACGACGGCAACACTTCTAAGTGGGCTCACGTACCATCTACTTACGAACCCAGAGAAGCTGCAAAAAGTACTTGAGGAAGTACGCGCACTTTCTAGAGAAGACTTGAGTATTGGAAAGCTTCAACAGTTGCCATATTTCAATGCGTGTTTTGAGGAAGGCCTTCGAATGTATCCACCAGCTCCAAACGGGTTTCCTCGGGTTACCCCGGGTGAAGGTTGTACCATTGTGGGAGAGCATGTGCCTGCAAATGTAAGTGCTCATCTGCGGATCTCTTGACTTGAATCCTATTAAACATGGATATGTTGTGGGAAAGACTAACAACCCAAATGAAGACCACGGTGTACGTCTCCCCAGCGGCGGCATTCAGATCAGCTCTCAATTTCAAAGATCCTGATTTTTTCATTCCCGAACGATGGTTAAATGGCTGTGGGTACGAAAGTGACAGGACGGATATCTTTCAGCCTTTCTCTTATGGTCCTAGGAGCTGTATCGGCAAGAAGTAAGCATAATCTCCAATATTTCGATCCTGACAACGCATATACTACTGTCTGATTCACATTTATCTTACATAAGAATATGTAGAGCTAAATGCTAACGTAATTGTCGATTCTTAGTCCTGCATACCATGAGATGCGCATGATCCTAGCTTCTGTTCTCTGGCATTTCGATGTAGAGTTGTGCTCAGAGAGCCTCACATGGGCTCAGCAAAAGACGTATATACTGTGGGAAAAGCCAGGGCTATGGTTGAAGATGGAGCATTTCCGGCACTGTTAGTTTGGGGATAACTAACCCCAATCAGACTTTGAAACAGTCAATTTGTTGATTCGATTGATTATTTCCTGATTGATTGGATTAATTGAATTAGTCTCGTATTAGCTATACAATAAATCGAATAAGCTCTAGGAGGCGAGATCAATCGATTAGCTGAGGTTTTTAAATTACGTCGCGTCAGTAATGTAGATATGAGACATGTATAGGAGATAGATTGCTCTTCTTATTAGATTATGATTACCGGCCGTATCACGTGGCATATCACATTCTCCATAATCCCAAACCCTCATCCAACTTGCCAAATATATACTTGAATTGAAAAAAAATGGTGTGAATTGAACCCCTTCGTGAAGTTGAATCAAGATAGAACATTCATTACTACAATCAAGTCTAGTGCGAACTGCAAATTAATCAATCAATATTTTGGATTTCAAATTCATTGATTCGTTTCAAGTTTTGAAGCTTCCTTAATGTTTCAAGGACTGCAAACTGGTAGGTAATACCAGAGCAGTGATGTAATAGAAGATAGATAGTAATAGGGGATTGTGTAAGAGCGCAGGAGTTATAATGAATAGGGGAAATATCAGGCCAAGACTGCTAGAATCTCAGACTCCGTAGAGTTGAATACAGTAACCCAGGTGACGGCCTCTAAAATAAGCATTTCCAATCAGATTTACAACTTTTAATTTTTGTGATTCATGAGATCAGCCTTGAGAGTTAGGAACTGGCAGCTAGCGTGCTACTCTTGACGGAAAAATACTGAAAGCACCCATTTTCGCCCCAAGGAGGTTCCAGCTTCATATATTCACCATTCAATATCAAAAATGTTGTTTGGTTCTTGATACACGGTCTGTCTCGACCACATCAGTGGACACCAAAGATGCCGAGACGCGGTGTGTATTTTCAATTACCCCAACCGCAAGAAGTAAGATAACTTATTTCAAGTACAAGAAAAGGACGATAGCGAAGTCTGATGAGACCATGATATGACTCATGAACGCCTGTACTATACCTATACCCACCCCGAGGGATATGCCTTGTTTCTCACAAACTAGTACCTCGGCGTCAAGCACGTGAACTCATGAAAACACGAATTTAATTGAAAAAAAAGCATTATTGAACCTTTTTTGCGCATTGGGTTTCGAGAGGCATCATAAGATCTCGCTAACATAGTTATGCAAACTATGCTGATGTTTTGATCATCACGTGCACGCCAAGGCTTTGTTTCTGACGTAAAGTTTCAGATTAGGCACAAACTGCGTATGCCAGCAGGTCCCGAAATTCACATGAAAATACCGCTCTGGGTATCCAGCAAATCACACGTACGATTCAACGAACACTGAGACCTATACACCTCTTTTTGTATCTTGTGTCATGATGGAACTGAGTCAGTCTGGAAATGCGCCATCTTTGCCTTACCATGAGCCAGACATCATCACAATCCTTGTTCAAGCCTCCTTCTTAATTCTACTCAACGTCATTAACTCCATACTCGATAGAGTGCTTTATTGTGGACTGCTGGGTCAGGTTCTAGTCGGCATCGCGTGGGGTACTCCAGGCGCAAAATTCTTGTCCACGACTACGGAAGAAGTCATCGTACAATTAGGCTATCTCGGCCTAATATTACTAGTGTTTGAAGGTCAGCATTACACGAAATTACTTTACGGCGCTGTGCTAAACAGGAAAACTACGGATGAGTGCTGGACGAACGCCACATCACAGAGTTGCCGGAAACCAAACTTCGTTACACATACTAACTCATTCCCGCAGGTGGTCTTGCTACATCATTTCGATCTCTGAAGGCCAATTTGATCCTCTCATCTGGCGTCGCTCTCACAGGAATCGCCTTTCCGATAGGCTTGTCATACGTCCTACAAGGACTCCTCCATGCAACGCCATTACAAGCTTTTGCTGCAGGAGCAGCGCTATGCTCGACTAGTCTTGGCACGACCTTCACCGTGCTAGCGTCCAGTGGCCTCTCTGCCTCTCGTCTGGGCGTTGTATTGACGAGTGCAGCTATGATGGATGATGTTGTGGGATTGGTCATGGTGCAGGTAATATCCAACCTGGGGGGTACGAGCTTTGGTTGGGTCGTCATTGTGCGCCCTGTTCTGGTTTCTGTGGCGTTCGCATTGCTTACACCACTGGCTTGCTTGTTCGTTGCAAAGCCAATTACCTTAGGTATCAACCGGTATCGAGAAGCGCATCCAAACAAGACCCTGAATCATGTCCTAAATAAGTCACAGACAGCACTCCTCTTGCACACAACGCTTTTGATTGGTTTGGTCACCGCTGCGACGTATGCTGGGTCCTCGAATTTGTTCGCAGCTTATATCGCAGGCGCAAGCATCAGTTGGTGGGATTCTGAAGTCCCACATCCAGTTGTCAAGGGGTCCTCTCCTGAGACTCAACTTGCAAGCGAAAAGAGCAACACGCCTACCGGCCCTTTACAAGAACGGTCAAATAATGTGCATGGATCCAACAGTGCTGGCAACTCCCCTCAAGCTACGACCAGCAACCAAACTGAGGAGAATGCCAACGAGGTTACCGAAATATTGCCTTCGGATGCACCGAGTGGCTGTGATCTAGAGACGTCTGGCTCTGCAATCTATTATCGATACTGTCACCCTGCAGTTTCGAAAATACTGAAGCCTCTGTTCTTCGCATCCATTGGCTTTTCTATACCAATCACTCGAATGTTCCGAAGCGCGATCGTATGGCGAGGTCTAGTCTACACGATCCTCATGCTACTTGGCAAAGTCGCTTGCGGATTATGGCTAGTGAGGTTTTCGATTGAGCCAGGGAAAAGTAAGGTAAGGCGGCTGCTGGCAAAATCGAAATCGGCATTCCTTTTGCATGTGTGGCCGACGAGTACCACTGCACACAAGACTGACCGGCCGAGGCGTGATCGCGTGAGAGAAACACCGTCGAGTACTTCATCCCGCAATCTCCTAAGCCCACCAAAGCCCTTCTCCCTTCATCCCCCGCTAATTCTTGCGCTTGCAATGTGTGCACGAGGGGAAATTGGCTTTCTCATATCCGGCGTTGCGGAGTCTAAGGGGATTTTCTCCTCGCCGGAAGATGCTTCGTCTGACTCATCAGACATTTTCCTTGTAGTAACATGGGCCATTGTGCTTTGCACTATTATTGGTCCACTGGGTGTTGGTATAGCAGTCCGAAGAGTGAAAACACTTGAGGAGCGGAGAAATAGTCAGCATGAAGGGAGTGGGAGGGATGTGCTTGGTGTATGGGGTATTAAATAAGAGACGGAGTACGTGATGTCTGCATCAAATCAAGCTAGAGATTCTGGATCAGAATCACGAGTTAGGCGCGCTGAGTGGGATTGAATTGGTGCATAACGCTGAGAAACTCAAAATGCGGAGACAAGGCTAATTTGGTTGAGTAACGAGTTTTATTGTCACAGTACAAAATGTTGATTTGGTTAGGTAGTGAGCTCTATTAACATAGTACAAGAGTTGTCAGCTTTGGTCGAGGCCATTGGGTTGAACAAAGTCCCAGGCAGGTATCGACAGCCAACCGGGACTATCCAATCAGGCAACAACTAGGAAGATTCACTTTCCCCACAAAGCCTACAACGTTCACCATTGATCTGAATACTTTTCCAGCTATCAAGACCTACGTCCCTTCTTCACCTCAGCAAGGAAAAACCCGGTGCGCAGTCATCCGATGAGCCCTATTATTATCCCCACTCTTGGCATGTGGGGCTTGTAGACCAGTGGAACTTCGCGCATCTGGAGACGATGCGATAACGACTTTTATCAGTAAGCTCATGCAAAACCATCTACACCATCCGTCTTTAAGAAGGTGCCAAGAAGATACATGCATGATGTCATCCTTGATGCTTGTGGAACAGAGATTAGCCTTTCGCCGGCGATTTGGCACTGGGATATCGCTTACACGCTTGCTAGAGAGGCAGCGGAACAACGAAAAGACGAGTATAAAGCTCAGTTCTGGGGTTCGAATCGTCTGTGTATCAGGAAATCTTGGTTGACAGGTCACGATGCGGTTTCTCAACCTAGCCTCTATAGCTGCTCTCAGCACGGTTGTGAGCGGCACACCAACAGCTGAGCCAATCCAATCTCGCCAATCGACTACATCTAGTGAGCGCCTTGGTCTAACATGGCTTGGTGGAAATAGTAGTCTACCCAAAGTTCTGTGCGTGGCCTCGAGTTTGTTGCTGTTAACCTCGCCATCTAACGCATCCTCAGCATTCTCTACACTGGCGGAACCATAGCCGGAGGATCTATCTACGGCGCACTAGATGACACGCAATACGGGCAGCTCACTCAGACGGGAGAGGACATCATTGCCCGGAACCCTTACCTACTGAACCACACCCAACTCGCCGTGGCCAATTGGACTACTGAAGATGACGGCTCTACTGGCACCAACGATGCCTTAGTCATGAACATGACGCGCTTCACGCATGACGCCTTGTGCTCGCCCGACAGTGACATTGTCGGCGCCGTGTACACGCACGGCACAAATTCGCTCGAGGAAACCGCCTTCCTTCTGGACAGCCTGGTCAACTGCGACAAGCCGGTAGTCGGCACAGGCAGCATGCGCCCGTTTACGCACCTTTCGTACGAAGGCGACGCAAACTTCTTCGACGCCGTCATGCTGGCTGCCAGTCCAGCCGCACGTAATCGAGGCGTAATGGTAGCCTTCAACGCACGCATCATCCCGGGGTACTACGTGACGAAGTTGCACTCGACGAACCCGGATGCGTTTGGTGCGAATGCTGGGGGTGACTTGGGATTGTTTATCAACAGCTTGCCGGTTTTCTACAATTCACCTAGTCAGCCGCTGTTTAAGCACTATTTCAACGTTGACGCTGTATCCGCGCATTCATCGTTCCCTGGGCTGCCCAAAGTCGATATCTTGTATGCGGCGCGCGAGTTCGATGGAAGACTTGTGCTCAATGCGCAGGCTAATGGGGCAAAAGGAGTCGTGATTGCGGGCACAGGCAACGGTGGTATACCTAGCGGCTTGGAAGAAGTAAACGAGGCGTTAGAAAAGGGACTGCAGATTGTTGTTGGTACGAGAAGCCCCTTTGGGCCCTCAAGTCCGGCCCGCGAACCGACCTTCGCGAAAGCTGGATTTGTGCATCCTATTCAGGCGCGAATCATGCTGCAGTTAGCGATTGCGAGTGGAATGGGAATGAATGAAACGATTGAGATATTCGAGGGTGGATTCAGGAGGGCTATTGGACAGCCTTGGGAGCCGGAAGCGTGAAGATAGTTGTGGACACGGTACACAGTACATAGCTATGGCACGACTGCACCATTCACTCCGGAACTCTTGTGAGTGGTTGATCTGCATTGCTGTTGAGTTTGAAGTATGTCTATATTCCACAATCGAGATACTTATGTTTCCTAGACTCCTGGCACAATTTACCCTCTCTACTATACATCAACTTTATCATCCGCCGTTTACGCAGCCTTTCCGTGTCTATGGAAAAAGACAAACATCTTCCCAATCTCGTCCAGTGCTTTATTGCCATCTACCAGAAAACCTTCGACGGGTGCAGCCATGAAATACGCATAGCGATGAATGTCCTCGCTCTCATCCATCCAAGACATCACTTGCTCGAGAAAATACTTGATCTGTTCAGTCGTACCATCAGGCTTAAACTCTGTGATCCAGATAGGTCGGTCGTTCGCGATTTTACGGGCAGCAGCGATGTGAGATTTGAATGCTTGGACGGAGGGAGCGCCATACCTGTTGAGTTAGCGAATGTGTATAAGAGATAATGCTTAGCAGCACACCAGTGGATATTTATAAAGTCGAAAGTGCATCCAGTGCACTGCTGCAGAAACTTTGCCGGCCAGCTTAGACCAGTGGTATCTGAAGCAGCGGCGTTAGTAACAGCGGGCGAGCCAAGGTAAATGCTTGGGTTCAAGGAAGAGAGGGGTTGCATGTGTTTCTTTCATCCAACGACGGCTGTGGATATATCGATGCAGCTACCACCTGCACCATGTCTGGTTTGTTGTTATCATCTGAGCCCTTCTGTTTCGTACACTTCGTCACAGGGACTGAAGATATTTACTTGGACATATCGGGCTCATTGAATCCCAAGAACCAGGTTGATTTCCCGCCTTATTTGTAATTTTCTCGCGCCAGTGCTTCTGCATTCACTTGTCATTGTCTTGTATGATCATTGTGTATCGAGTGCAGCATCGGTACGAAGCTCAACCGGCTTGTCGACGGCAACGACGAAAAGTCCCAGTTATAGCGCCACGTGACGTGCGAGCCAGGCTTTTCGAAGAGAGATACGATGCTGGTGTCGTTGTAAGAAACACCGCAGCGCTCGTGAGCTGGCATTTGAGGCGGGGATCGCGCAGTGAGGTTGGCATGATCGTTCGTGAGGGGATGAGCGGCATGGATGGCGTAAAGAGACCTCAAGAAGAGAAGCAGAAGGGAAATAACATTCGTCTTGAGCATCCGATAGAAAAGGTGGTAGATGAACATTTGAAGGGCTGATGACGAGAGGGTGCGAAGATTGATCTTGAAGCGCGGAGAAAATCGTGGTGTGGGTGTTCTCACTCAGAGGTATAACCATGTAAAGAAAAAGGAAAAGGAAGTAATTTTATAGTGTTTGAGAGACTGCCACTCATCAGATTGTGGACTAACATTGATTTGACATGGTGAAAGTAAACACGCCGAGTAGCGGTCACGCGCTAGACAGATTTCAATGCATTCCTTTCACTTCCGCATGTTATCTACTCCATCCTCCTGTCTAGCAAAATAGAACGCACTGACTGTTCAGCTTCATTCTCCTGTATATGCCAGTATGGCAGTTCTGATATTAAATAATGTAAATCCCATAGGATACGTAGCGGCAATTCTTACTAACTCGGCTATCTAGGAATACCAAAAAAACTATGAAGTAATCACCAAGTAGTAAGACTGTAAAACTTCGATATATATCGCTCGCGCAGGCGTTCTCCTTTACGCGAGCAGGAAGTGCTACCACAGTGAAAGCTCATGGTTGTGCATGTGAAAGGAAGGGGAGAAGAAGAAGGCATTGGGAGATTAAAATTTTAAGTGAAAAAAAAACGGGAGAAGCCGAACAGAGCAAAAAGATGAAGCCCGACGTGGGGGTCGAACCCACAACCTTGAGATAACCAATCGAGTCTGATTAGGACGTGAAAGCTAAGAGTCTCACGCTCTACCGATTGAGCTAGCCGGGCTTGTTGTTTTTTGATGGAACGACACATCTTTATCATTAATATATACTCCGAAAATAATTTCCTAGCAGCTATAATTGCGTTTTTCCAGCCAGGCTTTGATTCTCTTCTGCTTTCTTACTTGTGTGGTAGCAAAGAAAATTTCGTATGGCTGAGTGGGGCTCACACCGGCTAGTCGAGCAGCTAAATAAAGCGTTAGAAAAATCTACCCAAGAGTTCTGAGTTTTCCGAGTAATTCCCAATAAGCACGGTATAAGGTTTTCTAGGTGAGAGCAATAGGATTGCGACAGAAACGCAGTGTTTTTGGTTGAGACTTGACATGGGCGCACTGGCCAAGTCATTCCTTACTCCTTTGTATGGAAGGAACAACACACAGGTGGGCTACAGAAGGTGATCGCAGAATGTGATCGTTTGAGGGTATAATTTGACATACAATACATGACTGGTGTACATTGTTTACATCTTGCCCCCAGTAAGCTCTTCGGCAACCTTCTTGACGCGCTCCTTGGCAAGTCCAACACCCTCGCCTCCCTTGAGCTTTTGAAGCATTTCCCCCACGCCTTCGGGCATGGGCCCGTTCCATGGGCTGAGACCCTCGTTGCCCGCGTGTCTTGGTCCCATATTGCCCTTGGCGTCCCAGCCCATGGGCGACTCTTCGGTACCAAAAGCCTTGTCAATGGCTTCGTCTAATTGTTGTTCGTCTACGATGAACTCGCGAGCGTTGGTGTATAGATCGTGTAGGCGCGATGCACGCATCTGCTGCAATTTGGCCATTCGTTTTTGGTACGCTGCACTGCGAGCTTTGGAGATGTCTTGTCGAGGTGGTAGATTATCTGTGAGGAAATCGCGAATGCCCTTGGCCACCGAGGTTTCGGTCAGGATATCGACCTCGCGGCGGGGAGCCATGGCGAGTTCCCGCCTCTGTGCGCCAATAGCCTGAATTTTGGCCATGTACTGTGCCTCTGATGTGACCTTTCTCTCATGCAGCTGCTTGACACCCTCCTTCAGGTTTTCTCTCCGCTTCTCGGCCAGCCGTTGTTTGTAAAGCCGATAGTCGGCATCTCTGCTATAGGGGCCCGGCACTTTCACTTCCTTGGGCTCCCGTGTAGTCTTGCCCAGAAAAATGTCCGACTCCTTTGGATGCTTATTCCTCGTCTTGAATATATCACGCGGAATCGGCAAGTGTCCCTTTACTGTGGGCTTGGACGGGTACGTGGGCTGCAATGGCTTAGGAACCTCGACATAGTTTGGTGATTGCGGGCCGAGGGCGAGGGAAGTTGGTGTCGCGGAGAATGCGCGGACACACAGACCAGCACCGAGCCCATTGACGGGCTGGGCCGGTGAAGACGAGGTCCAGGAACAGCGGACAGGTATCCGTGGCGGCATTGCGATGAAGTTGGGCGTCCCCGAGCGATGCGGAGGTGCTGCGGTGGTGGTGGTCGCGCTGTCTTCGAAATTGTCGGTGCCAAGACGCGTTAGCCCCACCCAGACTAGCTCCCGCCTCTCAAAAAAAGTTGCCCATCCCATGTCGCGACCTTTACTCTTCGCTCTTCCACTTGTCGACAATTCGCGAGGAAGAAGCCGCCATGGGTGTCCACAAGAAAGAGAAGAGCCGCAGAGAGCGCGAGGGCAAGGCCCACGACGGCATGGGCAATGTCAAGGTCAAGGGCACAAACTTTTATCGGTATGCATATACACCCGTGGCTGCTCTCTGGACCATGGACTCTGAAAAATACTAACAGCTCACAGTGACGCGAAAAAGGTCAAGGTACTCAAGCGCCTGACTGATGGCAAGGCTGAGCGCAACGCCAAGGGAGACATCACCAAGGCTGCCAGCTATCAAAGCCGCGATGCGCCTGTCGCTCGTGTGGAGCCTAATCGGAAATGGTTCAACAACACGCGAGTGATCTCGCAAGACGCCCTCGCAAGCTTCCGGTCTGCCGTAGAGGCGCAGGCTGCCGATCCTACGACCTACCTCATGAAGCGCAACAAGCTTCCTATGAGCTTGATTGAGACTCCAGGCCAGATCCCCGGTCTGAAGCAACATGCGGCCAAGATCGCTGTCGACAGCCAACCCTTCTCAGAGACGTTCGGCCCCAAGGCACAGCGCAAGCGACCCAAGCTCGACTTCAGCTCCATTGAGGATCTCGCTGGCAGAACCGATAGCATGCACGAAAACTACGTCGAGCGCCTTGAACAGGCCAAACTACTGTCGGGCACATCGGGCGAAGAAAAGGAAAGCTTCAACGATACGCCCAACGGCGAGCTCACATCGGCGCGAGAATTCATCTTCATGAAGGGAACGTCCAAGCGCATCTGGAACGAGCTTTACAAGGTAAGACTTTTCATGCCAATCCGCGTAAACCACCTGTTGACTCTTCTCGTTTCAGGTTATTGATTCCTCCGATGTTATCCTTCACGTCCTCGACGCCCGAGATCCAGAGGGCACGCGGTGTCGTTCGGTCGAAAAGTATATCCGTACAGAGGCGCCTCACAAGCACCTGGTGTTCGTCCTTAACAAGGTCGACTTGGTGCCTTCCAAAGTAGCCGTAAGTTTCTCCCCCGCATGTTATTTCCCTTTCACCTACCACACCCTCCTTAAGTCAAGGACCTTTTCCTTTGCAATGAATATGGTTCTGTTACAAGTTGGGAAGAGCAAAAGTGGCTCGCCGGCCCTAGATCGTCTTGATTGCGGGTCGATTGGCAGCCGTCTTGGTTGTCAATCAATAGAGTCACGCGTGATTTGTTTGAGTTGAGGACCGTCTCTGCACTCGCAGCTTTATGGCGGTACTCTTAGTAATATTTCACACATTCCATCATCAGCAAAACTTGATCGTGTTGGAATGATGGACAAAGCTAACGATAGCCAGGCCGCATGGGTTCGTCATCTTAGCCGAGAATTCCCAACGCTTGGTATGTGTTCTCAATGTTCTCTGTTTGATTCGCAAACTAATCCCGCCGTGCAGCTTTCCATGCCTCCATCAACAACAGTTTTGGCAAAGGCTCTCTCATTGCCCTACTCCGGCAGTTCAGCTCTCTTCACAGTGACCGTAAGCAAATCTCGGTTGGTATGGTAGGCTACCCAAACACCGGAAAGTCATCCATCATCAACACTCTTCGAAAGAAGAAGGTTTGCGGTGTCGCGCCTATTGCTGGTGAGACGAAAGTCTGGCAGTACATCACTCTGATGAAGCGCATCTACATGATTGACTGTCCCGGTATCGTCCCGCCGAATCAGAATGACACAGATGAAGACCTCTTGTTGCGTGGCAGTGTACGCGTGGAAAATGTGGAATACCCTGCGCAGTACATCGAGGCTGTGTTGAAGAAGGTTCAACCGAAACATCTCCAACGGACCTACGATATCAAGGATAAAGATTATGAGAATGACGCTGTGCGATTCTTGGAGGTATTGTGCCGAAAGAGTGGCCGCTTGCTGAAGGGAGGTGAAGCCGACATCGACGGTGCTGCCAAGATGGTTCTCAATGATTGGATAAGAGGAAAGTTGCCCTGGTTCACTCCGCCGCCATTCAAGGAGGGTGAAGAGAGCGGTCCGGTCAATGAGAAGCGCGACGGCAAACTTGGTGAGATGAGCAAGAAGCGGAAGCGCGATGGTGAGAGCCAGGCTACTGGTAGTGTAGCGGCCACTACCGATGCAAGTGGTGCAGCTCAAGACCAAATCGATGACGACGACGACGACGATGATGAGTTTGGAGGCTTCAGCGAGGACGATGACAACGAAGACGACTCGGAGGATGATGATGAGGGTGGTGCAGTCCTCGAGGGTGAGGATGACTCGAGTGAAGATGACGAAGCTGTGGAGCAGGAGCTTGCCGCCATATCGCAAGCGTTATCGAAAGCGAAAAAGCGACAACGGAAAACATGAGGCGAAGGAAAACAAAAATAGTTCACTGATTCAATGATACCCCCGATATTTTGATACATCATCACATTGAGATCAAAATATTGCCAACATCCTTCAGTTCTGAGCGTTATGCCCGCATCTTCGGTTGCTTTAAGTCTTGTGCACTCATTGTCTTGCCTCTTGTGCTCGAAAAAGATCCTCGACGTTATTGTGATGATACCAGCTATGATGTAGAAAGTATGTAAATTAAAAATCAAGCACGGTAAAGCCACGGAATTACTGCTCTAACCTTGAAACAAATCAAACTTTATACAATGGTCGCTACACACCGACACATTGTACATCAGTAACTCAGGATAAAGTAATACCAACGTGTATTGTTTAACGATCAGTTCTTAGCCACATGCGCTATTTTTATTTACCAACCAGTACGTTCAGTCATTTGGATGTATATTTTCATGGCCTGCAATAGTTTTGAGATGCATATAATGAGGAATCCAGAATCCAAAACTAGATTTTTTCGAACAAGCAGTCGAGTAGTTACCAAGTTTGGCGAAGGCATCGTGTATGCCTCAATACCTGGTTGTAGCTAGCTTAAAAGACCTCAGGTGTTTTTCTCGAGTAAGTGGATAGGTCTTACATTCAAACTGCAACTGTTCCGCGACCCAAATATATTGTGCAATGTTCACAAAATCATCCAAATCCTCAATGATATCTGGCAAACATAGCTGAAACGCAATATCAGAATGAATTGCACTGTTCTCACATCACGCCTGGGTGAAATACAGTCTACCATAACGCTTTCTGGCTTCCTTAGGAACGGCAGAGATCAATAGACGCAATTTTCCTTGTTGTCACATAACAAAACAGGACACAGCAAGCGTGGTACAGGAATCGTAAGGCTGAGAAACACAAAGCCTTCCGTACGCGCAATACACCTGTCAGGAGAATCTCAAAGTTCTCGAAATCAACTTTCACAGGCGATAAGAATTCAGAGTAAAGAACATGTCAATTGGTTGGGTGATACTGTCCATAAATCTGATAGTAGCGCTGCCAGCTATGACACTCGATCCTATAAGGCTGAAAACCTTGTAACCAATTTCTTCGCCGTGCTAATCAACACATGGTTTGATATCAAGATTCATGTACCTTAGCGTTCTGAGATCTTTAAGCCCAGAATTGATGCTCCAAAATGTAATTCTCAAACTTTCCACACCCCGCCACGTATAGGTTACACAGCCTCCTTCGTTTGAGACGAGCTAGCAACTCCGCACGAGTTCATGGACGCATCGATTGTTCAATCTTCACACCACCATGTTCAAGACGACTTCCTGCTTGCATAAGGCATGCGCCAAGGTACTCAATTCCTTCTTCGTCGACGTGGTGGGTGTCCAGTGGTAAACATCTGCGGGGTAGGCTGTCATATATAATGCAGCTTATTAAGCGCAGATATCCAGATACACCAATCTTTGGATACAAATTACCCCCGCCGAGCTGCCAGTTTTGATTTTCAGTTTCTCGATATTGAAGTCAAGAATGGCTACGACGGACATGATATCAGCTCCTCACCCTCTACACAAGGCTAAGAGACCCAGAACCTCGTCAGACACGATTTCCTTTTACTCTTTACAAGATGTACATATCTGACTAACCCCATCCTAGTCCTTACACAAGTCCCATTGCTCAGCTTATTGTAGGCTCCGCACGAAAAGCTTACTACGTTCCACAAGACCTCCTGCAAAATACCGAACTCATCTCATCCCTTTCTTCATCGAACAAGATACGTCTGCCCGATGTAGACGAAGACACAGGTCATGTTCTGGCCCATTACCTATACACTGGCACATACCAGACGCTCCATGGCACAGTGACCTCTACAAACGGGGAGTTACGCACTGAATTCAAGAGAGCTGTACTGGCCTATGTTGTAGCGAAATCTCACAGAATTGATGGTTTAGAGGAGCTTGCAAAGGATAATATCAAACATTTTGGCGCGAGTTTGGACATATTCGACATTTTTAAAGCCATTCAGGAAGACCAATGGAAGATACCGAATGATGCCACATGGTTTCATAACTATTTCGAGCTCAAAGTGGCCAATGCGCTTGAAGTTAAGTATGAAGCGGATGCTACGGTTGAAGGGAAGGGAACTACGAATGATATGACGGAGGACGATCAGGCCTCAAAGGACATGTTTCTTTTGATCTCCCGCGTTGAAAATATCGCTGTGTTGAGAGCGCTTGCAAAGCTTTTGTTAAGAGCACATCACGGATTATCCCAGGCCTTGATAGAAACATCTGATTGCCTTGGGAAAAACCCCAAAAGTCAATTTTCCTCCATCGAAGAAGCACCAGAGGAGGAACGTCTTGTAGTCGAAGAACCTCTTGTTGAAGCCCATATCGAGAAGAAAACTATTCAAGAAGGCGTTTCTGAAGACACTGTCACGATAGCACAATCAGAAACTCAACCTGAAGAGCGGAAAGACGATCCTTGGGCCTCGTGGGGTTCTGATGTATTCGACACGAAAGGCAAGAAGTTGAAAGAGTTGCGAAAGGCGATGATTCCATCACCTAACAACCCAGAACCCCAGCCAGTGCCTGAGGAAGAGAGCACGCATGATCCATGGGGTGACTGGGTTCCTCTTCCAACGAAGAAGAAGAAGAAGAGCCAAAAACCGCCCGTTCCCGATGCGTTGCCCATTCCACCCCACGAAAACATGACCACTGAGCCTCTTTGCCGGCCTGAGCCCACACATGAGAATAAGAATGAGGAGTCATGGCGAGATCATCTTTCCACGACATCGAGGATAGATGGCAGAGACGCCCAAGACATTCTCCCGGCCTCAACTAGCAATTTAGAGGTGGAACCAGGGAATAAAGAGAGCGAAGAATGGGGCTCAAGTTCAAGCTGGGATGGTTCCAAGAAGAAGAAGAACAGTAAGAAAAGCAAGATATCGGAACCAGGGCCGGAGTCAGTACTAGTACCAACCATTGATGGTGCTGTGGCAGTACAAGAGCATGGCAGCGCCGAAGTACATGATGAAAAACGGGACGTCAACCCCGACACCGAGAATCGGGGTGCGCCGGACGCAACAGAGAGTGTGTCGAATCATCCTACTGCCGAGGTCGTCGAAGAGGCGGTTCACGTGCCCATTGAGAACCCCCTGGGGGATGAGGTACGGTCCTTGTCATCCCCGAGCATCCCAAAAAAGAAGAAGAAGAGCAAGAAAGCACTGCGCTTAGCCAAAGCTGGCGTTTCTACAAGTAACACTGTTCAGCCTTCAGGCCCGGTGTCAGAAGTCTTGGTCCCAGTAACTAGCGCTGTCCCGAACGAAGGAGAGCACATCATACCGACGGACCCAGTTGGTTTGAACGACAGTCACACCCACGTATACCCAGAAATGGGGTCAGGACAGCATATTGACTTACAAGACAAAATATGCCCGATGTTTGATAAGCATTTACAGCAAGAGGATCAGTGGAAAACATGCCAACTATGCCAGGCTTATATGCACCAGGTTGCTGTCAACCAAATCCGTGGAAACTATCTAAATGGGAATTAGGCATCGCGATAGGACTATTTCTTGTTGAGGTAGTTGAAATTAAATCTACGTCTTTCTTGGAACTCATTTTTACTCGTTTTTGTATTTTCTTTCTGGTTTTAGCTATTAGTCAAAAACTGAGATCAAGAAATTTACGTTTACTTCTGTTGTTCACTTCCTGTGCTGTTACATGTTGAATACAGAAACTTTGCATAGTCGGAAATTCTTCGCGAGTTTGAGTAAGAGTGGAGTTTTGATGACGCTAGAGGGGAAGTGGCGGAGTCTGCTCTTCGCACAGGTTTGCGATGAATTTCCCGACCTTCGGTGAGTACATGGGCTGGAAGGTGACGATGCAGTAACGCAGAGATTGATACATGTGGATATCATCAGCATTAATTGAACTTAGGCTTTTGATTGAACATGCGATATGTGAGATCGTAGCAAAATGTAATTGGTCTGGGCGCTACATACAAAGGTGCCTTGCTTGCTAAATAAAGTCCTGATCAACAGCAGTAAGAGTGTCAAAGTCAATAAGCTTGTTTGTGTTTTTTTTTATGGCTTGTTGTTGTCGATTTTCGCGAATTAGAACACGGGCAGGAGGATAAGAGATGGGGGAAAGCGCTGAAGAAGATAAAATGTCAACGTGAAATGTGTGTGGATCCAAGAATCCTCACCCAAGCCAGCTTCAGGCTCCTTATCATGCTGCAACTTCAGCTGGTGGTCCATTACAATATACGGAGTTCAGGCCAATCATGTTCAGGCAGCTGTGTTTTCTTTCTGTAGGTGTTGGTGATGGCGGTGAGAGATATCCTCCAGTCCGTTGTGGGTCTTGCGGCTGTTGCGGTTTGGTAGGTTCTGCCGGGGCTCTGGAAGTCTCAGTAGAGGTTTTTGGCTTCTCATGCTTTGAAGTCGGCTCTGATGGTTTGTTTGAGCTAGTAGATGGCCGTGGAGATGAAGTAGGCTCGGGGTCTCGTATAATGGTGGACGATAAGGAAAGAGAAAACGACGGCAAGGATGTGGGCAACTTTGAGGAGACTGATGAACTAGATAGCAGAGAAGTACTGCTAAGAGTCGTTGAAAAAGAAGTGGCTGATCCCGAGGAACTATTTATGAAGTCAGTAGGCCCTTCTTCAAGAACAACTAAACATTTAGAGCCTACCTAGCAGAGGTTGCCGAAACGGATGATACAGAGCAAAAGCCACTGTTCTGTGGATTTCCCAGCATGTCCCGTCTCTGAACACAGGGAAATGTTTCATGAAGCGGATCTCCTCGAGCGAGATTGTACACAACCTTGACCAACGGATTGGCAGGTGAACGGGACCATGCATGCGATAAAAGAAGTCCTTTTGCTCCTTGGAATCCGCCGTTCACATCTCCAAAATGGTGATTCAAGTTGGGGAGGCTATAGTAGTATGCTATGAGACCGGACTGAGAGCGTAGTTGTTAGTGTAAAAACCGCGACGGGAAAATTAGAGAATTGGTACATACCACAATAGCCGTGGCCTGACTCGTCCCTGATTCGGAACTGGACTCCGTCGCGGAGATAGGGGTTTCGATATTTTCAGCCGGTGACCATACGTGTACAAGCCCGTCCTTATCTGCAGGCATCTCGTCAAATGGACGACCCTCTTGATTGACGCCGCCAACAATTATCATACTGTCTTGAGGACTTGACTGTATGTGTGGTATATTTTCATTGACGTCTCCAACTCGGGGAGTGTTGCCTGCTGCAACGACTACTGGGATATGGTTTTCTTGGCAATAATCAAGAAATTCTTGAAAAAGATTTTTGATAGACTCCGTCACTGCCGGTCCATAGGTGTTTGATTTTACTCCTGTCTCTCTTTAGTTACTCCCTACAAAAAAGCAAACGGGGAAATACGTGCTTACCGGACGACATGTTTATCACGGATCTTATCTCTGGACCTCCGTTTTGCCGAGCTCTTCTTCGCCCTTCGATATGCATTCTGATGTGCCGAGTCCAGTACTGGATTGAGGATTCCCTATGAAATGAAGGCACTGTTGTAGAGCTGAAGCTATGGTAGTAGTGTCCTTTGGCTTTGATCAAGTACAAGTCTGCTTTAGGTGCGACCCCTGTGCGAGTGCCGCCAGCCAGGCTGGCCATACTATTAGGAGAGCGCGGTTAGCCTTTTCCTTGAACGTAGTCCAGACTTAAGTCTTACATGGTCCCATGACGAACCCCCGGAGGGCCTCGAATATCTTCGGGAACGGCGCGGTTGAATACTTCCTTCGGTAACGTGAGTTTATTGGGTACTACATGAGTACTGACGGTTCTTCCGTCGGATGCAAAGTCCTGTGGTGATCAGTACAATGACCAAGGAATAATCGATGAACTTACAGGAAGGGAAATGTCGAACCCATCGTCAACAATGTATATCGTTGTCCCAGATCCTCCGGCACTGTCAGCGAGATACCCAGGGTATTGAGGTGGTGCGAGGGGAGCTTTGTTTGGGCCTGACGGGGGCGCAGAAAGCATCTTCTTCCACCATGGAGCATTTGGATCAGGTGATCCCATTGTGCGCCCAGAAAGCCTTGGGAGGCTCTCGTGCGCCTTTTCAGAAACCTGGAGAACAGATAGTGCTTCCTGGAACTCAATTTCCTCTTGCTTTACCTTTCCGACCGCTCTATAGTGTTCTACTGATCCATCTAGGTCATCCAGTTCTGGACCGCCCTCTTGCAGGCCAACTCTGTCAATGAAGTCATATGACTTAATCTCTTCTGCTTGCGTAGGAGTCATCCAGGCAAGACACATGTATGCACCGAGGATGTCCCATCTTACCACCGACCCCTTCTCAGTGTCAATGCTCTTAGTTAGATTCTCAAACTTAGACCATTCTATGCCTTCTGCACTGCTTATAAAGTATAAATGCATGCTTTCGGCGGTTGGTGTTGGGGTCCCACTGCTCGATGAAGAAGTCTGGCTAGAAGTTGTCATAGTGCTTTCACTTCGAGTTGTCGACTGCGGTTTCGTAGAAAGCCTTGAGCCTGTTGAACTCTGCGAGGCGAAAGAACTCTGCGCACTTGTGACTGAATTTGTGTTGGTGGATCGAGTCGTTCCGCTTGGTGTTACTGTCGCGCTTGGGTTTGGTAATTCAGGCTGCTCCCAGGGGAAGTCTTGGAACAGCTCCAGAGCCTGCTTGTATTCATCTAATTGACCACCCCTCTTTGCAAATTCACCAGCTCTTTCCTGCAGCTTGGACTGCACGTCTGCTGGTAGGTTTGGAAAGTCCTTGATGAGGCTTTGCGTTGACTTCATCCAGTTCAAAGATTGGCGGCTAAGAGAATAGGCGCCGTTCAGAGTGTCCCATGCTCTATCTGAAAGCTGGGTTCCACTGAATGACTTCTGTATGCCATTGAATGAAGCCACAAGATTGCTCGTGTCCCCGATAGCTCCAGTGAGTGAGGCTGCGAAACCGGTGGTTGTGCCGGCAGTCCCTCCTGCAAATGCCATTGCAGCTGTACTGACGGAACCAATACCATTAAGTGCCCCTCCAAGAGTTGATTTTGCTCCACTGGCAATGCCTCCCAAAGCTCCAAAGAGGCCGCCGCCGCCGCCATGATGGTGATCGTCGTCCTCATTGTCGTTGGGGCTATCGAGAACACTAGCGTCCGCAGGCTTTGCAGTAATGCCACCCGGTAGCTCTGTTACACTGCTTACGTCGGATGGAATGGTTACAGTTCGACTCTCCAAAATGATCCGGTTTGCAAGAAGTTGTGCAGTGGAACCATCGGCCAACATGACCTCCATTGGGCCTTCGCCAGACGAAGGAAGCTGATAGGCGACATTGCCCAGCACGACTTCAAGCCTGTTTCCTGCTGGAATTGCTGTGAAAGCCGTCGGAGTAGCTGATGGTTGAGATGAAGACATGCTTTCGTGCTCCGAAACCTCGGGGATTGGGGTTGTGACGATGGTAACAGTACTGGGTACGCCGTTGGATGCACTTACTGTAGCAGTAATGGTGATAAGGGAATCGGTGCGCGAATTTGACTTACGCAGGGATGAAATCGAGGGAAGTCCACTCTCGTTCACGATTGGGGAGATCGATGCAGAGAGTAGAGAAGAATGTGGTATCGCCGAGCTATCAGGTACCTGCGCGCTCTTGGAGCTTATTGAGATACTTGGAAGCGATGCCTGGGGCCTTGAGCTTGAGGCCGATTTACTATCACTGAATGTCTGAATATATGGAGGACGATTTCCCGAGGTCGAATTGAGGTAAATGGGAGTATTCGTAGCTGAAACCTCGTTCCCAGGTGATGGAGACTGGCCGATAGTTCTTGATTCGTCAAATGAAGCTGCGATCGATGAGGAGTTCAGGGGTGCTGTATAGACAGGCACTCGGCTGAGAGACTCGTAGGTGCCGGAAGAGGAGGTAATCAATGTAACCAACACTGGAGCTGTCGTCGGCGTTGCAGGTGAACTAACACCAGTTATCAAAGAAGTAGTACCAGTCGAGGTAAGCCCTCGTGGAACAAAAATATCTTCGTCTTGGCAGATGTCAGCGTATTTGGGAGACAATTGCTACGATGGAGGAAACTCACAAAGCTCAGGTAGACTGTATGGCAAGGAGGCATCAACGCTAATAAAGGTCAGCGCGAGAAAAAAGATAAGGCGTAATGCCATATCAATGAATGAAAGCTGGATTTCCTGTGTGCAGAGGTCGGTGTAGATTTTTTCTTGAATATGGTAACTGGTTGGAGTTGCGATAACTATGAACGAACTTTGAGAGGTTTAAATATTCAGGAAAGCAGTTCACTCACGGAATGATTTTCTTAGGTAACAAAGAAGTTCACACTGGAGGGAGAAAAATCCCTCATGGCCCTTGGGTTGCACACGATAACTTCGCCGCTTCCTAGAGGAAACTATTCCGCGTCTATGTTACTGACTCTATGAGGGGCTGCCGCAATGGAAACAAGGTTGAAAGCAAATTGATGGGGGCCAGCAAAGACGGAGTCCGAGAATAGTTCTCAACAAGGAAAAGCTTCCAGGTCGTGGATGCCTACGCCTCCTTTTTACGCATGCGGCGTACACCTTGTACGCCCCAATCGTGAATTTGCTGAGACACTCTCCCAGAAAGCTCTGGATCAAGAATAATAGTCTGGCGTGGTTTCGTTCTGTCGCCTCCTTGGCGCGTTACTCGTGGGGCCAAAATGTACCGAATGATCAGATGTTGGTTTGGATCATCAGGCCATTTGTATCATACGTATGGTGTGACTTCTCGATGTTTATGGTTATGGCCTACTGTGGTGTAATTGCTTTTGAGAAGTAAGTTCCTCCGATCGTAGCGTTACCGAGTATTTGGCTAAGGAAAGCAGAATAGAAGGAGGTATGCAATAAAACGAGATTTATACAAACTATAGAAGCAAGTGAGTTACTCTGATCGTCTCTGTACTTCGGAATCACTTGACAATTAGATGCAACAGTGAAAGTGGGGCTGCCATAGTGTTTGACATGGTGTACATCCTCGTAGGAGGATGAAAACCTGTGCTGATACAAATCTCTACAACAACTTGGCAGATGTGACGGCCCCCACATGATACAGAATATGTATCACATAGAATGAAAGCGTACAGGGTAGAAAATGATGCTGAGCCACGAGGGTGCATGGGGCCGATGCGGCGTGGTAACCAACATATCATATGCAAACCAACATACCAGCTGTATTTATCTCAGACTTGTGTCCGTAAGCGGCTATAGGTGAACAAATGTGATGTGATATGTTTGGTTATGTTGAGAGAGAGGAGGCGATGGGAATGATGGAGTACTATCAGAATACCGTGCCGCATAGGCACTACATGTGACGTCAATATCGATCCATCATGATCGGCTGCATCGATATCACTGAGTGTAGATGGTAATCATGTATGTTTGTCCAGTTTACTCTACAGCTACCATCTTCCTCTCAATATCTCTCTCTTTCTATACAAATATTAGTAAGAGAGGGATCACTGCGGATCCATCCGGAGTCGGCTTTTAGGTGCGCCGATCGTCTGGACGCGTCAAACCGTTGTCGCTGCAACTTTGCCGCATCGCCCGACAGAAATACGCTTCAATGTTTGCAAACATCGAGAAATCCGTGTATTTAGGCAGAATGCAAAAGATGCGCTAGGAACCCGCTCTGGAGACTCCACACACGCAGCCTGTTAGGCCGAGAAGGCGGGGACCGAGGCATGGAGACCCGCGGACCGGCAGATGAGCGCTGTTTAATATTCTTGCGTCACAATGCTTGGACATGCTTAGTTCATGCAGTTGAGCCTCAAAGCTTATTTTTTCTCTTGGAACACGCGACCCGAGTCTCGAAGATGGCATGGCAACATGCAACAGTCAAGTTTGTGGGATGTTGAATTGTGCGATACACCGCCCAACGTTTAATTTGGTCGATTGTTCCACGAAGAATTAGCAGATAATGGGGCCCCGCCCAAGCCAACCCACTATCATATCCACTTTTCGAGGTTCGGCCCAATCGTGGTTGTAATCGTCAGCGCCCTTAGTTCATGCTCGATTCGTACGAGACAAGCGTCTGCTGCTACTGCCCCGTAGCTCCATGCCTGGATTGCCTCCCCCAGAAAATCACAAGCGTTGACTTGACTGACCTTAACCGTTCCTTTTATCCGCCAGGAAGAGACGGATCGGGCGTATAGCAAAGATTTGGTGCCGGTGAGGCAAACTTGAGTTGCATATGTAGAACCAGTCCCACGATGACCTTGTCACCGCGTTACAATTGTCCAGGGCTTGGGCTCAAGACTGATTATCAGCACTGCAACTTTTCGGCTTCTGTATCGCTCTTGTTCTTTCAATCTTCGGACCTGTTTGTGGTGCACGAAGGCACTCACACTTCGTCAACATGGCTCCAATTGGTGGTGGTGGTGGCGGCGGTGGCGGTGATGTGCAGGCGGCCGCTTTGGCACGCCGGAAAGCGCTCGCTGGTGCATCCGGACCTATGGCTCTTGTAAAGAATGCAAAGGTCTTTGGCATTGCATGCTTTGCTTGTCTAGGAGGCCTGTTGTATGGTTATAACCAGGGTGTCTTCTCTGGTGTCCTGACTATGAATGCCTTCAAAAAGCGTGAGCAACTCGACGCAAGTTATTGGCTTCTGAAACAAATTCTAACACTCTTTAGACATGGGAGACTACATCGAAGATCCCGCAACCTTAGAATGGAACTCTTCCAAGGAAGGATGGCTCGTCTCCATCCTCGAGCTCGGGGCCTGGTTCGGAACCATGTACTCGGGTTTCCTCGCCGAGATTCTTTCGCGAAAATGGGCTATCCTTATCAACGTCGGTATATTCATTGTCGGTGTCGTTGTTCAGTGCACAGCAATCACAAACGTTGGTCATAATGCTATTCTTGGTGGTCGTTTCGTTACTGGCATGGGTGTCGGCTCCTTGTCGATGATTGTACCCATGTACAACGCAGAGATTGCACCACCTGAGGTCCGTGGTGCACTTGTTGGTCTACAGCAATTAAGCATCACCTTAGGTATCATGGTCTCATTCTGGATCGATTACGGCACAAACTACATTGGCGGGACAGGAGATGGACAAAAGGACTCAGCATGGCTTATTCCTCTCGCCTTACAACTGGCTCCAGCTGTTCTCCTCGGCATCGGCATGCTATTTATGCCTTTCTCGCCCCGTTGGCTTGTTCACCATAACCGCGAAGCTGAGGCGCGCCGTGTACTTGCCCAACTACGCGGTCTTTCTCAAGACGACGAACTTATCGAACTGGAATACGCCGAAATCCGTGCCCAGAGTTTGTTCGAAAAGAAATCACTGGCAGAGAACTTTCCCCACCTCCAGGATATGAGTGCGGCTTCGGTATTCAAACTTCAATTCGTGGCAATCGCCAGCCTATTCACCCAAAAAGGCATGTTCAAGCGAGTCATTATCTCAGTACTCACCATGTTTTTCCAACAGTGGTCTGGTATTAACGCAATTCTCTATTACTCTCCGACAATCTTCTCAGATCTAGGGTTGTCAAGCAACTCTGTGAGCTTGCTGGCCACTGGTGTCGTCGGTATCGCCATGTTCCTTGCGACTAGTAGGTTGACGCTCCAGAACCCTTTCGAAAGCATCAAGCGTATGTTAACGAATGCACAGTCCCAGCGGTATTGTATGTTGACAAACTTGGGCGCAAACCAGTACTTATCAGTGGTGCTATTGGTATGGCCGCTTGTCACTTTATTATTTCTGGCATCGTGGCCAGTTTTGAAGATGATTGGCCGAGTCACCAAGGCGCTGGATGGGCAGCATGCGTCATGGTTTGGCTATTCGTTATATTTTTTGGCTACTCATGGGGCCCTTGTTCCTGGATCGTGATGTCCGAGATTTGGCCTCAGGCAAACCGTCCCTATGGCATCGCTCTTGGCGCGTCCTCCAACTGGTAAGTGAAGATTTGTTCATGTCGATCTCGATTCCTTTCGGTACTAAGAACACTCACAGGATGAACAACTTCATTGTCGGTCAAGTGACACCGGACATGCTGACGCACCTGCGTTATGGTACCTATATCTTCTTCGGTCTCTTCACGGCCATGGGCGCCCTTTTCATTTCCCTCTTCTTTCCTGAGACCAAAGGGCTGTCACTAGTAAGCTTCGATCCTAATATTACCGGAACTTCATATGAAGCTAATCATGAATTATAGGAAGAAATGGATCACTTGTTTGGCTCGGTCGGCGCTGCACAGCGCGAGAAGGAGCGCTGGGATGAGGTGTATCATGAAGTTGGGCTTACGGAACTCCTAGAGCGCTCCGGTCTCATAGGCCGGGTTGCCCACTCAGGTGCTTCTATTGAAAAGGAGCCACCGACTTACAAAGATGCGCTTGAGAAGGAGAGGCCGAGTTTTGTAGAACAAGCATAGAATGGCCGTTCAAAGACCGCCGTTGCGGGTACAATAAGTAGATCATGGAAAGGAACGATGTATTTCAAAAAAAAACAGTGAATTTTTTGTATGATTACCAGATGACAAAGCTAATTTCATGGTTTGGTATTTGTAGCATAGTCCTTATATGGATATGGTACAAGCTTCGCGTACCTGGCATGTCAATTCATACATGTACCTGCACCTGCCTATAGTTTCCTACTTTTTCAAATTCCTCGTCGTCTGCCTCTTAATCTTTTCATCAACATTGACAACGGGCTTGACCACTCTCTTCGCTAAAATAACGGGTTTCCTTGCCGCCAATACACTATCTCTCGCCTTCTTCTCTTGCTCCTCCTTCTCCGCAACCGTCTGGTCCCGGATCCTTGCTGCTACCTCCTCCCATACCCCCGGCACCTTAGTTTTCATTGTGTATAGCCTGCCTTCTTTGACGTAGAACTTGAATCTTGGCTCGTTGATTACCTCGAGCATCCTCCTCAGCACTCCCTTCTGTCTCTGTCTCTGCGTCCACGCGTCCGTCTTGGGAAGTTCAATGTTAGCAAGGCGGAATCTTCGCTCTGGAAGGGCGCGCAGCTCGTGTAAGAAAGCAGTGGTGTGCTTGCGGAAAGGAAATATCCGCAGCGTGACAAACTCGAGCTTGGTGTTCGCTGTTGCGAGGGGGTTCCTGCGTAGAGTGGTGGCGAAACGTATGAGATCGTGGCGGGAACGACGGGCAGATTCAGGGATTTGCAGAAAAATCTGATGCACAAAGGGTGCGGTGAGATAGGCGAGTGTCAGAGTAGGGATGGTGCCCAAGATACCGACTGGACCGGGTTGTTAGCTAGTGAGGTTAAGGTAGGGAAATATCAATGATGTTGTGAATAGGAATGTAGAAAATTGAAGAACGGGCTCATGTATGATGAGATTTCACGCGGTTTGGTTGATCTAGTACAATACAATGGGGGTTATGTAAATGATGAAAGAATATAGAAACAACATATTAGGAAGTCATGAAAAAGTCATCAATTGGTAGCATCAATCTTTGAATGAAAACAAAGAAGATTTTCTTGAAGATTTTCACTCGAATCATAAAACAAGGAAAACGAGAGGAAACAAGCAAACTCACCTAGGATTGCCTGCATTTTCCTTACTCTAGTATCAGGCTGGTTTTCGTTATTCCACAGCGGTGGCACTCCGAAGACTAGGGTGGTGCCGAATTGCAGCAAGGCCATTGCCTTCCAGAACGAGATCCATGTGGTTCGTGCGTCACCTGCATCATAAATGAGGAGTCTCGATGGATATTCTGGCTTTTCATCAGTCTGATGTGATTATGTCTCGATCAACACTCTGTACACACTCCGCTCTTTTTCGGCTGCTTTGGCTCCTTCTTTTACCGATTTGCCGAACAAACGGAGCGCCGGAGAAGTAGAAAATTTCCTTTGACATGCTCGGCACACAAAGCTGGCGAGGTGTGTCTGGATGACTGGACCCCGAGTTCTTGCTACCGGTGTCACGGTTCTGAAGGTGGCCGCAAACACGAACAACCGCGGCTGCATGTTGACCGCAGGGATGAGTCGAAGAGGAGTGTGCCTAGTTTCGTGGTGTTCAGATTACCTCGATGCCGCCTTGGAGGGACCGTCGCATATGATGGTGGTCGCTCTTGTCGCTCGTGTAAAATGGAATTGGCCAATGACAGAGAAGCAACAGACCAGACGGTTTTCGAGTTTTGCAGTGTCGCGGTGTCACGTGCGTCGGCTGCCCGGCAGTCGCCCCGACCGGCGCTGACAGGCCGACGTCTCAGGGTCCGCGAGATGCCACGGTTCACCTCCCGGAAGCCGTCCGCCATCATGCTCCTGTGTATGGTTTGAGCCACCCCTATACTCGCTCAGCGCTTCTGATTCTTTGTGCATGATTCATGTGATAGCTTGCAATTATGTTGTTTGCCTGCGCGTTCCTGACGCTCCTTTCGTTCCTTTCTCTCGGCTCCGCGTACCACGACCTCAGCGACGAGACACTCAAGCACCTGCCTGGGCCAGGCGATGACTTCGACATAAAGAAAGGCGCCTTGCTGGCGCCTATACTGGTCCCTAGAGTATCTGGCACCGAAGGCAATGCTGCCGTGCGAAAACATTTTGTGGACTTTTTCAAGTCGCAATTACCGGAATGGAAGATAGAACTTCACAATTCCACATCGAAGACTCCAGTCAGCAACGGCAAGGAGGTACCTTTTGTCAACATCATTGCCACGCGCGATCCACCAGGCAGTATGGAGGGCGACGTGTCCAGGCTGGCACTGGTTGCCCATTACGACAGCAAATTTACACCTGAAGGGTTCATCGGAGCCACAGATAGTGCCGCACCGTGCGCCATGATCATGCACATTGTACGCAGCATTGATGCTGCTTTGACCAAAAAGTGGAAAGATGGCAAGGATGATGATTTCAATACGGAGCACAAAGGCGTTCAAGTCCTGTTGCTAGACGGCGAGGAGGCTTTCAAGAGCTGGACAGACACAGACAGTCTATACGGTGCAAGGTGGGTCACGTTCTCGTAGAAGGCTTGAATCATCGCTAAGTTGTTACGGGCAGAGCTCTTGCTGAAGACTGGGAGTCGACCTTCCATGCCGCAGCATCGATTTATCGCACTCCTCTCGATTCGATCGAATTGTTCCTCCTCCTTGATCTTTTGGGTTCCAAAAACCCACAAGTACCCTCATATTTTATGACAACACACTGGGCGTACAAGAACATGGCAAAGGTCGAGGAGCGCTTGCGAAAACTCGGCTTGATGAAGTCGTCTCCGAATCACCCATCCAAGATGGCGAAGCGTGAGAATAAGAAGCCTCGTGCTGAGCGACCGTTCTTACCAGATGCAAACAAAAAGAGTCATGATTTCTTGGGTGGTTTCGTTCAAGACGATCACGTTCCTTTCATGGCTCGCGGTGTTGAGATCCTGCATATGATTCCTTCGCCCTTTCCGGATGTGTGGCATACTATGAACGATGATGCAGAACACCTTGACGCGGACACAGTGGAAGACTGGACAAAATTAGTCATGGCTTTTACAGCCGAATGGATGGAATTGGAAGGATCCTTTGACTTCAAGACAGAGAAGCGAAAAGGGGAAGACAAGAAGACGGAATTGTAAGCATATTCTACCCAATATAAATGTTTATAGGTTAACATATCGCAGTGAGATACCCTAGAATCCTGCGAATGAATTGTTTCGAATATGGAAGTGAGGTCGTGTTCATGCCCATACCCTATATGACATTGTTTCTGAATTGTTACATTGATTCTTCATTCATACTAACAAGGGAACAAAGGCTGCAGTGGCAAAAAAGCAGTCAAACTGCAATCCTTTCAAATTGGTGCCGACAAAGACTTGGATCTTTACATAGATTACATACTCAAGACGACCAATCCACAGCTTGAAATCGGCCTACAGCACAGTGTCGCCTGGCTCGGTATTCCATATACAAAAACATCTCCTTGGGCCTCATCTTAGCAGCATGTTATCCACGCAGCTTCGAAAACCAGAACGACACAATGCCTAAACAGAAATCCTATAAGAAAAATGCTGCTGCGTATCAAGGATCTAAGGGGCCTTTGGAACACAGCAAAGCTCCACAAGCTGCTGTACATCGTCGAGGCGGCACCCATAAAGTGCGCGACGAAGACAAGACAAATTCCATTTACGATACTTACAACTACAAAGAACTTGTTGATGAGGTCAAGGAGCGTGGCATATACCGCCAAGACATGAAAAAGGTGGAGATGGCTTGGGCACTCAAGCGAAATGATAGCGAAAGAAAGCGTGCTGAACGAGAAAATCTGAACGCACTAAGGAAAAAGCAACAAGAAGCGAAGAGAGAGCAAGACCGTATTGCAGCAGAAAAACAAGAGTTGCTCAAAGCTAAACACAGAAAGAGGGCCGATAAGATGATGAAAAGAGAGCGAGATGAAAGTGTTAGCGACGATACCTTGAGTGAAAATGAGGTAGAAGTTGAGCAAGAGACTAGAGATGAATACAAGCGCGAAGCCATAGGTCAGGCACTAAGCGACACATCTTGGGATAGCAGTTCCACAGAATCAGTCTCTGACTTCGCAGATGAAACACCTCAGACGTCCTGTAAACTCCAACTCTTAGAATGGCCATATCGGACCATGCCGCCTATTAATCCCGCATACTCTAGTCCTAAACCCCGGCAAATGCCCTATGCACCACTAAAAGTCACAACGACTCTCAGTAGACACAAGATTTGCCTCCCCGGCCTCAAGTACCCTCCCAGAGTAGACCCAGATTTTGTCCCCCTCCTCCCTGCCTCTGTGCGCACCGCGGTGCACAAAGGTCGTTTAGAAGGCATCTTGCGCACTGCCTTCATAGAAACGGGTGAAGAGTGGGCTTCTCGCACGCTTGTCCAGGGAAGTAATGGTACTCTATATTTTCATCCTAGCAATGTTGGCAATCCAGCAAAGAGCCTTGCTAGTGTGTATAAGAAGTGGAGCTTAGAAAAAAGGAAGTTGAGAAGGGTGGATGCAAAGTGTGAAGCAAAGCCTGGAGCCAGAGAGGAGAGAAAGAGGCAGAAAAGAAGGTACAGAGGCAGAATGATGGCAGAAGTGTACGAGGCGTGTAAGTGGAGGCCGCAAGCCGTAGGGTACATCCCTGCTTATTTGGATTTCGGGACAAGAGTGGGAGAGGAGAACGAACAGGAGAGAACCCTAGGCAACCTGAGGTTCGTAAGGTTCAGTGGATGCGATGTGCCACACTATCATTTTTGGGTCAACGATGAACAGGGGAGTGAGGAAGATAGGAAGCCGGCGAAATCATGCCAGCGTGCAGTGGTTGGTGCACGGAAAAAGCCCTACAAAATCCATCAGCTTCCACTTGATCAAAAGACTACTGGAAAGGGAACGTCCATCAATGACGAAACAGAAAGCGTTCTAGAAGCGATTGGGTCTGATACGAGTGCAGAGGGGCCGTTTCGTAAAGCTAGTGCTACATTCATGTTCAGTGAAGAAATAGGCCGCAATCGCTCGGTTTCTCAGTGGCTGGACCATGTCGAGCGAAGTTGCGATGCACCACCGACTACAGTGAGTTTGTCGGAACCTTCAGACATCACAGAGAAGGATGACAATTACGAGTTGCATGGTTGTAAAGAAACCTTCTCACCCATATCAGAACAAATTATTGGTGAAGAATGTCCGTTTTGGCATATACCATGGGCTGAGATGCTATCAGAAGCACGTGCAGCAGCAGCACCTCGATGATATGGATGTCAAGGTTGCTCCTGGCCAAATTGGATATGCTTTCTACCACAGCGCTGTCTCGCAAATACCGCAAGGTTTCTGACGTGAGAAGAGAATTCGCAGATACCACGTTAAGTTTCTGTATTAGATATAGAAGGGGAAATAGTTAGGACAATAGCTCTAAACTCCAGGAACAATAGGAAAGGAGCAAAAGACCATGAACAGTCTCCAAAATGGTCAAAACACTTGCCGCCTTTGCTAGAATAATATTGAATCACGTGGTGGTACGAATCATGTTTCACAATCGCGAGTAAAATGGGGGTGTGATGTATCTACCTTAATGTCTGCCATATTAATGTGCATCCCTTCGTATCGGAACAACTGGTATGGCGAAACACTATTCCTTGCGCAAGTAAATATGAAGCAGAAAAACTTATAAAGGTAGATTTATAAGCTTTTACTATTTTTACTTATATGTAACTAATACTTAGATAGAAAAATACATGATAGTCCAGCTATATATCGTTGATACACCAGTAGCGATATTTCGTGCCTTAACTACTATTGTAGTCTACGTAGCTATTCTGCTCTAAATCTTGTTTTTAGCAATATAAAATAATACTCTAGATATTATGGTTTTAGACCCTCATATCGACATATCAGATAAGAATCTATAGTAGTAATTAAAAGTGTTGGGACATATATTGGGATCGAGCTGACAACACCAGTCTTACTTCGGTCTTGCTACGGGCGTACAAGTCTCAGCAAGGGCATACAGGTCTCAGCAGGGGCATACGAGTCTCAGCAAGGGAGCACACGTCTCAGCAGTGGCAGGCTTGCCTGCTACTGCTGAGTATATAGCTACGTCGATAGACTAGTGGCAGTGAATCAGTCAAGTCTTCATTTAGTGTTTTGTGCAACTGCAGTTGTTTTGACTCACCCCCACCTTTATCGTGCCAACAAAAAGGTTTCTCTATTACTAGAGCGATTAGTAAGATTCATAACAGGAGTTTAGTATAATAAGTCTAGCTTTATTATCTGAAATATATTTATGTAATTCTTGTTTGAACTAATTGTATAACATATTCTTCTAGTACAGTCTATTAGCTTTTAGTGTTTATTTTTTATTCTATTATTAGCACAATATGAGGAATGTACACAACTGGGACACACCTACTCAGTAGAGGAAGCTGTGGAGCTGTGATGTACACTAGTTAACTATTCGGTTAAAAACAATGGGTCATAAATCAGGGCTCGCTGCCGTGCTGTAGTATGCTCGGTAGTGGTAGTGATCGCTGAGTACATGATTGCGGCGTGGGTAGAAGGATTGCAGGGCAACGTTTTAAGTTAAATTCTTGGCCCTGCTTACTGGCTGTAAGCGTAATCAAGGGTGCCAACATACTGTGGTCGTGACACAGCAGCACAACGCCACAGAAAGGTGGCGAGGGTGAAAGAGGGGAAAGATGGTCTTGTTACATGGGTGGACAATAAGCCGCCTAAAGTACGTAACTAGCCTGCTGTGTAGTGTCTACAGCTTGCCTGTTCTGCAATGGGCGAGCTAGACTTCAGCGGATGCATGGCTTCAGTCATAGTGATGCACGCTTTGAGGCCTATCATGTGCACCAGGACACCACCCGACGATCGGCTAAAGCAGGTGTGGAGTAGTAGATGATACAGTACCATGCGAGATAAAATGAGAAGGCGGAGACTTCTTGATGCCGTCAAGTATGTGCTCAATAGTTATTCGAGTAGTACCATCATCTTCAGGCAAAAACGCTGAATAAGTTACCCTAATCTAACTATTGGTCGTGCTGAGCTCATTTACGTTTGGCAGCCCCACTAAATAAAACTTCAGAGCGGTCTTTCGCATGTACAGCTCGCATGGCTTACAGTTCTGCCACTGATCATCGCGAGATAGATGCTCCGAACGCAATTCACAGTGATCATCCTCAGACGTAGCTCCCGTCTCGATCGCTGAATCGAAGGAGCTCACACTGGCTCCAGCAGTAGCGCCGGCGGCGCCGGCGGCTTCCTCTTCCTGCAGACATATCTGTTCTGCCTCTTCTTTTTCTTTCTGGCGCTTCGCATCTTCCTTTTCCTTCGACTTCGCTTCTTTGTCCAACTTGGCCTTTAGCTTTTTCGCCTATGACTTACTAAGCCCCGCATAACGATCTACCTCCACCTTTGGAGATTCAGGCTCCAGCTGTGGTCCGGGTACGGATTCAAGCTCCAGTTATAATTTTCCCCATCCACCATCCCATGGATCCTCCTCTTTGGCAGGTGATGGCTCCTCGATGACTGGCTCTGACTCTGGCTCAGGTGGCGGGGGCTCTTCCTCAATTGCACCCTTATTCTTTTTCTTCTTGTTCTTTGCGGTGCCGGCAAAGCTAAATGCTCCCCATAAGTCGTCCTCTTCTTTCTTCTCAAGCGTTGCCATTTTGTGAGTTGCGGTCTTTCCTTTGCGCAACTTGTCTACTTCCTCGCTGTACAGACTAATGATGACCTGAGCCAGTAACTGCATCAATGTAGGGCTTTCAATATTTTCGAATAATTCTGGCGCCGATAATATGGGACGATCGTGTTCGAAGGTCCATCGAACTTTCTTTGACACGAAGTCTCGAAGCCACGCATTTTCGTGAGAAGTCCCTGCAATAGACTCTTCTCGAATAGCGCGCACGGCGTCACGTAAACCAATTTCCCTGCCTCGCCGCTCCAGCTCGGCTTGTGCTAATTTCTGGAGACCAGGCACGCTATACTTCTAAGCAGCTTCTAGAGCAAACACAGCTGTCTGGAACTCATCTCGGACAAGAGTTTTGTGGGTGTACTCAGCACTCTCGACATTTTCGTCGTTGAGTGTCTGATAGACACCCGTGTGCAGGAAGTGGATCAAGACGTGACCAATGCTTGCGTCAACATCTACGAGGTGAATCTCCTGAGTCCAAGCATCACGACTCGGGATATCCTCTAATCTTTGCAGCAGAGCTTCTGGGAGATAGTATATCTGATGGGTAGGAGCAAAGTGTAACGTAACAAATGGACTTGTATATAGGCTGATGTAGTCAGCTTTAAAATGGTGTGCTTGCATGAATGGAGGAAGCCTGTTTCACCTTGTTCTCAATCGAGGACTCACATCTTTGGCTGCTTTCGCAACCTTGATCTTTTTAGCCACTGCAATTGAAGCAGTTCGGGTGGTACTATTCGTAGGATCTTAGGAAAATCTGGGGGGGAATCCTTGGACTGGCGCTGGAGTCAGCGATAAAGAGTCATTATCTCGGACGCAGGATCGTTCTCAAGACATCCTGTGCTGGGTTCGTGCATGATCATTCGTGAACGGTGTCCCACCCACGCATTAACGCGTTGTTCATGGAGGATCTCTGCATATGCACTAACACGACACCCTGCATGCCAGGCCGCTTAACCATTTGACCCCGCACCTAAATCTTCAGCCTGATCAAAGGTCATGTGCTTAGCTTATAATCGCCATAATAAGTGCCTGTAAAGAGTGAGCCTTGGCATGGGTAGGGCGCAGTTTGAACTTGTTGCACTGCGCGTCAGTTTATGCGTGCACTTCCAAGAAATTGACTCGCAGATGCAGCCACAGCGCGTGATGTGTCACTGTACCATTGGTTCCAAATTCGCACAGGGCTTCGACAAGATAGTGACCTCGTTCTGATTCATGTCTTATAAGCTGAACTCAGCAGTCATCGCCACTTCCCATGTAACCGCAATACCAAGCTACAAATACGTCACATATTTGAACAGGACACGCAATGAGCCTTTGTGTATTGTGCAACCGCACCTTCGGCAGCGGGAAAGCACTCAAACAACATGAAGAGAACTCACCAAAGCATGCGGAAACCTTTGGCTGTAAGCCATGCAACCGCTCCTTTGGTAGCCTAGACGCACTCGGCCAGCACCAAGACAATTCTCCAGCTCACCAAAAACCCAGAAAAGACTCAGCCTTGTCTTTCATCACGCCTGTTCCATTTGTCCCCTATGCCCCTTTGCAGTTTTCAAAGTCCTCTAAGGTCCGCTCAACATTACGCAACGGTCAGCGCAGTGGTCACACGACGACAAAGAACACTTCCCACACAAACTCGACCTTTGACCTGCCATTCGCAGTAATTCAAAGCCAATTACAAGCTCTTACTATACGGGATCTACAGACATCTATTGTAGCGCCAAAAATCGATCAAGCACACATCAAAACGCGGCAAGAGGAGACAAGGACCTTCTTCACATTTCCCGAATTGCACTACAGTGTCGCCGAAGCCGTCGCGCCTTCGATAATCTCGACATGGTTCAACAACGACATAGATGCTCACTTCAATAACAAGCATACAACGTGTGTTATGGGAAAGTTTACATGCGACAACAACGCATGCAGGAAGAAAAGGTGGAGCAGCAAAGTGGTAGCAACCTGGATTCAAGGATATATTCGTAATGGGTACAACGCTATCGTGTTCAACCAACGCTGCGAATCTTGCAACTGCCTGGGGAGCTTCAAGCTGGATGAGAAATCGTACGTTGATCGGATTGCGTACAGACTCAAGAAATGGGCAGGCGTGATCGTGGAGCCACCACCATTTCTTCCTAAGATTACACCACCACATGAAAAGGATCTGTGCGAAGGCTGTAAAGTGGGAAAGTGTCCGCAGACACCAAACCTCGGGTTTTCCTAGAATCATACATCCTTACCCCATAAGCGCTGCCGTGAACCCAGAGCTGCTATTAGTTCATCTGTTGGTTGTCAATTTTCAGTTGATCTATACGGCTAAAAACGTCAGTCTATAAGTAGCAAATTGACCTGGTTGACTGCTAAGACTTTTTTGCAATCGCGAACTGAGATTGAACTAACTGCAAAAACCGCTATTTTGGTGTTGCACTGACTTATTTATTGCTATCTGATTACCATAGTTAATAGTTGTATTTACTAAGATGTGCTTGTACTGCGGCGATTTCAGCTATTATATACCCTCCTGTTGGTGTTTTACAGAGATGTCAACAATTAAGCTGAGTCAAGCTCATCAATCAAGCTAGATTGACTCAACGGTCAAGCTGAGTCAAGCCAAGCTCGTCAATTTTATCAAGCCTCAGCTTGATAGAGCTTGATGAGCTTGATACGCCCGCGCATAAAAAAGAAGAACAACAATTACTTTACTTACGATACTAATCTATAGTATCGTGTCGCAGGCTATGTACGGCTGCAGAAGTAATGTATCTTTATACACTTAGAGAGATAATATTTATGCAACTATAATTTTTATATTAAAAAGAATATATTGACTTAGAAATAACTCTAGTATGTGCTTAGGTAGGCTAATATAATTTTTATAATAGTTATAGGCTATAATACTACTATAAAGTTAAAGTACCTATAATTTTATCTGTTACGGCGGATGTTCCAGTACAAAGAGATGCACGTTAATGTTCTTTAGCTAAGTTGGAGCTCCTACTAGTAATTTATGTGGTTATCTCTTATACCAATTACATGCCTTACATCCTTCTCTAAGTAATGGAAACCTTTGTGGGACGAAATGAGCTAATGAGATATAGCATCTCGCGGGAATGCCCGCTGTCCTTGCGCCCTTATTGCGGCCCAGCGAGTTTTCGGCTATACGAGAAGTGAGGTTTCTTAGCAACCTTTAGGATCGCATATGCAACCCCATGCTGCACAGTTCCCATTCGCCGCTGACAGAGTGCATTGACATCCTCGACCACAGCCTCCTTGGTTAAGGCAGTCTTCCATCTGTCGTTACATCCTTATATTAGCGTGATCATGGAAAGAACGAAAGAATCACTTACGGAGCCGTAAGCTGTAACAGTAACAGCGGCGCTAAGTGCCAATAGAATCTGTGAAAGTTTCATTCTTGGTGGAGACGTTTTTGCTTGTTTTAAGGTTTTCTTTGTACAAATGATAAGGGAATAGAGTCTAAAGGCTGGTTGAACTTCATATTATGTTAGCGGAACTTCGCCAGTGTTATATATAATATTCGGCGTTATTTAGTTAATAATAGGGGTAAGGCTAGGATGGTCTGAGATAGGTTTATCCAACTCTACGTCTTCTAGTGGATTGCCCACTGCATATTTAATCTTGCCTATCCTTGCGGCCAGGATTGCCTCGTCAAACTTGCTATACTTGATCTAGGTGCGATCAACATTGGCATTTTTCTGTAACGCCGCCTGCATAGTGCAGTGGTCGTACGAAGGTCGCTTTCAAGGTTACTACTAGTTCCGGCTAATTAACACGGCCTAATTATCTCTTCGTATATAATCGAGTCAGTAGTTTTAGCATATAATTAAGCGCGTAGTCATCTTATAAGGATCTTCAGTATAGTAAGCACTAGTATGAAAAGAAGAAGAAAGAGGATATTGTTCAGTTGTATTTCGGCCATATTTGGGAGATCCCTGTTAGTAAGAACTTTTGAGTGCAACATCCGTACTTGGTCGCTATAATATGTCAGGATACAGCCCTAGAACACTGCTCCAAACAATCTGCAAAAGGTAAGCAATGGTAAATATGTCATTAATTGACTAGAATAACATATATAGACCAGTAAGTGACCAGCCTAATTAGGCTAGGTTAGAGAGGCTCTAGTCGTAAATACGCCTAGTCCTTACACATTAGCAGTGGGGTAACACTAATTAGAAAGAAACTTCCGATTAACTGTAGACCGGAGAAAGGCCGATATGAGAAGAGCGCTGTGACATTATTTCTATAGCGAGAGCATTCGTACGTTCTATTACGCAAAGCAACTTGTGCGCTTCGGCTATCGATTAAAACCGACATCCCCCCCCTGAGATATTCGCCATTCCTTCAGTGTGAAATCCGATACTGGCCTGAGCATGCTCGACTTTGCTACCTTAGGGCCAGCGATCTCTTTGATGGCTTTTGTTCTATGTTTGAATACAACCCCAACTCGTGCGAACATTGGTGGAATCGCTCTTTTCAGAAACGAAATTCTTATCAAGTACGCACTGTTCACTTACTGCATATAGTAAGCTATTTGGGAATAACCCCCTGGGTAGAAGCGCTGCTGCAGAGAAATTCCTCAATTGTCAACTTCGTAAATGAGGAAGGCGAAGCAGGCACGCGGCAAATAGACTGGGCTCGAAAAGGAGGAAGCAGCGGAAATATCACTTGCACGCACAGCCAATAACAACAGTACTGGCAGAGACCGATCTCTTGTTCACGAAGCCATTGTTTGGAGTAACCAGGGGATCATCAAATGCTCTCAGAAAAAGGAGCAGAATTCAATATAAAAGCTTTTTTGGGGAGTCAAGGCCGCACACTGCCGTCATTCTCGAGAAAGAGAAGGAAATATTGAAGTCACTCGGGGAAAGCTGAGCAGATCTCGATTCAAGGGATGAAAAGGGCCTCACGCCACTCCATCTCACCGCTAAACTGGAAAAAGAAGAAATAATGTTGTTTCTCATTGACGCAGGAGCAGATTTTATGATCAAAGATAGATTCCGTCGAATATTGTTACACGCTGCATGTTCTTCGAACATGAAATGCGTGGTGCGACAGCTCTTGCGCATGGGATTTGACGTCAAAGCAATAGATGAATTCAAAACTACCATGCTGCACGAGGTAGCTCGCACAACTATTGAAAGGCGGAACCCGAGATCAGTCCGATTTCTTATCTGCAAAGAAGCAGAAGTCCAGGCGAAACACTGTCATGGCTCGACGCCTCTACACATGGCAGCTGCATCAGGCAATTCTGTGCTTGTGCGATTGTTTACTGAACACGGGGCAGAGTTCAACACCCAAAACAGACTAAGAAGCATGTTGTTGCATTCGGTCTTGATGTATATAGGCTATGGAGAGTCAGTGAAGATGTCGATCAGTAATGTCGCTGACGTGAATGCTACAAACAACCGGGGATGCATTCCGCGAAGGGGCTGCATTCAAAAACATAAATCTGAGTTGCCGATCATACAACCACAAGCACAAGATACAGTATGCGAGTGTACGATTTGGAAACTTGATGAATCTTATTCTTGGAGTTATGTCTATTCCGGATTTGAATTGATTAAATTGATGTATTCGATCAAAAACCACTGAAGCGAATCAACAGGGCGACTTTTCCTAACCCTGTAGCAAATACATAAAATACAAAACAAGATAAGTTCGTCTTGTTCTAAACTGATCGTATTTGATGGAATACAGCAATGAAATGACATCAGTGATTGGAAGTGAAGATGAAAGGCTCCGCGTAAAAGGGGTTGAGGACAATGGTAGGGCCAATTATAAACTGTCACGCGCCACAGAAGACGGAAAATCGTCAGCGAATTAACTTCCAAAAGAGCTTTCAGCAACCCATTAGTACACAACTTTGTGAGAAGGTATTGTTACATCACTTTTTTACAAGATGGAGAAACACACACATGCGATCATCTAACTTGCTGAATCAGCAATACTGCAACCTCAACTACATTCGTCATAGTTTCAAGAGTGCATTTCAATTGACATGATATTCACATCGCCAGGCATATGCCGTAGCATACATTTACATCATCCTTCTATATCACCCAGGAACCTAGCATGTGAATACCGACGGTCCAGGCGAGGTATAAGTCTTGCTTCCCGTGTACAAGTTGTACAGAATACCCGCATCATTCTGCTTGTATGCTCCCGGGAAGGAGACAGTTGCAGGTGTCTTATCAGCAGAGCCACCCACAACGTTAATCTGTGCGCATTCCTGCAATCGATGTATTAGCATTTCTCATCCGAGCAAGACAATGCGATGATAGTCTTACCATGTAGAACTGCGCTCCCATAAGCTGGCTTGCGGAGTGCAGCGCGATCAGTTCGCCCCTAAGCAGATACTGGCCTGGCGCAATGCATTTGGGAATCGTAACCGTCTGCACACCCTGGTTTGCAATCAGGCGGTCGACACCCCATTTGGTTCCGTCGAATGCGTCTTGGGCGATCTTGAACCACCCACTGCCAACGCCCGAGTCGGTCTTGGCGTCGCTGACCTTCTTCATGTATGCCATTACAGGACCCTTGTGCGAGGCGTCGATGACGTCGTTGGCACCCGAGGTAAGTGTGTGGCGCCATGTCATGGTTACCTGGGAGCCGGCTTGGACGGTTATGACGGTGTTGGTTTTGGCGGGAGTGTCGTTGGGTGGGCCGTTGCAGGCAATGGAGTTGCTGGTTACGTCGCTAATGGGCTATTGCTTACGAGTCAGTGGGAGAAAAGAAGGATACTCTTGGTCGATGGGAAGACGTACGCCATCGTAGGTTGGAACACGGACGCCGTCGCCGACAGCACCGCCGTTAACACTGAGGAAGATTGTATGGGCAGAGACGGACGATGCTGCCGCAGCGAGAGCAAGAGATGTTGAGAACTTCATTTTGATATTCGCTGGCCGTGTGTGCTTGGAAGTGAGCTCCAAAAGTCAACTTGATGTTGATACCACCGCCTTATAAACTACTTCCCCTTGTCTACACTCCATGCTTCCGGCCCAAGTCCGGGGTCGAATATCTCACTAGGTCTCGAATGATATCTTACTTGCATTTCGGGACCTTCCTCATCCCGAATTGTATATTTTAAATAAGTGGAGAATATCGACTATATCCACCAACCCAATGCTATTACAGCTGTTATCCATCCCTCCCAAAATTCTAGCGAGGCAACTTTTCCATCTTACATCCGGAGCGCGCGCCGCCGACAAAGTGTCGTCGCAAAGATATAGATTAAGCAATATGGAATGTACGTCAGGGATTCTTCGGAGTTTTAAGCGATTCCGACACTAGCCAATCGCAAAGCTGGATGTAAATTGCGAGACAATACAAGGCCAAGGCGCTTGGAACTTGGTGCCACTTTATATGAGGGGGCTTGCTTGTGACCTGGTTACGTGCTGCCACTAATGTCATTGCCGGTACAAGATGAAAGTATGCGCCTATGTGGCCGTGGGGAAGCGTCGTGGCTGAACCTAGCGTCATCTTAGGACGTGCATTTCCTCAAGCACTCGCTCTCCAGAAATCCACCTCGAGTGCTCAAACAAGCGTGATATCTTCGAGTTCCGTGCCATCTGCCGTCATGGCCTCCCCATTCATGATCCCGTGAACGTATGCTTCGCCCAATAATTCAAACTCCTGGTGCACAGCACGGTCACGCTTTCGCCTCACCACGAACGGCACACAAGCTCGATCAAAGACAGCAATTTCATCGCCGACCTGAGCGCCTCTTGGAACTAGTGCAAAGTAACCTTCCCTAGTCACGGCGAAGCGGCGCATCTTCAAAGCGGCCCGGACTGCCGTCCGCAAGTCCTCTAATGTCCTAGCTGGCTTCCGGGTCCTGAGGTTTTCAAGCGTGAAGTGACCTTTCTGTCGCCGTGGACTTATTGTCTGGCCGGGTAGAGAAGGCGTTTGACCTGTTGTTGAATCAAGAATCAAGCCAAAAGCTTCGCTGTGATCTGGTGTGGGGGCTGAGGTGCCTGAACCGTCTCGTCCAGCCAGGATTGTGTAGAAGAAAGCTTCATAAACTGACACACCGGAGATTAGGTATTTGTGCCATTGCTTGGATGTCAAGGTCAAATTGACATATGAATCCAGATCGCGGTTCGCGCTTTTGGGATCATCGATATCAAGAACAGGATCCTGACAAACACTGCCTAGACCAGTGATCGTGTCGAAAACCTTGCCAGTCAGTGTGAGTGCCTTCTTGTCTTCACTCAAAGCCATCCTAGGCGGCGCTTTCCCAGTAACAGGTCTTCCGCCAGCGCAGAAAAGAGCCCAGGCTTTTGTCGAATAACCTAACGCCTCTGTCACTCGTGGTTTGCTCCAATCTGGAACCCATGACGGCTGCAGTGGTTCGTCATGGTCAACACAGCTTAAGAGTTCATATTTGAACGTTGGTAACTGTGTTAAGCAAGCTTCGTGATATACATCCCTGGTGGAGAGGGTGGGAGTGTAGTTAGGGGTAATGCTGGACTCGGCTATTCCAAGCACGCCGTAGACTTTGTCCTTAGGCTCAGTCGCTTGGGCATACCGCGTAGATACCAGAATTTCGAGAAGATATTGCTTTTGAGCGAGTACGTGGCCTTGAACACGATCTGCCTGGATGGAATGGACAATGACAGCTCCATGTGGCGGCAAGAACTTCTCGTGCTGTCTATAGGAAAATTGGCGATCTAATTCCACATTTTCAGTGAGCCAGTTGAGTATGCCAGTTTCCTCCACGCAATAACACCATGCTGCAAAGTCATTCCAGGCAGCCATAATATTTCCACACATGATGAATAGGTTTTGTGACAAGACTGCTTCCTGTATCGTCCACAATCTACTAAACCATGGCCTACGGAGAACTTGGCGAATAGCCCACCATGCTTGGTCCATGGCAGGAGGAAAGTCCAATCTGCTGAAGTCTGCTGGTGATACTTGAGCATCAGTTCCTTGCAGCCGGGCATATATAGTCTCCATTAGATCGAAGGCGCGGAAAGGATCTTCATCATCCTCATCGCCAAGCCATATGAGCGTATTGGTTGCATGCATGTAAATCATGCGCATCAATGGAATTTGTCGTCCCTTTTCTGCCAGATCCTGCTGGTTGATACAAACTTGGTCAGTCCATACAAAGACGCTTTTATCCGTCAAGCGCAAGCGGCGCAAAGCCCCGGCCAGACTCTTTAAGATTTGTACCGATCCCTTCTCTAACCAAATAGACTGGTCAAATAGAGGCGCACCCCAGACATAGCTGAGCGCAGTATACCATACCACATTTCCTGTGGCTAGTGAGACGGCGTGGTTAGTGCGTCTTGTGTATGTAATTGTTCTTCTACTTGTATTGGCGGGATTGTCGAGAGAATAGGCCGTGTATTCCTCCCTTGGTGGGTGCGGAAAGTCGATGCTAACCTTGTGCAGCCTTCCTTGCAAAGGACTGTCGGGGTCGCCGGCATAAAGCTCTAAAACGCGTATTTCGCCTTCTCCGAGGGATTCGTACAGCGGAGATGAAGGCGATTGGGCCTTGCTTTCCCCACTTTGCGCCCGCTTGCGATCTAAAAACTCCGAGATATGGCCCAAAGCAACCGCGTCTAAGATGCCATTAGCATCGCTTGGGGCATCAGATGTAGCAGCCTCGAAGACGGATGTTTTGGACAGCGCAGAGTAGAAGCAGTCACAGTCGTCTGAGGCAGTGAGTAACACGGGTCGGCTAAGTCTTCGTAATGATCTCGCACCTTGTGCATTTTCTGCGCACGGACATGTCGACGCATGCTCTATATGCTGGTAGGACTTGTGTTCGTTGGCCATGTCAGTTGGTTGCGTGTAAAGATGAACAGAAAGCGAGCCTGGCATGTTTCAGCGTGTATGATGACACAATCAACTAAGCCCTAAGGGGAATGGTTGCTGCTGTGAGATGTAATGAGTATGAGTCCATAGACGGCTGTTTGCGTGGAGAGACTGTGCTAATATTGAACAGGTTTATGCTGTTTGATCAATGCCAGATCAGCAAGGAGACCAAGCTATCTGCATACCTGCATGGCAATGGTGACAAACTTAAATCCAGAAACTCTTCTGATCCAATTATTTCCCAGTGCACTAAGACACAGCTAGATTGGGCAGATGACCACTTTGGCCAAAACGTCATGGAAAACAGCCTGTTTCCTTAGTCGAGACCTGAAAAGTGCATGATGCCATGACCCTTTGCTTGCTGGCCTTTGTTCTTCTTTCTCTTCTTTCGCTTTTGTTTCGGCTCATCCTCTTCGCTGCTATCATCCATGTCATCACTGTCATCGCTAGCATCGCTGCCATGTTGGCGCTTCCCATTTCCAGTTTCCTCGTTTTCCTCGTCCTCGTCTTCGTCAATGTCTTGCCAGGTCTGCTCACCCCACACCTTGACGGTCTTACCACCGCTGCTGATCATCCTGCCAGTGACATCGAAATCGAGCCCAATTACGCTCTCTTGGGACAGCTCATCATGCTTGAGTTCGGCGACAATCTTGTTGGGTCCGATCTTGGCGAAGCGAATATTGCCGTTGCCCATGCCTACTGCCACAATCTTTCCGCCTGGACCGACACCATCAGGCACAACGGTGATGGCGTCAAGACTCTCACCGCCTCCCTTAGAGCGGTCAATAATGATGCGGTCATCTTGGTCGTCCCATACGCCACGCTCCCAGAGTGTGAGGACACCGTTGCTTGCACCCACCACAACCTTCTCGCCCACGTTGGTGCCCTTTGTTGAAAGACCTGTGACTATTGCAGAACTAAGGAGCTCCTCCTCTTGGTCCTCACTACGAACCATGACTCCTCTCCGAATGTCCGTGACCGCCAGTGTACTGCCACCCGTGGTGACCCATTGCTTGCTGAAGCCGCTGGTACTTGCTTGTGTCGGTGGCAGTGGAGTAAGGGATGAGACATAGTCGTCGTGTGGGCGATGTGTATTCTCGGGCTTCAAAGAGACCTTCTCTCCGCCTTTTAGGTTCCTGATATCGTAGATGTGCAGCGCTCCAGAGTCAGTCGTGAGGATGAGTGATTGTGGTGAGAGTGCGTGAACCAGCGTAGGTGCATCAATGCCGCCGTTGGAGCTGTTTCGCGTTAGCGGTGACTCCTCATACTCTACCGTATCCAAGAGCGACGTACGGATCCAGCGGCACGGCAATCTTGGCCGTGACCTGGCCTGTTGTCGAATCTGCGACCTTGACGATGCCATCGGTGCCCGCAGAAATCAACGACGCGCCGTCGACGCTGTAGCCCAGCGTCCGGCAGCTGCCCTTGTGTCGCCTGGTGCGCCAGGTCCTATCTATGGTTCCGAAGCCATTCTCGGACGCTAAGGTTGTGTCGTCGTCGTCGTCTTCGCTTGCGGCCGAGGGCAGGCGGTAGGTGTGGACGTCGCCGTTTGCGAGGCCGACTGCTACGAGCGGCTGCTCGGGATGAACCGTCTGCACAAAGATGTCGTGCTCGACGGGGAGGGCGCACAGGTTCTCGAACATGGTTGGGTTGTGCCAATGGAGGGTTGGGTCGAAGGTCGAGTGCATTTCCGCTTCGCGACAGCTTCAACAATTTTTGTGGAGCCGCGGCCCAGCGCATGGCAGGGCAGCCGCAGCCGCGAGGCTTGGCAGGCACATGGCACTCGACCAGCACATTCCCTGCTTCTTCCGCCGCCTTTCTGTATGTATAGACGCTGCATACAAACGTTGCATCCTCGAGCTTCATCTTCTTTTGTATGCCGCAAGCACGGGTAACACACCTCCGCTCGGCGCCACTTTGATCGACGGTAAACCTTCAAGGAGGCCTCACGAACCACGACCTCCCAGTGTCATCGCCTCGGAACGTCTTTTCTATCGCATCCCTTTCTGGATCACAGGAAAGACCGTCTAATCTTTTTGGATGGATCCAGTCGCCCCAAGAACCGGGTCGTCGGAGCGCCAGGACTCGATGCGCCACATCCTGAACACCTTCAATGACCTTTTGCTCCCAATCACAAGCCCTCTGTAGAACACGCTCCTTGCCCATCGAAGACCCTACCCCATCGCTCCCGTATTGCCTAGCCCGTGGAATGTTGCAAAAAGGAAGGTCGGCAATTTGCCTCCACCCGTTAGGCTTGTCGAGGTAATGCATCCGATTCACGTGGATTATTGATTGGCTCTCGCGAGTATCCCCGGCTCCTCGCCATGTTCATCGCTGTACAGTCGGCGCGATGACATCCGACTTCAAGCCTTTTAAGAAGTGGAAAAGGGCTGTCAAATTGCACGGCTAGGCCACAGCTTCTTTGCAACACAGACACAATCTCAAAGTCGCTGAGGATGCTTGCTTCGTCAATTCTTTATGGCCTGCTAGCCGCAGCCTCTGTGGTCAGTGCCCACCCGCGCAACAAGGCGATCAACTACACTGTTGTCACCGGTATCTTCCAGCAGGATGACAAGGCCACCGATCCTTCGAAATTCAACTTCACCGCAAGCAACTTTGGCCTGATCGACCGTGCCTATCCAAGCGACAGCTCCTGCCCTTCTGGCAAGGAGTCGACTCAGTGGCAGCGCCTGGCTCACTACATCTCCACGCTGAACAAAAAGGCCGAGCGCAATGAGCGCTACAGCCTAGTTTTCCTGGGCCGCCACGGCGAGGGCTTCCACAATGCTGCTGAATCTTACTTTGGCACTCCAGCCTGGAACTGCTACTGGTCTGAACGCGATGGCAATGGTACCGTCACCTGGGCCGATGCCAAGCTGACAGAGGCCGGCAAGCAACAAGCGAAGCTCGTCAATGCGTTTTGGCAGCATCTAATCAAGGACGAGAAGATTTCACCCCCAGAGTCATTCTACACCAGCCCCCTGTACCGCTGCCTAGATACCGCAAGACTTACGTTTGAGGGTGTCAAGTTCCCAGGCAAGACTCGCTTTGTTCCAGTTATCAAGGAGTTTCTTCGCGAAGGCATCAGCGCGCATACTTGCGACCGTCGTCATAGCAAGACTTATATCCGCCAGAACTTCCCTACCTTCAAGTTTGAAAAGGGATTTGCTGAGGAAGACCCGTACTGGACCGAGTTGTACGCCGAGCCAAGCGCTGCCCAAGACGCACGCTCTAAGGTAGTACTGGACGACATCTTCACCAACGATGACAGTACATATATTTCCATTACGTCGCATTCGGGCGAAATCGCCAGTCTGCTACGCGGTACGTAGTTTGAGAAACAGCATCCAAACTATGTCCTAGTGCTAACAACGCTCCAGTCCTTGGCCATCGCGAATTCAGGCTCAGCACCGGAGCCGCCATTCCCGTGCTACTCAAGGTTACCACGTTGAATACGCGTCCTGTACCCACCACGACGCTACCCTACGAACCACAAAAGACGTGTGCCACACCTCCTGCCATCCGAGACTCCAGTTGCAACGACTGCTCTTGCTGTCTGTAACTTTTTGCTCTCTCTTCAAACGTGTACATATTTGAAATACATGCATGAAATATTTAATGGAATGCTTTGCATCACCGTCCTGACTCGGAGAATTGTTCTAGACCCAGAAGAAAAGCATCAACATGAACTCATATAACCAATCAAACTAGTTATCAGTAGAGGCAGGAACATGCTATGTACCTCGGTTCCCGGGACTGCATTGCCAAGCAAGTATATCGATCCAACCAGCATAATCCCAGCACCCCAATCGAGCACATCATCCTACCCCTCCAATCCAGCGTCTTGTTTCCCCGCCGATCATCGCACAAGGATGATACTGCCAGCAACCGCGGTTTGCTTACTTGTGCGAAACCAAGGAGGCGGTTCGTAGACTGGGAACCCTAACAAGCATGCCAATGCAAAGCCAAGAGAAAGGCGAGTTATACGAGCACTAGGCATGAAACAATAATTCCTGAATCAATCGTGTAGCACAGCTGTATCGTACCATGGTAATCAATCGGCCGTCGCGTGCATATACGAAAACCATGTGCGGGATGTGTGCTGCAGGTACGGGGAAAAAAAATCAGGGGACAAGAGATGGAAATACGAGGGTACATACGCGTATACACACTAGCATGTCGTTGAGAGAGAGAAAAAAAATTAGCAGAGCAACATGTAGGACATGCCAAGTCGGTACCAGTGAACTTTCTTGTGAGAAGCCCTGAACAGCTGTCAAGCCTCACTAACGCAACTTGCCGAATTGTCATGTACTTTCAGCTGCGACAGAGACGTGCTAGGCGCTAGCCACCGGCTGGTAGCGCAGGCAGGGCGTCGATATAACTCCGCGACCATCACCCGCACCAGCGATTCGCTAGGCTGCCGCGCTAGCCGGAAATTTTCCTGGTTACAGGCTGTTGAATGTGTCTTGGTCCTTTTTCGTGCCTGGTACGCTATGTACATGGACGTGTTGGGGCTGTCGGTAGACTCTTGCCGATGTAGCAGTCGTGACATACAGTGTTGCATTATTCATTGCATGTGGGTCGTCGATGATCCCGTTCCCGGGGATATGCGGGGAGGATGGCATGCTTGTTGGGTGTGAAGGAGTAAGGCGAGTGCATATGCATCTTGATTCCGATACGTTTCTGGTATCCGACATATTGTACGCATGTCTGTTAGGCGATTCGGGTACTTTCCCCATTTTCCCTTTGCACTCGTCTTCACCACTCGACTTTATCCTGCCTGCGAGAGAACGTCATGGCGGCGGCCCGACTTGCCCACGCCCCACAAACAGTTGAATTCCAGATCTGCAAACTTGGGTCCGCAGATTTAGAGGCTTGCGCCACCAACTACTAGATCGCATAATCTGGATGTTTGAGTCAGTCCAGACCGCCCAAACGCGGTCTCGACCTGAGACTCACAAGTGCAACACGCAGACTTGCACGTATGGCATCACCGATCACGTTGTCTGAGGATCTTCCCTGGTAAGGAGATTGTCATTGTGCTACCAATTTTCAACTCTGTGTTGATTGGTTAATTATTAAGGTATCTAACTATATCGCGTGGGTATATGTAAAGACTATGCGGGAAAAGGCCGTTGTTCGTGATGATGGTGTTGTACAAGAAAACAGGTACGGGATGTACCTAGGCTGCGTTATCCTCTCATGCATCCTCTTTTTCGTCCTACTCATTTTTACTAGGGAAAATAGGCGGTAGGACACAATCCGCTGACAGCGGTATGGAATAGGCCGTAGATTCAAGTCCGGCTGGACCAATACAGGCGGAATCTTGTTTCCATGAGGCCGGTCTGTTGAAGTATGCATTGCGCCAAAGACGACATGGTTGGCAGTGAAGTGACGACCTTTTCCGCATGGTGCATCCAAATTTCCGAGGACACAACTGAACTGTCTCGTGGTATGGGGGATTTTTTTGACGGCGTAGTGACAGCTGTCATTGAAGCGAAGGGGATCGTGCTTGATCACATGGTGTCGATATTGAAATGAGGACTACAGAGGTCCTTGGTGCAACGTCAATGGATATGCCACATCCTAGTTGTAGCCTGTGGTGCAGAACACTGACGGCTGACGCCATCAAGGCAACACAGCTTGCGTGATTGGAGCATTGTACGATGTACTGCTCTGCTCCATCATCTGTAGGGTGCAGAAATGACTGAGCCCCTCTCCTCATCCGTAATGTAGAATGACTTTGATACCATGATTCCTTGGAAATCATCCTCAGTGCTGCTTCGTGAGCTCTTGATCCTCAAGCTCTGTTCGCTGTCATTATCCGAATTGTCGACCCGGGTACTTTTCTTCGAGTTTGGTGGGGCATTTGGGAACCAATTAGGCGACTTCATCTTTCCCATCGCCAGTTCTTCTTCTGAAGTGCGGGTCTTGACGGTGGCAGAGAGCTTGTATAAATCTGGTCGTAGTTTGTCCGCCTTGGAGTTTGTACCGGTGCCAGCGGCATTTTCTGGAAGTGGCGCAGACATACCGTAGGCTGAAGGGCGATAGGCAGAGGGGTTGTGTGTGGTTAGTCCGAGCTTGTGCATGACAATGAAGAAGAGAGGGCGGAGTGTTGCAAGACTGCCTGCGGTAATGGCAAGACCTTGTTCAACTGAAGACCAGATGGCAATGTCAAGTGTGGACCCTGCTGGAATTAGCGCCTGAGTGAAGACAAAGCAGCGGGCACCTACAGAGGAAGTCGGGTGAGTTGAAGTAGTGGATAAAGGGCAGACGCGCGATGACGGCAGCACTCGCGATGCAACCCATGGTAATCAAGGGAATCAGGGCAACCTTGGCCCTTGTCTTCAACTGCAGATGCCAGACGAGGAATCCGGGGATGATGGCAAAGGTGAAATCGGAAATGATGCTGAAGACACTGTACACATAACCAAGGACGGTGATGACGGTATTGTCAATGCACTTGCCCTGTTGCGAAGTGCGGTCCCACATGTAAGAAATGGGGTAGCACTGGAAAAGGCAGACAAAGAAGAAAGTACCTCCGGCAACAACGGAAATGCACATGGCGGCGTAGATGATCCTGCCAAGATTAGTATTGTACACTCTTGCGCCGTTCTCGATGCTGGTCTCACCAGGTGTGGAGTTTTCGCACACTGATGCGTAACAGAAGGAATCCAATCGACATTTTGGAGCAAATCATGGACCATGAGTAGAAGAGGTAGCAGAAATACCAGGCGTGCTTTGCATTCTGTACGCGCTCGATGGGCAGGTCACGATGGTGGTGTCCGGTTCCGTACTTGATGCCAATGCAGGAGGATGTTGTGTAGGCTATGAAGAAGAGCTGAACAGCATGTTAGACAGGCGGGCCACGGCTTGGCGTAACGGTGCTTCACTCACTGTTGCAATGACCATAAGCCAGTCGTCGAGGCCAAAGGCCTTTACCATTCTCAGGCGGACATAGCACCTGAGCAGACATGCCGAGACGGCCGTCGTGACAAAGGCAATGTTGACTGCAAGCAGCTCGGGGCCTCGGTTGGGGACGGCCATGGCGGAGGTGAAGTCGAAGCACTGGATGCTCACGCAGCAACAAAGAGCCCCAAAATGGGCACGAGCATGGCGGCTGAGGGGGCGTCGTTCTTTTACGTGAGTAGGATTGTTTTTGCCGAGGTGGAGCAATAGGGAGGACTGCATGCTGCATGCCGCCACGAGAGAGGTGGGTCACTGCGCGGATTCGCGATACTGGATCCAGGGTCTGGTCCGTTTCAGCGAGAGGCAATTACCAACATGGGCGTTTACCCGCGGAGCTAGGGCATGGCCCATGGATTTGGCATGTCGTTCAATCATGCGCGGCAGGCCATCCCAGGACGCGTAGACAGGGACGCCGATGGAAATCGCAGTGATGTGCTGGTAAACGAGATTGGCCATGACGGGCAGAGCTAATGCACCACGACGCTGGTGCGCGCGAGATGGGCTGGCCGTCGAGTGGAGCGGATGCTGATGGCATGGTCAGCAGAGTCCCGATCGTCGCCGCGGCGGTGTAGCCACTGGGGTGGTTTGGTGGGCGGGTACCTGAGACAACGCCCTCGCGGTAGTCAAAGTCAAAAGCAACGGCTGGTGTACATCGACGTCGTTGTCATGTAAGCAGAGTGGGTGCCTGTCTGGCCGAAGGCGGCAAGGCCGTTGGCTGAGGCTTCGCGTGGCGGTGGGGCACGTGTGCGCTAGCCGCTTCTGGACTGGCGCGCGAAAATCCTGCCCTCTCCTGCATCGCGTGCAGCGCTCCCAGCCCGCTCCACCCCCCGGACGCCCTCCAAGGTCCAATGCTGTTGCGCGACGCACAGTCGTGCAGTTCCATTTTACCCGCAAGCTTCACTCCAGTCCGCCCTCACTGCCGGAGCCCTCAACTTGGCAATGCTCGACAGGCCCAGCCACGGGAGCATGCGGCCGCTAATGGGCCTAACCTGCATCGTGGATGGTTCGGTGGACCCCATGCACGCCTACCCACTGTGGACTCCCTCGCAGAGCTGGATGCCGAAGGATCCCTCATGCCTTATCAAGTACCACGGCTCACGGGGCCTGGGGTGGCGCTCTCGAAGCATGGCCAAGCCAGGCCTCCCAAGCTGCCACTGCTCCTGCGCACCATCAGCTTCGACATGCCGGGCCTGCAATGCGCTAGCTGACTCGCGCCCACGGCACTTGCAGCTAGCTCTGGGTACGTACCCAAAGCTCGACGCCTGCGCCCTATATCTGTGGCATTTGCTGTACTTCCGTACTGTCCCGCGCGCAGAAATCGTCGCACGACGACCCAGTTCCCGTAGCTGAAACTTAGATCCAGCTGGCGCCCAATCCCGGCCCGAGGGAATTGTCCGACGGTTGGTGATTTGTCTGAGCGCCACGTTCGCATGCTGGTACACGACCTGCCTAGTACTGAACCTTACGGGATGAAGTCATTCGGTTAGCCAAAACACGAGTCTGATCATACACCAGCATTACCCTTCTGCACACACACGGTGACATTCGACCCCAGCGGACCAGAATGACGGACTTACCCTGCCGAGCAAGGATAGGCAATGTCTAACCTACGCGAGCCGCATATGTCACCCCACATGTATCCGCCTCCTGACAAGCCGCCTCAGGCTGCGGAACATTTAGTGATCTTTGCTCACCACGTTGTCGCCTGTCGTCGTTGCGCTCCACCCACGGCAGATTTTGGCTTACCCATCCGCTGCTTGAGCCCTCGTCCGCGCTGGATGGAGACACTGACGCTAGATCCTTGCATTGAAGCTGCATGCAGTACAAGATACGTCCAAGGCAAACGGCTGCGCCAAGTTACCGCATCTCCTCTAACGGTTTGTGCAACAATATGGCTTGGTGGTGTGCCTCCTGCATGGTGCTGCAGCGTGGCGCGGAGATCACACAAGGGCCAGGCTTTGGACCATTTCCGCGCAGCAGCTGGTGACGACAGCGTAGTATCAAAGTACCAGTGCCGATGGTCTCCGTGGAAGCCTTCCACGCTGTCTGAATCAACGCCGTAAGCGTTTCAGATGCACATGTCAGACTGCCGTCGGCATCCCGGCATACACATGACCCCACAGGCCGCGCCTTGGTCGAGATTGGTTGGTTATCGGATGTGGTGCTCAACAAAATGTACCTTCCCCCTTTGAACACATTTACAGTCTAGGGTGCTCTATACAATAGGCAGGGATAGTAGGACTATACCTTACTGATGAGGCCTAGCGGTACCCCGCGGGTATATGTGCCCTATACCTTTTCCATTGCACCTGGTGACGCTTACCAATAGGGAAGGTCAAGGATCCCAATCGCTAGTACGGAGGAAACGAAACAAATCAATAGCGAAGAAAATATTTGTTTCGATAGCACCCGGTGTCTAGGCCGCCTGGCCTCCCACGTTCTTCACGTGCATACAGTAGCTTTCCAACTACTTCAGGGTCACTTGATAGAATTGGAACCACGCTTCTATATCACACTGCATACAGACCGGACGATGATCCCGCTGTCAACCTGATAGGGTAAGGCTGGTGTGGCAAGGTATATGTGCGTCTCTTGGACTGCGAATTGCCAGACTAATAGTGCTATAAACTTGTTTTTCAATTTTTCACCCACGACCCAGCCTGCTGATGAACGGAATCACCCATACCTTGTGTATCTTGCTACCAGATTGAGCATTAAAAATCCCGCTATTCGAGTATGCGTATAGCTGATCGGCTATAAAGCTTGATATGTGGGGTCGTCCGAGCTGACTCCGAGGCACATCGACTGACATCAAGGAATCCAATGCCCTGGTAAGGTACAGATACCTGCTCTTCTGAAACCTGAACTGAAACATTCGGCATTTGATGGAACCCCCGTGGGCAGTTCACGCTTTGATGTGGAAGCAGTAGGAAGCACAGCTTCGTCAATCGCTCGGCATTACAATTGGACTTCAGAGATTAGTAAAATTGGTCCGGTCTAGAATCATTCACAGTGTCTAGTGATCCAGAAGGCTTGGGCCGACGCTTTTTAGCGACAGTCGGAATATCTGACCGAAAAGACTTATCATTGTATTGGAAAATAAGAGGGCCTGTGCAAGACTCCTCGCACAACTCCACAGGCTACAAAAGCCACTCTGCTGTGTCATTCCTGAGACCTTGCTTTAACATTCTGATTACTTGGATATGAAGTAATGTTATTCTCTGGACAACTGATCGAGGTTCATTTGAGTACTCTGCGAAAAGACGACAGGTTGAGCAGCAAATGGAACGTTTTCCTCAAGCGATGAATTCAATCAAGGCGGCTGCGGTGGCATAGACCTCAGTACCCAAGCTGTATTCCTTTTCGACAAGTTCCCACTACGATTTAGAGCCTGATTACTCATAAAGTGCACAAACCCGACTTCAACCCGATTACGAACAGACAGCTTTGCGCATTCCCCAACCTTTGTACTAATAAGATACACTTGCTTTGGTAAAAATAACTCTTAACTGTCCAAAGTTGCCCTGAAGTCGCGAACGTGCGCGAATTCTTTTATCCAAGTCTATTGTGTCTGCAGAAACTCCAAATCCTGAGTTGAGTCTATATCAACCAACCCAACAACGACACCACTGCATCCTCTATAAGTCTTTCAAAGAAACATTGTTCACCACATCCGCCGAATTCGCCTCCTCTTCTTTCCTTTTCTTTTCCTCCTTGATCCTCTTCTCCTCCCTCTCGCTATATCGATCGCCAAAGAGGTCAAAGTGCGGCCGCATGACTAAGGTGTACTTGACAAATTCCTCCATGCAGTCCACTAGCCTGTCTCTGTTGCCGCTTGGCATCAGTCTGCTGCCTCCTTCGTCTGCATCGGCATCGGTAAAATGCTTGTAAGCCATGGGAATGGAGCTCTGGTTGGGGATGGTAAACATGCGCATCCACCGGCCAAGGACCCGGAGTGAATTGACAGTGTTGAAACTTTGCGATCCGCCATTGACTTGCGCTATGGCCAAAGTGCGTCCTTGGGTCGGCCGCACTGAACCAGTGGACAGTGGTATCCAGTCGATTTGGTTCTTGAACACGGCAGTCTGAGGGATCCTAGGCATCAGCTATGTGCACACTCCTGCGTTATAAGGTGGAATCAAATACTCACAAGATTCCCATGCTGCTCAGGGCTCACCCAGACATGCCCATCACTCCACTTGCTGAGCTCGCGCAACTCCTGCACTTTTTCATGCGAGTGCTGCACATCGTCTTTTACAGGGAGTCCACTCGGATTAAACACACGAACATCGCATCCGAGCCGGAACAAAATACGACTCGCCTCGTAAGCAAGGAGCCGAGAATAAGACCTAGATGCACGCTTAGCTTTTGTGAATACAAAAAAAAAGAGAAGAGGTCAAGTCGTTTGAAAGTTTGTTAGTGGAACTCACCGCTCTCGCATACTGCCGTACAAAACCAGGACTTTTATCCTGTCGCCCCCGCGCTGCAGCACCTGCTCGTCCACCATTTTCAGGGCTGTGCTGAGCTCAAGTTGCGCAATCCAGTCGCTATTTGCGTGCTGGGCATGGAGCAAGAAGGGGCGGTAGGTCTGGCGAATCGCAGCGTCGTCTTCGTGGGTGGGAATAGCAAGCGACGTGTGTCGGTAAGCAGGGTCTATGGCGATTTCTGCGCGGATCCGCTCTGCGGACGTGTTGTTCAAGTCGCCGTTCATGGCTGCTTGGAAGGTTGAGCGAGTGAATGAGCGGCGGAAGTTTTTGTTGCGGCAGAATGTGAGGCGGAAGAGTGGGCGATGGAGTAACATGGATGGGCTGCAGGTAGGTGGTCGAGCCTTTTGTTACAAGGATTTATCTTGGATTCATTGTATGGATAACTATGTAACTAGGCATGTTGTTTCGAAATGTAATAACTGGTATCGATAAGACAGGGACATGTCACGCCGAGGCATTGGTATGTCACTGGTCGTGTGTCATTGGCTGGAGAGGATCTCGGTGTATTGCGGATCTATTCTGGAAAACTTCGACGCACGAAATCGTCTTACTTTGTACTATGGTAATTGATATGCGCTGTACCGGTGTTCCAGATACGGATGTTTATTTATCGTTGTTTGTTCAACAGACTACGGTGTGCTGTAGAAAAAGGCCTTTGCTAGGCAGTGGTGTATGAGAAGATATTGCATTCCTGTCAATCACTGAATAATGCGATAATGGACATAAGACGTACTGTTTGCGCATCGAATACAATTCTTTGCACCTGCGCAGAATCTTTTAGTACCCCGACGCTAAAACATAAGCCACTTGTAAGATATTGCTTGGCAGATTGCGTGACAGAAACTATCATGACCATCCCCCAGGAGAAGAGAGTACTATTTTTGATACCCGAGACTTCTATGACAATTCGAGAACCTGTACTGCCATTCACTCAAGTGAGACAACCCCGCTTTCACAAAGGACTTTCCAAAGTCAAGTACTAGATCGATACCTGCTGTCACTAGCCAACCTCATGACGTCGGCAACGCAGTCCTATTCCCATTTTCCAGTCCCAAAATATTTCCTTTCACCTCACGGAATCTCGAATATCACACCCCCCACCTCCGCAGTCTAGACCCTCTAGCCTGGAAATCTTGCCCTTACAAGCATCCGCTACACCTTCCTTATCCACACCGAACAAGACGAGAACATTCTGGAAAGACGCTCGGCTAACGGGCCGATAGGGCAAAAGGAAAATTTTGTCCGCGGTGAGATGAGACAAGCTTAGTTGATCGCGGCGGGAGGCGCCGCGTTGGGACTGGGGAAGCTGATTGGTGAGGGCGACTAGTGGGATTAGGTGAGGAGAAATAGGGTTGCGGGTGGTGAAGGGATTAGCGCTGCACTGGGCCTGGAACACATCCTTGTTCTGGGGGTTGCCAAGTGCCGATGTCGAAGACGTCGAGTGTTGCAGTTGTAATGGGGCAGTGTCCCTGGTGTGGTGTTGAGCAGGTTGCGATCAAGTCTGTTTTCGACTTGAAGATCTGATAACACAGAGGGGAATTGATAAGGAAAGTGATGCAAGAATTTACTGACCATGGAGACCGTTGGAGAATAGACAAGAAGGACAAGCAAAAAAGACAGTTAGATTTCCTCAGCTTTTGTAATTTTCCATTAGCCTATCTATGATACTTATCCCCATCTGTTCCTCTGCAGACGGCGCCTGTTGCTTTTTCTCCTCGGGCGCGAAACCCTCTCTTTGCATGATGTTCTCCATCATGCGTATGCCCCGCAGTTCCTGTAGTGGCGGTATTTGTTGGAGGCCTTCTGGATCTACAGTGTCAAAGTTGAGACGGCCAGTGGGCTTAATGGCTCCCGTGACCTGGAACATGGCTTCTGGTGTGATGACAAAGTCGCACTGGACTTCGCCGGGCCTGGTTGGCTTGATCATTTCCATGCTCAGTCGTGCCTCGTCGACTACCTGGCATGCATGCGCGATTGCGGCAACGGGTGCGTTGGGTGGTAGTGCTCCTATGTCCTGTAGCAGCGCCCACTGTACTTCAAAAAGGTTTTCTCCCTCCCAGATGGTGACGCCCTGGACGTTGAAGATGAGGCCGCCGGTGACGCACATGTCGATTTTCAGGCCCTCGTCACGCATCTGTGCGAGGGTAACGGGGCGGCCAATGCCCGGTTTCTCCATGCCATCGAGACAGGCAGCGTGGTGGTATCTGCTCTCGTCGATGCGCCCCGGGTGCAGGAGGATGAAGCCTCGGCGCAACCGATAGGTAGCGACCAGCAGGCGCTTCCCGTCGTTGAGAGCTCGTGCTCGCAGGTGCTCGAGGCTGTTGTCCGGGGTCACGAGGATGACGTCGGCAGCCTGGTAGCATGGCAGCGCGGTTAAGCGATCGATGGCGGCTAGGGAGCCTCTGAAATCGGGCGTAAACGACATGAAGTCATAGTTGAAGCGAGCGTCAGGAACGGCATCCTGGATTAGCTCCTGATAGACGCGCGACCAAATCAGCCGCGAGCGTTCGTCGGAGGAGCGGCGGGCCGCCATTGGTGTGAATCCAGCTGAAGCGGGCGGGCGGGCGGCTACAAAGTTTGGGGCGATGCAGGCAGGCTTGTCTGGGGGGAGGATGGCAGGACGGGCGAAGAGCTGGATACAGACAGACAGACGGGGAGGGCCCATTGTTCTAGAAGACGCGGGGGAGGTTCTGGCGGATGACTAAGGGGCGCCCTTTCCGCGTGTCCAGAGCAGCCAGCCTCGCGCCGCCGTGCTCGATCCGTCTGTGTCTGCTCGGTGCGACTCGTCGGCCAGGGCTCGCCATACCTGACATTCCTGAGGCAGAGATTTCGCGGCTGCCGGCCTCTTCCGCGCACGCGGCGTCGCGGAAATATATCCATGCTGCCCCCGGTGGTGCCGATCCCTCGTAGTCGGCTACTTACATGGCCAGCTAGCCTACCATGTTGCCGAAGAGTTGCATATCTTGGCCCACTGACGGCTCTTTGACGTACTACGTCCATCGCCAGCTCCATCATGGCCACCATCAGTGACTGTGCCCCCTCGAAAGCCGACTGTGCAGAGAAAACAACGCCGGAGCAACGGGCCTGCGAAGGAACCAATATCGACGACTCGACCAATGCCGACCCCCCAGTGCGCGGCCATTCCGCCCCGGAACAGCCGACCCAAGAGACCAGCGAGTCCGGACGTGAACGCAAGAGCAGGAACACGTCCCGGGCCGCAAAGATAGTCGACGTGGCCAAGTGGTTCGTCAAAGACCAGTGGTTCCTGCTCGCCATGAGTGCCGTCGTCCTCTTATCCTCGCAGGTCCAGGTGCCAGCATCGCAGCAGCGGACCAAGCGCACCGTCGTCACGTACCTGGCCGTCTCGGTCATCTTCTTTGTCAATGGCTGTACACTCGACACGCGCATCATGCTCGCCAACTACATGCGGTGGAAGCTGCACATCTTCGTGCAGCTCCAGTGCTACCTGGTCTGCTCCGCGGCCACCTTTGCCATTGTCAGTCTGTGCGCCACCAATCCCCGCTTCATGGATCCATGGCTACTGATTGGCTTCCTCTTTGTCGGCAGCGCTCCCACGACCATGTCGAGCAACGTCGTCATGACCCGCCAAGCCCATGGCAACGCCGCCCTGACCGTGGTGCAGTCTGTCATCGGCCAGTTTCTCTGCCCCTTCCTGACGCCCGTCATTCTCCAAATGTACCTGTCCACGGGTTCGTGGTACAGCAAGGTGCTGCAGCGCGGCTCTGGCTACGCCGGCATCTACCAGCGTGTCTTTATGCAGCTCGGCCTGTCGCTCTTTGTGCCCATGCTCGCCGGCCAGATTGTGCAGCGCCTGTTCCCCAAGATGACCAAAAAGGTCTTTTTCGATTGGAAGCTGCTCAAGCTGTCGTCGATTGCTCTGCTTACCATGGTGTGGCAGACGTTTGACCAGGCCTTCTCGTCGGGCGCATTCAAAGCCGTGAAGCCCTCCAACATCATCTTCATTGTCTTCATTACCATTGCGCTATACTTTATCTGGCTAGCCATCTGCTTTACTGCCGCTACGTTTTGGCTGCCCAAGAAGGATGTCATTGCGTGCTGCTACTGCTGCCCGGCCAAGGCGCTTGCCATGGTTGTCCCGCTTACCTCAGTCATGTACATCAATATAGATCCCGTGGACCAGTCCAAGATGCAGATTCCCGCCATCATCTTCCAAGCCTTTCAGGTCGCCATTGGCGGCATCATGACGATTGGGTTTCGCAAATGGGTACGGCCAGAAGAAGAAAAGGAAGAGGCGGAGAAGCTCATGGAAACAGGGGGAAATCATTAGTTTTGTTTGGAGCAGTCGAATGTCTTGATTCGTCTTGCTACTTGATGAATTATCTGAATTGGCCCAGTGTGGGGGGCTTCTCAGTTCTACCTATGGCAGTAGATGAGATGCATCCCTCTCCGCATAAACTGGCCACAACTTTCTAATCTCCACTCTTTCCATAATGCTCTCATACTTCGGTCCCTCCCAGCCCGTGTGTTCTTGTCAAGTGCCATACAGAATCCTATCCGAGACTGATGCCGTGTTCCACCGGCTTGGAAGTGCCTTCGATGCGCTTAGGTGCAGCAGCATCCATTAGGGATCTAAAAAAAAAAAAGGTCAGTTTTGGACTGCAGCAGTACAATCATGTGGTGCCATGACTTACGCATCTGCAAGCGCTATTGAAGCCGCCGTCGCAGGGACATTCGACGCACGCCAGTGTAGAAGCTGTGCCCTGGTTGTCGCGGACCTCCTTGAAACTGCGCTCCAGGCTAACCTTTTTGAGCGGACCCGAATTAGCGACTGTAGTTGTAGTTTAATGGGCGGAGAGATACTTACGGCAGCTGGGGACGCAAGAGCAACCGCGGCACCAAGTGCAGCAAGGATCATGGAAACCTTCATGGTGTTGGGGATGGAGGTGTTGTCGAGTAGGGTTTGGTGGTTCTTGGATGGTTGAGAAGGTGGTCGCTGGTTGAGAGTTGGTTGAATGTAGCGTGTAGGACGAGTGCAGAGGTTGGCCAGGGACGGTTTATATACCTGCGAGGAGGCGAGGGAGCGGTGGAAGTGCGGATGGCGGACGGAGTCCTTCACTCGTTTGACGATAACACCAACGCGACAAAAGCAAACGAAACTCGACCCGCCCTCACCACCAGCGTGGCAGAGGCGCTCCTATTTAAGTACCGCCGCGCTATCGCTGCTCTCACCCCTCACCACCCCTGGCCCCGACCCGTCAGTAATCTAGACCCGCTTTTGCTCTCTGCTCCTCCGCATTTTCCCACGCGACGTTAATCTCAGTGGCCGGAAGCCCGCGTTTGTTCTGGAACTCGGGCGATCAATCAGACCCCGTTGCGCGCACCCTTTTTTTATTTTGGTCTGGAGCGCGGGGCGCGAGACCCGGATAAATGGTTACTGGGGGCTGGCTGCTGGGTCAGCTGCGTCGCATGCACGCAATATTGCTGATATTTGGATATTACCACGGCGCCATGGGATTGGGTGCAGCGACTGAAATACTGCGTATAAGGTTCCGATATGCGCATGGGTGGGGGTAAACGTGCATGGCCTGCGGTTGAGTGTCTGGAAACTCGGGCGACGTGCAGACGGGCTGCTGCTAATTGGAAAAATTGGTAACACGTTGGATCTGCGTCGGCCTTTTTTTTAGACGTCGTCGAATCGACCCAACCGCCTGTTTGGAACTCTGCGCAGGTGTCCGGTTCCTTGCGTCATGCACTCTGCCCTCGCCGCCCCGGATTACTACCGCTGATCCGGCACTAGCCGAACACGTGGTGCGAGGCCGAGACCGCTGCTTGTTTATTTTCCGCATTCCGGCTGGAGAATTGAGTACTTATACGAGCACAGAGTCGCTTCAAAGCGGCTTCGTCACCGGCTACTGCAGCCTCAGCACTTCAGCACTTCAGCACTGGTCAAAACTGGCTAGTGGAATGCCTTTTCTGCCCCCAGTACAACGATTCAAATGTCGTGTTTTTCATTTTACTTGCTCCTTTCTTTGTCCGAGAATGCGCAGTAGGCGACCGCTGGTGACGTAGCTGGCTGCTCATGTTTAAGAAGTCTACGAGATGAGTAGAGGAATATCGTCTTTGTTGATTGGAAGCCCTTAGCTAGCGAAAGGCCTGAGCAATCAATTAGTGCCGAGCATTTTGGCACGTATATTGGCAAGATCAAGGTCAGCGAACCACGGTGTACGCAGAGAAAGAGAAAAGAAGCGGCCCGCTGTTTACTGTACATGCTGGGAAGGCACAAGGCAGAGCAGAGGAGAGCAGTTCAAAAAGACGTGCGTAGATGTTTTTAGGTCCACGAACCTTCCCAACTCATCAGGAAATCCCATCGCTATTCACTTCTTGTGACCATCTTGATGGCGTACAGTACTCCGTCCGCAGATGTCTTTACACTGTACAAAGGCGAGAGGTGTGAACGCTTACCCGCCTTAATCCTGGAACATTGATGTTATTGAGAGGGCACCTGTCTCTATATACATGTCCTGTGGTCAGTATTACCACGTGCTTGAAGACTAACCCGAAGGAGTTTGGTTCCCACAATATCGAATCTATGGCAGGTAACGTGACTTCAAGGTAGCATTAGTAATTACCTTTAGCTGCTACATGGTAACTGAGACACTAACGAGTATGCCAGAGAATCGAATCATCAACCACATCCTAGGGGGTTTCTTAGGGCAACAATATCGTCCGTTTCCAAAACATGGCTATCACGGTCCGGATCCAAGCATGTACATTTACGAATCCCAAATCCAACTCCAACACTTACAGGCACCGGTTCTGACAAGGAATCTGGCGGAGCTCGCCGCTCAGGTACACCAACTTCGGCCTACCGTTGCACGTGGGCGACGGGGGTCCATTCGCTGAGTCAGCAAGGGAAGCCCTTTCGGAACGGGTCAGACTTGGACTCGACTACTTTGCCCTCTTACCATGACTGGCTTCAGCTTCGGTGAGGCCAAATGCTGCGCAATCTGTACATCAAGCGTAGGCTACCTGTTGAATACAAGCCTGGGGAGCTGCCGCCTTGAGCTCTCTTGTCCAGACGCGCCGAGCCACGGCCGTTGCCGTGGGATTTAGTTGTCAGGCAATGGTCCCTTGCGACGTGTTTCTATCGTGCCATGCCCTAGCTATTTATGGTTTTGCTTTTGGCCCAGTCCACTGTGTGATGTGATGTGTAGAATGCTGGGATGCCGGAGCCGGAGCTGGGCTCCGGTCCCGTGGCGTTTATGTAGGATCTTGAGGTACCCGGACCTGGTGGCCAAAGCGTTCTCCGACCGTAATAGGAGAGGACCTTCACAGTTGCATTTTACGCGCAGGCATTGCATACCGGAGCGCAACGGGATTCGCAGCTTTCGTGCAAGCGTCAAACATGGCGTTTCTCTGCCCTCGAAATGATTGCCCTTTTCACGGTTTATAGCCCTATGACCTGCCCAACCCTACGCCGCATGTGCCATGACACTGCACGGCCGGTATTCAGGTATAAGTATCCGTGAGCCATCTCACAACCCACTACCATCATCGTCCATTTCCAGCGTGCGCAGTCCATCGGCTCTTGCAAGCAAATATAAACTCCCGTCCAGACGCTACTTGCTCTGCCATCTTGTTGTTCAACCTAGTAGGACATGGACCCTTTTCGTTCGCCTTTTGTGCATCACGGCCTCCAAGAAAGTCTCCATCCTCAAACACAAACAAATCACAACAGTGAGCTTGGATACTTAACCCGTTGCCTATCTTTACGAAGATGCTAAGAATACTGTTAAGGTGTCGGAAACATCCAAGCCAACCAATTTGGCCCTGCAGATACCATGTCTCAACATGCTGCTCATGTCATCCCACCAGGTAACTAACTAAGTCTTGGTTGCCATTTGCTTGTTTCCAATCTGACCGATCATCTCCTAGCACACCAATCGGGCCACTTTATTGATTCAATAAATGCCAGAAACCATAGTCGTCAGATGGGATATGTGCGATATCCTATTATTTCGGACACCTCGCAATGGCCGTTAAAACACCAGGATGCGTGGCCTTGCCACACAACGTATGGGCATGGTACTACAAGTATGTCCGACGGGGCGTCGGATAATTTCACGATCCAGTTAGTATCACTATCGTTGATGAACGTGTCCCTGCTTAAAATGCAATAAAGCCAGTCTCCCGAATTGAATCGCACATCAACCATCCATGGCCCAGCAATGACACACAACTCCACGCCTCAGCAAACCCACGCTTACCCCTCCCCAACGCACTCCTGGGGTCATCACCATCCACGAAACATATTGCTCGGAAATCAGGAACCAAGCCAATCGACTGCCGCTGAGATGGAAACGATCAATTTGGAAAAGAATAATGTCAAGATTGGATCTGTTCTGAGAAATGGTAGATTTGCGTGCGATGAAGACGGGTGCATCGGTGTTACATTCTCTCGCTGCGCTGAACTATGGCGCCACTATGAAACCTTGCATGATCCACACAGAGAAAGCTTCTGGTGCCATGTTACCACCTGCAAACGCAATAGAAACAACGGAGGCAAGCCTTTTCACAGGAGCGATAAGTTGCAGGAGCATATTCAGCGGATGCATAGTCGTGACTGAGAAGTCGCGATACTTGCATTAGCCTTTTCAGAAGGTCTACTCTCGACATTTCGTTATGATACCTAGCACCTTTTAATATCACTCTGTAGTTTCATCATTCCACTGATGTTTGAATTCTTTTTTGGTCCACCTGAGACACGAGAACATTGACTGAAAATTAGAGACTAGAAGTAATCTTATTTCCAACATCGAGCCAATACCGAACTCCAATCTGTTGCCTAATCATCAAACCCAATATCCTTCAAACCGCCCTGCCTCGTCCAGAACGTGTCCCAAGCCTTCGGCCACCGCTCCTCCTTCAAGCCCTTGAGCCAATCCTTAACTGCAAGCTCTTCTTCGCCCTCAATCCTAATCATGCCGTTCTTGATGCCCTTCCACCCCTTCATCGGAACCTTGATGTAGCGATGATCTGGACCGCAGAAACTAAGCCACGGCTCTTCGATCTCCCCGCGCGTCTGCGCTAGACGCTTGCTATGGCATTCTTCACAGAGATCGCAGTTGACACAAACCAGGCAGTAGTATATTGTTTTGGTCCATCGCGTCATGCCTGTGCCACAGCCGCCGTCGCAGTAGACTCCGGTTCCAGTAACGTCTTCATCGAGCTCCTCGAATTCGTCTGCGGTAGCTTCTGTTTGCTTTTCAGTAGGTTCTGATTGTCCTTCAGTAGGCTCTGGTCGTCCTTCAGTAGAATCTGATTCTACATCAGTAGGTTCTGCGGCTTCCGTAGTGGGCACCGGCTGCGCTTCAGTAGTCTTGGGTTCTTCCACAGTGGACTCCGGAACTGCTGCCACCGGCTCTAGCATCTCGGCAACCTCTGCAGAGTCACGCCTTTGACCAGCTGCCTTATCCGAAGGAGTGGCGTCCGCAGCCACTGGCTCCCCATCTGCCAGTGCAACTCTCTCAGCTTCAGCACTCTCTTTGGTGGTTTCTGTTTCCTCCACAGCTTTATGCACCGCGTCACCTTCGGCGCCGTCCTTTTCAGACGCGGTTTCCGAACCTTCCGTCTCGCTGTTTTGATAATGTATACTGCGGTCCAAGATGGAAAATTGCGCAGAGCATGCAATCTTGGCATCCCTTTCCAGACCATCCAATGAGCCCAAGACTTTGGAAAGGAGTCGTAGACTGGAAGAGTCATTCCAAGACACGCTATCTTCCAGGCCAGCCATACAAGCAGCGAACAATTCATTCATGTGCTTCTGGAAATCTTTGGCAGGGCCCATAATCCGCAGCATGTTCGCTAGAAGCATGCTTACATGGGACTCCTGGAAGTCGTCATCGTGATGGGCATTCGGCAGAACCCTCAATGTTTCGACAATTTCTTCTTTCTTCGTTGGATCTGCAGAGTCCTGGAATTCATTGAAGAGGATTTCCGCGAGCTTCATTCGCTCCTGTGTTTTTTTCTCCTGCATTGTCTCTTCCTCCCACCAGTCGGGCTTTGGGTTCATGGCCAGGATTTCTTGGCGAAGGGCTTTTCCCTTTTGCACATCGCCCATTACCGGATAGTACAGGTTCGCAATCGCTGATCGAAGATTGAACAAAAAGTAACTGTCCTCGGGAAGAGTCTTAGCCAAGGCGTACAGCCACTCCAGTAGGAGCTCGGTCTCTCCCGCCAGTTTTGCCGCTCTTTGCATGCGAGTCTCTGCATTTGAATCGACCCAGCCCCTGAAGCAATATGTAAACCAACTGTTTCGCTCCTTTTCCGTCCACGACTTCAATTCACTCATGAGCTTGGTTCCGTCGGGATCATTTTTCTCCTTGAACAAGAGCGTGATGTCATCGAGATTGGTACCCAGCAGTGGTTCGTCACCAGAAAACTTCCTGGCCTCGTTCCAGAGTTTTAGGGCTTCCTCAGGCTGCTCCATTGCAAGACACGCCCGGGCTTTGGCGGCCAACAGTTCCAGTCGGATTTCGCCAAATTCCTTCTGTTTCTCTTTAGTCAGTTCCTCTGACTCTGGATCCGGCAGCATAGTGTATGCTTGATCATAATACTTGATGGCCTCGGTGTGTTGGTCAAGCCAAGTGTACCATGGCGCAAGAAGACGGAGCGTTTCCATCTTCTCCTGAGTGTCGCCTTCCATACGTTCCACAGCTTGCTTTAGGTACGAGATGCCTTCAGTGATGGTTGCCTTCTTCCGTTCTTCGTCATCAGAGTAAACGCCATACTTACACAACGTAGTTCCGACCGCTCTCAGAGTCTTGAAGTCTTCGGGAGGAATTTCGAACTGTTTAGTGACTTGATGAATGACTTTGAGTGGCTCCTCCTCATTCTCTTCCAATTGGTTCGCCTGCATCTGATCAGATGTTTTGTTGCAGTGAGAAACAGAATGCTTACCAGGATGAGGATAAGTTTAATGTAAAGAAAGATTTCGAATATCCACCATTCATGTGTGCCGTTCAACCAGTTTTGAACATGGCCCTTTGCCAATGGAATTAGAACATTCTCTTTGTTGACAGTAAGTGCCCATTCTTTGACCTCACTATTCAGTGATTCGTCTGCAACAGACGATGCTTTGGCTGCCCAAACCAAAAGAGCGTCGTACCAGGCAGAAGTGGCGCCATCTGTTCGTTCAGGGTATATGTCTGTATGTCTTGCACGAAGTTCGAACAACTTCGCGATGTTGTTTGTATTCTGTGTGATGCTGTGCAACAAAGTCACTACCTGCCGAACTGTTTCTTCTGTCGCCTGTGCCACGTCCAGTTCCTTGAGATGCTCATACCAATATCGGGTTGCGTAAAGGGAGAGCCCATAGGTTGCATGGTCATGATCTTCCGGATTTTCGGCAGCTTTGGTCATGATGTCTCCACACATTTGGAGAATGGTCAAGTGCGCAGCTGCAGCTGGCGTTCGGAACTCCGTAGTGCCATCAGCCTCGACACTAACGCTCTTGAAGTATTGCCTCAGAGAACGATCTTGGAACGAAAGAGGAGAATCCCGATACTCGAGCTCAACAACAGAGTCATCCTTGGCGTCATCGTTTTCGTCTTCATCTTTGTCGTCTTCCTTGGTGTCCTCCTCGGTCTGTCGACTCTGCGTGAGTTCAAGTATGCGTGATGAGCGTCCGATTATCTCTTCTTCAATATCAAAGGACTCATCAGAGAGCGTCAGTTGTACCAGGTTTGAGGCTTCAGCCAAGCTCAGCGATCGCTTGGAAAAGGCTAGCCATGCAAAGAGTTTCTTTAACGCTTGATACTGCGCATCTGAACGATTGTGACGGCATTCATCGAGAAGAAGCTTGTAAAGGTCGTGTAGAGAGGTCGGCATCTTCTCCAATTCTTCCATCACTGCTCGCTCTCGGCCGATGTAGGAAAACCTCCGGAGCACGTGTTCGACGTACAGCATGCTGTCTGCTTGCTTAACAACCTTTCGGGTAATCGCCCTCTTGACAGCATGGCTAAACTTCCGCACCCGCGGCAGATGTTGAAGACGATCCTTTACCAGAACTTTGATGTCAGGCTTCATTACCTGCTTCGTAACCTCGATGACTGGAGGATCGAAGAGTTGCAGAATAGGCTTCTCTTCCGGCCTGCTGGTTACAAGTACCGAGATATTGGCATCTTCAAGCCTCAAATCAGATAGGAATTGTGTCATGATACCACCCTGTTGAATATGGGCTTCATCAAGTCCATCTAAAACAAGGAACAAGCGACCAGCTGACTTTTCTTTACTCGGAAACATGGAAAAGAAAACCCTCTCCCAAGTAGAAACCTCGGATGATTTTCCAGCGTCTTCTCTCATGTTTGCTGCGACCTGTTCGGCGTACTTGTTGTTTGATTCGGCAATCTGGAGTGCAGCGGACGCGAACGCGTTTTGTACTGACTGCGAGTATGGATGCTCTTCTTTGAAATAGAAATACGCAAAGCAGTTGTGCTCATCCTGGACTGCGCGCAGCTCCTGCACCGCTGAGTAGGCTAGAAAGGACTTGCCCATGCCCTCGTCACCTTTTAGCCATAACAAGCGATGTTCACCCTCTGTCCAGGCTTTGAAGTGAGGATGCTCAACGAGCCATTTGGCAGTATTACCGACTCGCGAGTCGCGCATGTCTTCATGTTGGGCCAGATTCTCCCGGTGAGCGTCAGTCCAGGAAGGGAATGTGTTCTCGTTTCCAGTGAAGAACTTTTTGATCTCTCGCAAAGCTTGGAATTTGCGATCACCACCATCGCCTTTTGTTTTTGCACTTTGCTTCTTCTTCTCCTTCCCCTCTTGTTCTGATGATTTTCCCCATTTTTCCACCATCGACTTTTGGAGCTCAAGGAGTATAGCGTGGCTCTCATTCTGCTTAGCTTGTACTGCGACAAACCCTTCGTTCATCACTACTTCCAGCTTCAAACTGCTCATGTACAATTGTTGCACATCTTGGCCAAGGTTTTGGCGAAATGATTGCAGCTTTTCATCCAGCTCGTCGAGTTTAGCAGCGTTGGCGGATGTGTCTTCTTGTACTGCATTGAGCATGTCATTTCCCTCTTTCACCTCATCTTGGACAGTCCGGATGGAACTGTATGTCTCATAACCAACAGTTTGGTTGAGCTCCTCTATTGAGGCTTGCATGGCAGCATATGCAGCCAGCAACTCTTGGTCTTCCATATTCCAGAGCGCATTGAGCCATTGCGCTACATATGATCAGCACGTTCTGCTATAAGGATTATAGTTCTTACAAAAACGTTTCTTTTTGATGAGGTATCTGACCCTGCCGCATACAGAGAGCTGCATGGAGAACACTCGAACTATAGCGATAGCGAGTGGCCCAGACTCTGCCCGTTGCTCGAGAATGGCAAGCCGCCCAAAGAACCGAGCCGAATACGCAAAGAAAGATTCAACGCGGTCGTAGTCAGCCTTCACACCAGCAAAAGCCTGCTAATATTGAGCGACCATATCTTCGAAAGCCAATGTCACTTACAGATATCAAACGACTCGCGGCTGTGAATACAAGCCCTACGGGCATTGCTGGTGGAAAAGCTCCTGCGGCAGATCCAATAGCAGCAATTCCGTCTATGCATTTCTGCATATCCCCGAGAGAGTTACCCATAGCTGACCGAAACTTGGACATCTTGCTGCCGTCATCACGAAAGCCTTTAAATCTCTGCATGCTTTCGTCGAGGCTCTTCATTGCTCCATCTATACTCTGTGCGCCCATGGATGAAAGGTCTTCACCGGTTCGCGCATTGTAGTCGCTTATGGCTTGAGTCCATAGCCGACCAAGATCAGTGGCCGAACTTTGTTTCGCAGTCATATTCTCCATTTGTCTCATGAAATACAGAAGTAGGGCGAACGACAGAGGAGGCCAGAGCCTGTTAGAAGCTGTAGGGATTTATATGTGTGCTCACTACGACATACAGTAGCACTCGAAAGGAGATGCTCGTTTTCGTTTCGAAAATCGGACGCATGACAATTATAAGGCCTTCACCAAATACATTTCAGCCTTACGGCTGACTGATTAGTAGCCTGACCGGAGATGCGCCACGCATACCATTCAAACGATCGGTTGCAACAGGAGGCCTAGAGCGTAAGATTCTCTATTCTTATAATTGGGGGCCGAAAGGTCTTCTCGCCATTGGTGGGGCAAGTCATGCGCTCGATACTCCGGACTATTTGCCGCTTCAGTCATTTGGGGGCTGTAATGAAGCCTTTTGATTGGTTGACTGATACATAGGTATTGTGTCTTCACTAAGATGTACATGCCCATTAAGAACAAAAAGGCTCATTGTTTGATATGCAGGAGACAAGCGTAGACTGATATGCAGAGTAAAATTTCGTTTGGAAATCGGTACCTAAAAATATGAGTTTCCCTTCTAGCTCTCAGCTCGAGCTTAGAAACTTCATACAGCGATTTTAGCAAAAGTAAAAACCAATTCAAACGGTGCGCATGTTCCTAATGGGACGAAGATTGGGGCATGGAACGCAAGGGTTAGCATGCATCAGCGCGCTCATAGTAATGTGTTCATACATCTGCAGCTTCCGCTTGACGCATGTTGCTCACCCACCATCCCTTACTCACCCCTATCTCGCTTATCGCAGGCTTCACCATAAAGATTCTAGCGTCCGGAGACATCATTTCAGGCTTCCTGTCTGTTTAGGCATTCACCGATTAAGTTGCTACTACAGTTAAGTTTGGGTATATGCAGTCCATGAGGTGGCTGGTAACGTGGCTGGGAGACGGTTTAGGTCCATCGGCATCTTTGTTCAACAATTTCTAGTTACACAGCTTACGATCCTATTGCCAGTATCATTTTTTGTCTTACGACATGCTATACAATCTCCTTGGCATGGCTCATCTGCATGACTAGAAAGTCCGTGGTCGTAGACTCAGAATCTGCGATTGCCTAGCCTCCCTGCTGAGTCGTTGTACAACTAATGCTGTGTATCTAGTGCAAAGTAAAGGCTGAGCGGTTCGAGGCCGAACGCGGTTTTGTAGATCACCACCTCTAGTACACCACCTACGCCGCCACTTCGAGCGCAAGCAAGCGAAGGTCGCAGCTGACCACCCTTGACGGAAAATGCCGGACAAGTTTGAGCACAGAGAGATCAAGCCAAGGTTTATGGCGTTCTTTGGGCTGCACTATCGTGTCGAAACTATATCTCGGCCCCCATCACTCACACGACCTGGCTGATTCTTTGGCTGGCTGACCGGAATGACTAAGCCAGCGACCATTTGCGACAAAGCTCGCGTGAAGAAGGAGCGCATCCTTTTTCTGGTTGTGAGAAGCAGCATAGGATGGGGGCTGGGTGGAATATTCTGTGCAGATTTGCACAGCTGATTTTTGCATATGGCTTGCTACCTGTGTTACCTATCATCGCGGTCCGGCCCAGCTGGTTGCGAAGACAGTTAATTTTGCATTCGCAAATCACCCTTAAAGTTTCTTATTAGCTCGATGAACCTCTACTCTTATTCGTCCCATTGATGTCATGAGCGATCTCTTTTCATAGCTAGCCCTAGATTTCGTGACAAACACAGATGCACAGTGTAGTATAAGTTGCCGCTAGCTGCTAGCCCATGAAGTCTTGACCTCACAATGGGACCTATGGAACCTATAAATACATGACAAAGCCAAGGAATGGGAATCAATGCTTGCAGAGGAAGGAAAGTAGTAATAGGAAACATGACGAAACATAACCATCTAGAGAATCTGCTTACGAGCTGTAGAAACAGACTCGATCATTGAGACAACCAATGAACCGAATAGACCAAAGCATCTCCGGAAGAACTCTCAGCGCGAAAAGTCACTTCCATCTTCATGCAATCTTTGTTGCCCCTTAATTTCTCCGCTAGTGCTACAGCAGCTTTATCAAGAATCTCAGCGGTTCCCAGGTCCATGAAGTCGTTGCCATCAGTCACGTTAAGAGATTCGCGACTAATGTATCTCGCTCCATCGCCCAAACACTGGTTTTTGGCTGTCTTTTCTTCCTTACGACCAGTCTCTTGTTGCTCGGTGTAGCTTTCAAAATTTTTAACGTCGCTCTCTGAGGGCTCTGACAACACCCAGTCCCAGCGCGCCCACCGAGCCTCATGATCATGAGGCTCGATCTCTTTTGTGGGTGACCTACCATCACTGATGAGGTAATTCCAGAACGACGTTATACTTTTGTCCGATTGATAAATATCGCACCGGTTGATCCATTCAACCCATCTATCGACAGTTGCCTTGGCACGTTCCACTGTGACTTCGAAATATTCTTTGTGGAGTTGCCTGCATGGCGAGCAATACCAAGGTTTGCTCAAGTGCTGCAAATCGCAAAGGATTAACTTCTCAGCCCGCTTCATCCATGTGATGGGGCGTGAGATATGTATCAGGTCCAAATTCAGACCACACTTTTCGTGCTGGTTAGCGCGCTTCTTGGGATCTTTGGTGTATCCAATTTTCAAATACCCCGTCTTAGGGTCACGGAAAATGTAAACATAGCCCTTCTTGTCCGATGGCGAAATATCGGTTTTGGCAAGCATAGACAATTCCCAAGACACTAGCTGCGTAGTGTTGCTATTGTTGGCCCGAAAAAATTCTTTATGGTTGTCATTTGTCTTAGAATTGCTTCGACTCATGTCGTCAACGTGAAAATTGCTATCAAGCAATCCATTTGCGCCGCTTGTCCGTCTTGTGCTGCTGTTGAGTTGCTTGACTCGATCTGGAAGTTCTTTCTGTTCGTTGGCTGGTCTATCCTCCGCGCCCTGTATCGCTTTACATTTTGGACAACCATCCTGATGATTTCTCAGGTTCCCTGGCTTGACGTAGCTCATCCCACAAAAGGCCTGAAGTTTCTGAGGACCAGTGCTTAGGCTGCTCTCGCATTTGTTTGCCAAAGTTTGATCGCGATGCCCTGGATTTGCAGTGCTGGAGGGCATTAAAAGGTTGTTTTGGTCTAAATTCGCTGACAACTGGACACCAAATCTTGCTTTAAAAGCCTTTGGAGAAGTCTTAGGGCCCGATCGAGAGTGAGGAGTGGTTTTTTCAGTCTTCTCATCATCCGAATCTATGACGAATGGGGTTTCAAGCGAGGAACCCTTCTCATTGCATGGTTCCGTTCCAAAAGTTCTTGAATATTTGGGATCAGTGTTGAGGCGAGCGCTTGCACTTCTTCTCCGATTTTTGTCAGGAGTATCCTTGGGCACAAGGGAACCAAGAGAAACGCGATGAACCATTGTGTGAGGTAAGACAGTGAAAAGGTAGGTTTAAATGATGATACAAATATGGGAAATGTTCTGACACCACAAAGAAGAAATGAGAGCTCCTTTTTGTATCTCATTATCAGACATGTTGACACTTAAGGCCATCCGAAGCCAGTGCCATTGTAACGTAAAAAAGCAACATCTTGCTGCACGGACGGACAACCACACCGAGTGGCTGCCTGTTACAGCCTTGCATTCGTGAAACGGAAAGTTGATACCAATCCCACGTATGTTGTAGGTCCTAGCTTTTTCAGTAAGAGATAAGAGATATTCAGCCTTCGCCTACGGCAGCCATCTCCAGGACAGTAGTGATTAGGCAGATAATATGCATACAACAATTAGTCCAACAGTGATCATGCCATTGCTGAGATATATTGACTAACATCACTTTTTAGGCTGGAGTAGTAGTATCTAATTTAAAAACTCCTCATTTGAGATGATGATTGGTCATTCAAACATTGATGGTTAGATGCCGACTCATCCGCGTGGGGTTGTTGGATCACTGCGCACGCGCGTCTCCTGAAACGCCTGTGCTCCAATTTCGGCGACGAACCCTCTTTGGTACATACTACCTACGAGCGTTTGGGAATATCTTTCGCATACTCTTCGCAGCCTTGTACACACAAAAGGCTATCTTGCTTCGCGCATGAGGTTGAATTGCTTTCACTCAACTCCAGTTGTGCTATACTAACCTTTCGTACGTCAACCGTCTTAGCTTGTTCGGATGGTCATAGTAGGCACAAATATCAGTAGCCGCGGACGCTATCGGGACGGCCCACTGGCGCCTTCAGAATCCGGGGGAGGCTGACCAAGAAAGGTTAATGCTGGGTGGAGTGAACGAAGCGGAAACTCCACACACCACGTGGCGCGGAGGATCGCGTTTGAAACGACATCATATCAAAGCCAAACGCGTCTATGTTCGGTAACACGGCGAACGTATGCCACGTGGGATTTATGATGAGATTGCGGTTCTACGTGGGTAGGCCTCATGTGGACAATGGCTTAATACGACAAGAAAGTGAACAGGCGGTGTACAATCCAGGCAGTACTACGTAGACTTCCTAGAGTAACGGACATCAATTACAAATTTCCAGATGGCGAGACACCGTGTGTTCGGGTTGATTTGTCGGCGAACCTTGGTTTCGTAAGAACTTGACGTGTTGCTTCCTAAGGCGTTTTGAGCCCTTACGGAACACGTCGCCGAAGGCCTGCGGCTCTGCGGCGCAGCTCATGCAGCCCCCAAATAACTGCAATCTACGTATCCCCGCACTCAGGCATACACGAAGTCGGTTGTTTCACAAACGATCCTGCGTATCAATTATGCTACTGTGGCGCTCTACTGCAATACGTGCACAGCCTTCCCCCTTTACACATGGCTGGGTCTTACCAACCGTCAGACTGCAATACCAAGTGTTCGTAGGGATAGTGGTATTGACCGCTAATTCTGATGTTTCAGAGGGAACTACCTTGAGGGAAGTACTGTAGTATAAGTATTGTGCACTCCAGTGGATTGTTAGCAGCAGAACACTCCATTTCTTTTGATCCCAGGCTCAACCTCTACTCCAATCTTTCAGCTACCAAATCTTTTCAGTTCTTCCCATAGACGTCATGGCTCTTGTGTCTTCTAAAGGTGTCCGAAAGCTCTTGAGCACGAGCAGATCCGACGTTGTCGTGGATTACCCTCGTGGCGACATCGAGGTTACGAGCACGCAAATAAAGACTGAACCATCCTTCAAAGAAGCCCCTTGCCAGTTGAGTAATTTCGTCACTCTCTCTAAAACCCACTCCAGCAGTGGGAGTCCAGTACGACCACAATGGGCCACTCTTGTATCGGATTCGTCGTCCGGCAAGCGAGGACCAGACTTTACGGCCTCACTGGATCCAAGAGATCTCTCGTGGTCGTCTTCGACAGTCAAAACTTATGGAAGGTTGTCACCGGCTTCTTCTGCAGGTGTATGGGATCTTCCAGAGACGCCTCCTCGCTTATCCGACACGCCTTCTCCAGGCCAACCATGGACACCTTTGACACCACCCACACCCCCTAGTCCGTCGCTCGGACGCCGAAAGGGTTCTAAGATAGTAGTTAAAGAACAACCAGACGGTTACTTTGATGCAGTAGGATCCAACGATGTGAATAGTGCTTTGCAAGAAAAAGATGAATTCCGCCCAAAGAAATTATTTCGCAACTATACTGCCGAGCTTGAAAGGAGTAAGTTACGTTCGCTCTTGGCTTTTGAAAGAACTGATCTGATATTTATATCCTAGTTTCCAAAGCTAATGCAGCTGCTGGCCAAATCAAGTACAGCATGGAGCCGTCCCTCGTGTTCTCCTCCGATGAGCCACAACCGATCAGTTCTCGAACCCGCTCCAAGACCAAAAAAGCGGCTCAACTTCCCGGATCCCAGGAGACTTTACAAGAAGCCGACTCTCCAAGCGTTGGGGCAGTTCCTCCAGTGTCCGACTCTAAATTGCCCTCCTTCCTGGAACTGATATTACCCCTCGATCTTTACAAGAGACTAGGTACTGTTTCTAGTGGATGCATCGGATCTGTGGCCTCGAAATCACATGAACAATGCGGAAAAAGGCCGGGAGGGTCTTTGAATGATGCTCTTGTTATTGCTAGAAAATTTGGAAGATACAAAGGCGAAAAACATCATGAGACCATGGTTTGTGAAATCGAAAAGCTTGTGCAAATGGCGATGTGTGGCACACATCGAAATGTCGTGCTCAAGGAACTTAAAGGAGGTGCAAGAATCGAAAAGTTAAGAAGTTACCTCAGCGGTTCTGAAATCATATCGAAGATAGACCGACAGGCGCTCGATCAGTGGCTCGATGCCATATCAAACCCCAACACCTCAACTAACCATATCCCGTGGGTACGTCGCGCCTTTGCACCTACCATCCTCGCCAATCCGAATCTTGTGCCGTGCAAACCACCCATAACTACATCCAAACCGCTCAGAACCGCACCCAACGCCTCAAAGCCCAATGGACAAATTTCCTCTTTCGCAAATTTCACTCCCTTCCAACTGAGCCGTACGAGAGGTCTTTCCGTCTCAGAAGCTCTCTTAATGGAAATACAAAGACCTATAACTGCAAACGAGATCAGGGCCGGCTTTATCTACATGTTCTGGGACAAGCGATACTTCGGCAAACTTAAGATCGGGCTCACGAATAACATCGAGAAACGACTCAAGCAGTGGAACAAACAGTGTGGAAAAACACACAGTTATCTCTCCCAAGACGATAGGAGCTGTGTTGAGGTGCCGCATGTGGCGCGCGTCGAGAGACTGATACATACTGAGTTGAAAGAATGCCGGGAAAAGAGGAAATGTGAGGGGTGTGGAGTCGCCCACCAGGAATGGTTTGGCGAGGACGAGGTTCATGCCATCAAGGTAGTAAGAAAATGGCAAGAGTGGATGATGCAGCAGCCGTATGTGAGAAATTCGATGGGCCAGTGGGAGCTCAGACCTGAAATGATGGAATCGCTGGAGCAAGTGTGCGAGCCGCTCGCCAGGGACAAGGTCGTGGTCAAGCAGCCGAGGAGGAGTGAAGGAGCGAAACGTACTTCGAAGAAAAAAGGTGGCCGGAAGACTATGTAGTACCGTGTAATGGGTAAGATGGGGATTTTCGGATTTACTTCGTTGTTTGTTTTGTTTCATTCTTAGTTCGGATTCAAGTTATTGCAACGTTTTATTGTCTTTTACATCATTGTCAAACAATTTGGTTTAACAATTCTTTTCCCTGAATCAGTCTCTCCAGATTTTCAGCCGTTTCTTCGTACCATGTTGTAAGCGTTCCTTCCTCCACATATCCCATATGCGGCGTCAACAACACCCTGCTTTTCCCCTTTTCATCCCAATCCACATTGCGCCACGGGCTGTCAGCAGGAAGAGGCTCAATATCAAACACATCAAGAGCTGCGCCGCGGATCTTGCCATTTTGGAGTGTGTCCAGCAGGGCTGCCTCGTCGACGAGGGGGCCACGGGATGTATTAACTAGCAGGGCGGAGGGTTTCATCCATGCTAGTTCCTGAGCACCGACTATACCTTTTGAGCGATCGCTGAGTACGTAGTGTAGCGATATTACATCGGCAGACTTGAAAAGCTCTTCTTTGCCAACAACCTGGAACGTCTTGTCTTTCTCGTTAAGCATGCCTGCGCCAGTGACCGGTAAACCACACTCTTCTGCCAACTTGTCCGCTTTGTCTTGCGTCAAGTTAGCGCTCCAACACAAAATCTTCATTCCGAACGCCAAAACCCCCACCCTAGCCACATGGGCTCCGATTCTGCCGAGCCCAACAAGCCCTAGTGTCTTGCCCTGCAAGCCCGTTGCAAGCTCAGTCTGCCAACCTACAGGCCTGCCTTTACCCTTTACCACCGCATCGTCGGCAGCGATGTTACGCGCAAGTCCCAGGATAAGTGCCCAAACATGCTGAGTAGTTGGATGTCCTCCGCCCTGCTTGACTGGCAACGATCGCACGGACTGGCCGCTACCCTTGCCATCCGTCCTCCCCTTACCAGGCGCCGCGTAAACTCTGATACCAAGCTCTTTCATCGCTTCTAAGTCCCAGGATTCGAATTTCCCACCTGTTGCGAAAATGGTCTTGAGATTTGGTAGCTGGCGTAGTAACTCGCCCGGAAAGGCAGTACGTTCGCGTATAGTTGAGAGAACGGAGAATGGTTTCAGTCGATCAATGAGAGCCTTGCGGTCCGCATCTGAGGTTTTAGGATGCGAATACGAAGGTAGCGTATCGTTGAACACAGTGATCTCAACCTTTGACGAATCAAGGTGAGAGAAGTGCTGTGCTGCTATGTCATGGTAGTCATCGAGCACAGCAAGTTTGATCGGCGTCTCGTTCGTCATGATAGTAGGTTGAGAATTTGAGGAGGACTTTCGAGAAAAGATGAAAACGGGATGTGTGGGCCAATGTCGGAAGAATATAAGGCGGAACCCTATCCGAGCCGTTTGAGCATAGCTACTTCGGCAATTGAATCGGATGCAATTGAGGGGCATCATTTTCTACTTCAAGTTTGTGACAAGTGCATGAGCCCAGCGACGTAGTGCAAGGCTTCGATCTTGTCTATGGTGTTTTCCACAGACCCAATGTCTGGCATCAATTTCCCGAAATAAATGAAGGCAGCACAGATGCTTGGTGGTGAACTGGCGTCACATAGAAGGCTGGTTATTGCGTCATGTTTAGAACACTTAAATTGGCTGACTAAACCCTTCAACGTCAATTTTGTATTCCAGCTCAACATTCATTCATCCGAATCATAATCTTTGAGCCGAGATTGTATGCTTTGATTGTCTCTTTTATTCTTTGTAAAATGTTCTTGTATTGCGGGGCGAGATTTCCCTATGTAAAATTATATAGTGGATCTATCAATCTAAAATTCTAGTCGGGTATCTTATATAAGATGACACGCAGTGCTAGAAGCAAAATGCTCTTCATGACAACAGAATGCGTGCATCCTCGTGATTGATCATGACCTCCTCGTTCTCAAATGAATACTTCCGTCGCACAATTTCAAAGACGATGAGTCCAGCGGCTGTACTGGGTGTTTGTTTGATCGTGCTCATGAAAAAGTCGCGGTAGAGGTAGTTTCTCCAACCGCCGGCACGTTTGGCCAGCATCTTGCACTGCGCAAATGTCTCCTCGTAGGCATGGTAGTATCGGCGAACTATATGCGAAGGTTTGTTGTCCAGGTGTGCTTGAAAGTCTAGAGCCTCAAGTCGACGATAGTGGACGTCCTGGATTTCCGTTAGGGGATGTTGAATGAGCTGGGATGTTATGGATGCTGAAACACCCGCCAGAAGCAAGAACATGGGCTCTAGCATGTAATGCGGCCGTATAACTGGACGGTTATCAGAGTCTTCTTGAAGATAGGGAATGGAGCTTTCTAGAAGTGTGTCGCGCGTTCGGCTGCCGTAGTAGCGCGAAACGAATTCCAGATATGCTTGGCTTTTCACAGTCTCAAAGGTGCCAAAGAAGACTGCTGCACCAAAGGCATCTTTGAGAAAGCTCAAGGTCCAACCAGCAAAGATGCCCTGTAATCCAATCGACTGCAGCTTGTGTCCTGCGTAGTGCCACATGGTCTTGTGCTTGCCCTCGAGAATGTCAGCAGTGCGGAAGCGAGTCTGGAGTGCGTCAAATGGAGCAGCGACTATTGATTGAATGCCTCCACCAATGAAACCGGCAGTAAAAGTCACGGATGGTGGTGGCGGAGGGTACACGCGCTTGGTCTGGTATGAGGACGGCTCGTGGAGGGCTGAGAGACTGTGGAGGTATGCAGTATACAGAACTGCGCCGATACTGCACGGTGTTAGGCACTGTATGGCTCAGGGGTTGATTCTACATACCACGTATTTGCCATCAGAGGCGGCAGAACCTGCTTGGGTATGAAGCCCCATCCCTCGGTACGTATGGCGTGTGCGAGGACAGCAGGAGTAGTCATTCTCCACGACCACTTGGCGTCTGCCATGACGTGGGGGTTGATGGCTCTGGCATAGCCCATGTAATCAATCCTTCCCCTGAAGAAGGCCTTCACAGGTGCTCTGAAATAGAAGGCGACCATTCTTGCGGCCACGGCTCGCATGCCCGCGGCCTGCACACCCGTCGCTGGAGCCTTGTTGGGTGCCTGGGGAGTGTCGGGAGCGCCATCATTGGGGCCATCGCTGCGGGAAGAGACTCCAGCACGGACACTGGAGCCGGCCGTCATTGCATAACATGAGAGGTAAGAGAGGGGTATAGGCGCATAGGCGGGGGTGCTGGCAGGCCGGGTATATAAGGTGAAGGCGTTCCGCGTGCGAGGGTCACAAGCGGGCTAGTGGTACCTGGGAGATGCAAGCTGCAAGTAAGGTGATTGGCGAGATGGCCAGGAACAGAACCGAAATCGAAGAGCGATCAAGTGCAAGGCGGGCGAGTATTTTGCATCTGCATGCCCGGAATGTGGGGCTGCAGTTTAGCTCTGGGCGGGCTACAGCGAAGAGTGAAGGTATAGTAGGCTAGGCCGTTTCGAGAGTTGAGAGGTTGCGCACGGGCTCCCAGGCAGCGCGTTGCAAGCCCTCGCGTCGTCGTCGCCATCAGGTTTCGCGACTTTTCCCAGCGACGTCTCTCTTCCCTCACCTCCTCCACCACTCCCCGTCTAGTCCCCGCCATCATCTCTGGAGGTTTCATTCTGCGCACCTTCAACCATGGCGGACGACATCGTCATCGACAAGGCGCTCTTTCACGAGCGCCTCAACAACCTCGTGGCCAAGTGGAAGGCCGACAAGCGCTCAGGCGACCAGGTTTTCCAGGGCGCAGGCTCAATCGCCACGCTGGTCGGCAAGGCGAGCGAGCCTGGCATCTACCAGAAGCCTGCAGCCTTTCAGGTAAGCGAGCGCATTCCGAAATTTCGCAAACGACGAGCTAACAAGCCCAATAGCTGTGGTTGCTAGGCTACGAATTCCCTGCGACGCTGTTTGTCATCACCCCCGAACTTGTCCAGATCGTCACAACCAAGAAGAAGGGTAAGTCACACGCGGCTGCCTAAACTATAGTCATTTGCTGATGCAGGCGATGCAGCTGCGTACCTTGAGCCGCTGAAAGGCGGAAAAGTCCCTCTGGAGATTCTGGTACGAGGCAAGGATGCCGAGGAGAACAAGAAGCAGTTCCAGACATGCATAGACACGATCAAAAAGGCCGGCAAGAAGGTTGCCGTGATGAAGAAGGACAATGCCAACAATGCCTTTGCGAGCGAGTGGAAAGCTGCCTTTGACGAGGCCGGCTTCAAGGAAGAGGACCAGGTCGATCTGGCGTCTATCCTGTCCAACGCAGCCCTGTCTGTCAAGGATGAAAAGGAACTGAGGACCATCCGCGACGCTGCGCGAGCTTCGAGCGCTCTCATGACCAACTACTTTGTCGAAGAAATGTCCGACATCCTCGATTCCGAGAAGAAGATCTCCCACCGTGCCCTCGCCGACAAGGTTGCAAACAAGATCGACGATGCCAAGTTTTTCGAGAAGCAGAAGGTGTCCAAGTCATTTGATTCTATGCAGCTGGATTGGTGTCTGCAACCCACAATTCAGAGCGGTGGCTCGTACGACCTGAAGTTTGCAGCAGAGCCCGACGAGAATAACCTGCATGCAGGTGTCATCATCTCCGTCCTTGGTCTGCGCTACCAGACATACGGTGCCATGGTCGGCCGCACATACATGGTTGGACCCAACAAGGAGCAGGAGAATGCATACAAGCTGCTGTTGGCCATCCATGACTTGGTTATCAAGTCTCTGCGCGATGGCGTGGTGGCCAAGGATGTGTACAATAAGGCGCTTGCGATGCTGAAATCGAAGAAGCCAGAATGGGAGAAGCATTTCCCTAAGAACCTCGGATACGGTATCGGTGTCGAGAACAAGGATTCTTCGCTTCTTCTGAGTGGCAAGAACACCCGCGTGCTCAAGGATGGTATGACTCTTGTGGTCCAGACCGGTTTCTCTGACCTCGAGAACAGCAAGCCACAAGACAAGAAGAGCAAAAACTATTCGCTTGTCTTGGTTGACACGGTCCGTGTCGGACAGGGTGAATGCGCAGTTTTCACCAAGGACACCACTTCAGACCTGGATGCCGTCTCATTCTTCTTCGACGAGGAAGAAGAGGAAGCGAAGCCCAAGGCAAAGAAGGAGCGTCCGGCCATTGCTCAGACAAACATCACAAAAACACGAACACGCCACGAGCGAACGACAAACCAAGATGCCGAAAAGGAGGAGCAGCGGCGACGACATCAAAAGGAGCTGCATGCTAAGAAGCAGGCTGAGGGTCTTGAGCAGTACAGCGAGGGTGCAAAGTCACTAAATGGCACCGAAGAAAAGAAGTTCAAGAAATTCGAGTCGTACAAGCGGGACAACCAGTTCCCTAGCTCAGTCGCCAATCTGGAGATTGTGGTCGACAAGAAGAACCTCACAGTCCTTCTTCCCATCATGGGACGACCTGTACCATTCCACATTCACACCATCAAGAACGCATCACATACCCCAGAAGCAGACTTCACCTCTCTTCGTATCAATTTCCTCTCGCCTGGCCAAGGTGTAGGACGCAAAGATGATCAGCCTTTTGAAGATCCCAATGCGCACTTTATTCGCAGTCTGACATTCAAGTCTCATGATGTGGACCGCATTGACCAGATCACCAAGGATATCACCGAGCTGAAGAAGGAGGTGGTACGACGCGAGACCGAGAAGAAGCAGATGGAGGATGTCGTTGAGCAAGACAAGCTCATTCCGCTCAAGTCCCGTAAGCCTCACATGCTCGATCTCATCTTCATCCGCCCAGCGCTCGACGGCAAGCGTATCCCCGGTAGCGTGGAAATTCACCAGAACGGTCTTCGCTACGTCCACGGCAACGGCACAGCCAAGATCGACGTCCTTTTCAGCAACATGAAGCATCTGTTCTTCCAGCCCTCGCAACACGAGCTTATTGTTATCATCCACGTCCACCTCAAGAACCCAATCATGCTTGGCAAGAAGAAGACCAAGGATGTGCAGTTTGTCCGAGAAGCTACCGAAATGCAATTCGATGAGACTGGCAATCGCAAACGCCGTCACAAGTTTGGCGACGAAGAGGAGTTTGAGCAAGAACAGGAGGAGCGTAGGCGACGTGCGGCTCTTGACAAGGAGTTCAAGAACTTTGCCGAGAAGATTGCCGACGCTGCACGCAACGAGAACGTCAGCGTTGACATTCCGTACCGTGAGCTTGGTTTCAACGGTGTGCCGTCACGATCCTCGGTTCTTGTGCAGCCTACAACCGACTGCTTGGTCCAGCTCACTGAGCCTCCTTTCACATGTCTTACGCTTTCCGAGATTGAAATTGTCCACCTCGAACGTGTGCAGTTTGGTCTCAAGAACTTTGACATGGTTGTGGTGTTCAAGGACTACAACCGTCCCCCTGTTCACATCAATACCATTCCCGTCGAGTCGCTTGACCCTGTCAAGGACTGGCTGGACTCGGTTGACATTCCGTTCACCGAGGGTCCTCTGAACCTCAACTGGGCCACCATTATGAAGACGGTGACATCTGATCCTCATTCGTTCTTCGCCGACGGTGGATGGTCCTTCTTGTCGGCCGAAACGGATGACGAGGGCGATGGCGAAGAGGAAGAGGAATCGGCGTTTGAGGTATCAGAGTCTGAACTCGCCATCTCTGATGAATCGTCTGACGAGAGCGACTTCGACGAGAACGCGTCGGATGAGATGAGCGACGAGGGTTCTGAAGAAGAGTTTTCCGAGGGCGAGAGCTGGGACGAGCTGGACAAGAAGGCAGCGAAGAAGGACAAGGAGGCTGCTCTTGACGATGATGAGGACGAAGGCAAGAGCAAGAAGAGGAAGAGGTAGATGAGTCTTCATCTGTTCCTTTTTGCCTCAATTTTTGCGCTTCCCTGGCCCTGTCTTGTTCTTTTCCTTTTCAGATATCTTCCATGTAAGAGTAGGCTCAAGCGACGGCGACCGAATCACAGGTTTGTGGAAGCAGGGTCGTTGCCCAAGAGACAGAGGCAGAGACATGTCAGAATGTGATACCGTCTCCTTTGTTTCCTTTGCTCTTGCCAAAACATATCCTTATATCTAATGCACGTTGTTCTTCGCAGCAAAATCACAACTATTGCTTATACCCAAGTACTTGACGCGTGGTCCCGCGCTCACTTCCACAAATACAAGGTGCATGTTTGCAGCCGGACAAAAACCAGTCATCAAGGTGCGTTGTAAACATTGGTGTTGATATTGATACCCAACAAGGAGCGGACTTGGTTATGCTGCATCGTTTCGTACCGCATCTCCCATGCCCTGGAACCTACCTGACGATGAGCGATACCTAATGTTCCCCTTGAACGCCACTTGCTTCTTTCCACTCTTCCACCTTCTACCGTTCCTTTCGTACAATAAGGACAGACCATTATTACCGACAAACAACACGATGTATCGGTATTTACAAAGACAGACTCCGCTCCCCCGAGAGGGGAGGTAAAAGCAACAACAACGAAATAAGATGGAAAAACGCCTCTGGGTATCTAACGCCGTACAATGCCGTAAAGTCGTGTAACGGGTTCTCACAAACCACAAAACAATATCATTATCGTCGTTTTTTTGTCTCATTGCCTCCCAAGATTAAGAACAAGTTGCAAACAGCTAGAAAGAGGACGTCAAGGATTGGAATGGACAAATCGTGCACCCTGACAAGGTGAACGGGCCTGTTTAAAAGCCTTTATCCTGTCCAGCATCCATCCCGAGGCCCACTGGCGGTCGCCTTCGCGGGGCTGGTGGTGGCCGAGTCGAATCGAGTAGCCAAGGCGGCATTCTATGCCTGTGTGCTGGAACTGCATGCAGCTGCTGTCCTTGGCGCACGCCTTCTGGCAATTTTCAAAGGATTTGGACGCTGATTTACCTTTCTTATAGGTCACGTCTTCGGATAGGTTGGACCAGTCTTCTGTTTTCCGACGCAGGTGGGGCTCGATGAATGTAAAGAGCTCCTCAAACATCAGTGGTCGTTCTGGATGCGATCGTGCCTTTTCCCACTGGGAGAGGGAGGTGAAGTCTTCTTCGTTAAGGTGGTGCATAGTCATGACGGCTTCGCACCATTGCTCGTTGTCAAAACGCATGGTGACGGGCTTTTCGCCGTTGAACATGGGCCAGTAGCCTCGAAGGGGCACCCCGCTCTTCTTGAGGACCTGGGCCAGGACCTCGTCGCCGCAGCACTGGCTCCGCACATCGACACCGAAGAAATGGGTGCCCGGAAAGTGCTTGTTCTCGCCGAACATTCGGCCCAGCGCCATGATCTTGTCCAGAGCAGCCCGCGACAGCACAAAGCCACTGCCGCCGTGGGCAAAAATGGCCTTTTTCTTGGGCCACACGGGGGATCCAAAGTAGTAGGCGGTGTGGGGGTTAAAGTTGGACAGGAAGCGGTACATGTTGTCATAGTTGACATACGTGTCGAGCTCGAGGAAGAGGTACCACTGCGAACGGGGCCGCAGGTATGAGGTCCACTCCATCATGGGCAGAAACTTGTATTTGTCCAGCCTCCAGCCATCGGGCGTCTTGTCGGTGGTCAGATTGGCCGTCTGGATGAGGTCGTAGACGTCGAAGTCGGGATTATCGAACTTGTACTCGGGGCGCAGGTGGGCGAGGGCGTCGGCAATGTCGAAGCCGTTGTACGAGTCCCTGCGGTCGGAGAAGATGAGCAGATCCTGCTTGCAGCGGCCGAGGCGGTTGAGGTAGGCAGGCAGCTTGGTGGCAACCTCGCCGGCGCCAATCTTGAGGACAATGGTCACGTCGTCCATGACGCCGGCAGTGAAGGGCGCGCATTCTTCGCCGAAAGGCACCACCACCTTGGGGACGGGCGCGGGACCAGCGGGAGGGGGCCGATCGACGAGGATGTCGTAGCCGCGCTCGCCGCGCCAGAGCCGTGGCAGCAGAGAGACGAAGAACAAGGTGCAGAGAAGCAGCGCAGCGCACAGCTGGCGCCGCGGCGTCAATCGCACCATCATGGCGGCGGCGGTGGTGGTGCTGGTGGTGCTCGTTGCTACACTACGAGGCCGGCATGTTTGGGCGAGGCCCGGCACGGCTGACGCGACGAAATTGGCGCTAGTGCGCCTTGCCGCATCGGGCTAGCGCATCGTCTCATCCCACTCTGCCTTTGCCATCTCTCCGCTGCCTGCCTTTTGTTGTTTCTCCCATCCGACACGGCGCGATGACGTCATCAGCTCGTGCTCGTGCTGGTTCGGGGCACATGGCATACGACAAGCACACGTTGGGCACATGGTACGTCTTACGCGCCAAGCACGCTGGATACACAACTACCCGCGACATGTCTCCCTAGGACCTGGCCCTCGCCTCAGTCGGGCCCCCCGCTGGCCCCCGCCTGACCATCGTCTTCTCCCCCACCGGCACAAACCCCACATGCATGTACACGCGCCTCGCCATGGCACTCGACTTGAGATACATGGGCGTCACCGGGGCCGTCGCATCGGCCTGCTCAATCGCCCAATCCAGCAGTCGTCTTGCAACCCCGCGGCCCTGGAACTCGGGCCAAGTGATGAGTAGCGCCAGGAACCAATGCGGCTCGCCCTTCATGACCTGTGCTCTCTCCTCGTCGTCTTTGGCCGGCCCCTCGTGCCAGCTGTCTGCGATACTCGCCCACATTTCATCGACCTCGGCGTCGCTCCAGCCTAGCGATGTCTGCCAGTTGTAGAAGGCGAGAGCGCTGCGCCGAAAGGGGTCGTGGGTGTTCATATCGGGGCGGCCCCAGCATGCTGCGCCAATGATTTCGCCAGTAGAGGCGAGTACGGCTTTGATGAAGGCAAACTCGCGGTGTGCGATGATGGCCTCGAGGCGCTTTGCGAGACGCTGTATGCTGATAGCCTCGGGAGGGCGCAGCTCGGGTGGCTCTTGCGTCGCCCATGCCTCTTCAGAGTAACATGCGCGAAGTCCTTTTGCCTGTATGAAGCTGTGTTAGTACCGGCTGTCGCTTGATTTGGACCCCTTTCGAGGCTCTTAGCCGTCATTTGAGCGTGCTCTCACATACAATCGTCATTGCATCCTCCACCGTGCAAATTTCAACCCGGATGTCACTGTCTTTCATGCGCCTCTCAGGCGCTACGGGCGTTGTTTGGGCGCCGGACTGATCTGCCGCGACTATGCCGGAGTCTGTCTTTTCTTGCGCCATGAGTTGTATGAGTTACTCGTATCGGTGTAAAAAAGATGCTGGGGATAGTCTCTCTCGACGCAGGCTATGAGCTAGTTAAGCCCAAACCCAAGATGACATGTAGCTGCCTGAATCCTCCGCACCCCTCTTAAAACTGGTTTTCCCATGGGCTCCGAGTCTTACTCCACCCTCTTCCTCCTGAGAGTGTCCCATGAGAACTGATTTTCAATGATTCGACGAGCATGCTCAGACCATGACAAACGCGGAAAAGCCTTAACTATTTTCTGTGTATGGGGTTGGTTTTGGTTGCGGAGGGTTTGGACGAAATAGGTGCAGGCTCCCCTACTCGCACCTTCCCCATCGAGGCAGCTGCTAAGGTGGACTGCATGCGAACTTCAAATCGGCGTGGAATCAGGGCGAACAACTTTCGCCAACGCCGGTGCTCTATAATGAATGAGCATGTCCATCGCAAATGTAAGTCAATTCGTCGTGAGATGGGACAAGTGAGCTTGGTGTTTTAAGATCTATATAGGAAAGAGCGGCTCCTCTACCTCCAGACTCATCGAAAGTACGTGGGTGCAGTAGACTTGCAAACCATCCAAGCCTCATCCAACGCCTTGACAACCTCGTCTGGCAGTGGACCTTTTTCCAGGTCCGCCAGGTTACTCTCCAGTTGCTTCATACTGCTCACACCGATGATGACACCGTCGTTCCCGCCCTTGGCCCGTGTCTTGAGCTCAGAGTGGTGGACACACCATCTGAGTGCAATCTCCAAAAGCGTCAAGCTGTGCTTCTGAGCTGCTTCCTCCGCAATCTTCAGGGCTTGGAACGTGGCGTCCTTGAAGTAACGGTCACGATACAGGGTGCCAATGGCATCGGCTTTGGTGCTAAAACGGCCTTCATCAGGCTTGATGTCCTTGGACTTGATCTTGCCGGAAAAGAGACCGCCGGCCAAGGGGTTGTAGACGACAATGTCAATTCCATACTTGCGGCAGGCTGGGATAAGTTCTGGTTCAATGGCGCGAGCTGATGGTGGTCAGCAAGGGCTGATTGTCGACAAGGGCTTACTTACTGATGGCGTTGTACATGGCCTGGTAAATGGTCGGCTTGACCCATCCTCGTTCCTTGCAGATGTTGTAGATCTCTGCAACCTCCCATGCTGCATAGTTTGATAGGCCCAGGTTTACAAATTTGCCCTGTTGGTGCAGCTCATTTACTGCGCCAAGCGTTTCTTCAAAGGGCACGGAATGGTCTGGCGCATGCAGATAGAAGATATCAACGCAGTCCGCCCCGAGTTCTTGGAGACTGGTGCTAACGTATTTCTTCAGATTCTCGGCCTTGTGCACGCCAGCCTCGACTGGATACACCTTTGTGGCGAGGGTAAGGCCGCGATCTTTCCATCCGGCCTGGCGCGTCCACGCCTCTTGTTTGCCGCCAACATAAGTGCGCGCAGTATCGACTTCATTGTAGCCTTGTGCCTGGAAGTAATCAAGAGACTTGGTGAAGTCGTCAAACTCTGTTATTCGCGCTCCGCTGCTCTCGTCCGGACCTATGGCAGTGTTACCGGGCGCACATGAAACCCACGCAATGGAGAGGCGTACCAAAGGTCATCAACCCGAGGATGACCCGGTCTTTTGGGTTCTGTGCGATCAGAGGCATGGCACCGGCTAGCTGTGCAAACGTCGTGTGATGGTCAGCGTCCGTCTAAGGAGTGTTGCTGATATGGAGCATCATTTGCCCGTGTCAAGATGACGCCAGCGGGGTGAATGCGATGCCCCGCTCGGATATACGGCGTTAGTTCTGGTTAAGCCCGGCATTTCCTTTCCACTCGACGATGCGACCACGACAGGAACAGTGGAAGCGCAGATTGACTTATGACCCAGCACAAAGTTGTGCGACGGCGCAGTGATACGGAGGTTGACGATCATCGCAAAGCACCCCTGCCAAGTCGTGCTACGACCACGATTATGTACATGCTATGTACGCCCAAGGCTCGGATCCAGGTGTGCCGTATCCGCAAGTGCTGACCACGCCTCTCCATACTCCTCTCTCGTCTCTGGTGTGTTCGGGTACTCCGACATCGTCATTGTCTCAGTCCTCGTATTGTTGAGGAGGTACTGACTCCTCGACTCATTCTAAGCGCCGTCGACTAGGGGGCAGTGAGGTGGCCTGCGGTCGTGATTGGGTGCGCTTTTGGGGGCTACTGAGGCTTGGTGAAGGACGTCACGAACGATGTCTGTGCTAGCGTTGTCAGAAGCAGGAACATGCATGGCCTGCACGTCTCCCGCGGCCGTGCAATCCTTGGGGGCGCGGATGAGGAGAGATGCCGCACGCCTCGGGGTTGAGCGAGGCCGGCTGGGAGCCAATGACGTCGGCCGGTCGCACGATAACGATAAGGAACCCAGCCCAGGGCGACGGCGTGTGGTCAGGTGGCCATCAGCACTCCGCCAGAACGCCCCGTCTCCCACCACCCTGCAGCTAGCACGCCCGTCACCCTCGCTGTGCCAACTAGGGCCGTCGCCAGATGACCGAACTCTGCACCCAGGATCGTCCCGCAACCGTCCCGTCCTTTTTGTGTACAGCAGAGGTGCCACGTAGCTGCGACGCAGGTACGCCCAGAGACAGCACACGCTCGCCCTCGGGCTACTACAAGAGACGTCGCTGCACCATATAAGACGCGCTGGCAATCCCCACGCACCGTTTCCACTCTTCTCCCCTCCATTTCACAGCAGACTGCCGGCTGCAGCGTGCCGGAAAGATGAGTCGATCAGCTGGAGCTCAAGGTGTCATGTGGCCGAGTAAGCCACCCTTTGCTAACTTGCGAATCACCCTCTCCGTCGCACACCATCAACCGAGCCGTCTGCTGATTGGAGCGCAAACCCAACAAGGCCAGGCACTGTGAATGAGTCCCTTCTTGATTTAGCTTGAGCCCATGTGCTCGATTGGATTCCGGCCTCCATGTCGCGGATGCGGTGCGCTTGCTCTCTGGCCAGACCCGGAACTCTCTTTGTCTTCGCATGATATCATAATCCTCGAACCACTTCTTTTGCTCCTCATCAATCCCTTGTCTGGCCTGCAAACATTCCTTGATCCTACTCATTGGTTCGCCTTGTCTGTCTTAAGTAGCACCTTGCACCCCTCCTTGTGCCCATCTTGGCTCCTTCGGCTGTTCCGAACTTCGGCATCCATATGCAGGCTGCGGCTGCTACTGTTAAACATCCGCGTTCTATTCAAATCCCAGTCGCATAGCGATACAGCGCTCGTGCCCTGGTCGCCATGTGCTGGTCTTTCAACTTTGGCCTTCCTGCCAACAAGAAGCCCAAGAAGACGTCGTCGTCCGGAGAAAAGAAGAGGCGCGATGCGCCGGCGGACAGCGCGCTTCGCGGACATGGACGGCCAATCGTCGAGGAATACTCGGAAAAGCGCAGCTCAAAGGACTCTAGTAGAAAAAGAAGATCCAGGGACTCGACACAGCAAGCGCCACGTTCTCCGCGACGCGAAAAGCAAAGGGAAGATCACACTCCGCGGTCCCAGCGCCAGTACGAGGATGCGTACCGTAGACGCGAGCACTACCGTTCAGCTTTGAATCTGGAGGTACCGCACACGTACCATGGCTCATATGCGCCTCAAAGCGTCAACTCATCCCAAGAGACTCTGCTAAACCCACGACCCCACCGAAGTCAACACCATCGGCGACGGCACCCTACGCAATCATCCCAAGGTACTCTGCGCGGGCGCGGAGCAAAGCGCGACCCTCCAAAGCACTCTAAATCAAAGAAGACTATCCGGCCTGAGCCTTCTCGTGGCTGGTCCTTCTTTGCAGCTTCCCCTCCCAGAACACCAAAGCGCGAGTCCCGCAGCTATCAGACCCTGGATTCTTCGCCGCGAAGCCATCGGTCATCGCGTCACTATCACTCTGGCACCACTTCTCAAACGAGCCCCGAGTCTGCGCGGTCTCAGAATCGCCAGCATCGTTCCCGCCGGCAGGAGCAGTCAACGACATCTTCTCGTCAAACTCGTTCTCGTACACCCAACACAACTGCTCGCCGTGTGCCAGACAGACGCTTTGCCGTCCTTGCGGCCACGAACCAAGCGCTCGAGGAAGTGCGCCAAGAGGCATTTGCACAACCATCTCCTCCGCCAAGGCGTGCGAGGCTGCATCGCTATGAAGGCGTCGCCATTCCCACGTCCCAAATTCCATTCAACTGGGACTGCATGAGCACGTCGCAGACTTCTTCTGGGCGCAGTCGTGGCAACGGAGAATCGAGCAGCCGACCCAGACGCTCGCGTAGGTGAATCTTCATCTTGAACCCCGTCTTGCAGTCTCATGGAAAGCATCTTTTACATGTCTTGTGATCATTCCGAGTTGCAAATGCGGGGCTGGCCCTGATTTGCTTTTTCTTTTCTCGACTTGCACGTAAATGGGCATAAAGCTCTCATTTTCTGTCCTGAGTTTCATTTCAAGTTTTCTTTGCATTATCATTGTAGGATACCCCCCTTTGCATGATTTGGTCGTTTGGTCGTTCGGGCGTTATGTTGCATTGCATTACATCACGTGAGGGCTTACATGCCCTCTTTTGCCTCATCGTACACGCATTCGAGGTTGTCTAATACCCCTTTTTGCATTATCATCATTATCTTTTTTTTCATTTTCACACTCTATCGCATATCCCTAGGTGTACACAGCATTCTACGTTTCAGTTAATATATAACTATATCTAAATCGGCATTATGATTACATCCTTGCTCATCATGTACACAAGAAAAAGCATGTGCATATAATCGCTGCTTCTCTGGAACTAATTTTGAAAACCGGGTACCGAGCCGCATATGTATACAGCCAGTTTTTAACTCTGCCCATATCCGAGAGGGCTTGTTTCACCAACGAGTCACGTGGTTCTCACCTCGTCCAATTTCGCTAACAACCAATAGTGGGATTCTCATCAAAGCATCTCATGCCGGCTCTCAATTAGCAGGAAAACACAGTGGATGGATACTATGGACCATCAACTGTTGGCTAGTAGATGAAACGACATGCGTCATCCTTGTAGCTATTCGTTAATCCAACTTGCGCAAAAACAAGAGAGATGCTACAGTCACACGTGATATTTTGAAAGTATACTTTACTGGTAATCAGCCTGATGAGCTATGCATCGCCATGGATTTCATTCCATCTGCTCGAGCGTCGCTTAGTAGATGATTTTTCTTTCTTCCTGTCGCTGGTATAAATATGCTCTGTCTAGTTGCACTGTTATTATGCCATGGTGCTTGTCTATTTGACAGCTTGTTTGACGAAATATCTGGTAGTTGCTTAGCAGAGAAGGAAATATGATTTTCCGAATGCGTTCGACTGACTATCCTGTGCTGGGAAACATCGGTACATGTTTCTTGTAATACAGACCCAACACACAAAAGTGCTTTTTGAAAAGATTGTCAAACAGGAAATATTGCTTTCGCATTTCCTTTCATGGATTTAATGGAATCCTTAAAGTCTTTTGAGAGGCGAGGTAAGGAATACTGAGACCTAAGAATTCAACAACAGTCAGCCACAATATTTGAGTAAATCTTCGTCGACTACAACTACGAAGTGGAGAAGAATGCCCACATTTGGCTCTCTTAACTTGTCAGAAATAATTACAGAGTCTCCCGTTGCGATGATGTCGTTCTCCTTGGGAAAATGCTAACGATCATCTTCGTTCGAGAGAGAATCGTAGAAAGTATACAATCGCACCGTAGTATACCCGGAGCCTGACTGTATCTGCATCAACCACACGCACCGTGCTGATTGTGCATATGCAGTCTCAGATTTTCGGGTTAGTACCTGGCTCTATTCCAGGATATTCTGGGTGTACTGCCTAGTACTAAGCAATGATCTGCGTTCCCGATGAAGCTTATTTTTGAGGTATACCATAGACCGTGTACGCCCTCTGCCTCTTATCGTTCTGAATCGCACAACTAATAACTATAATTTCAAGACCGTAATTGGAAATACTACACATATTCAAGTAGCGGGATCTCCTAAGGCGTTGGAAAGTATATGGCATTGTTGTTCTGTAGTCCTGTGGCAATGACAGCACATGGATACGCTAAATTCAAGCTCCTCCGCAAGGCGGACAACACGACGATCACTGGCCGCCTTACCCGGCATGAAGCGGAGACCATCGGAATGCTCTCAGAATCACTTGATAAGTCATAACGGGTTGATCTAAAGCAGGACAGCCTTGATATTTAAAGACGGAAAAGACCAGATTACGTCAACTTCGGAAAACTCCGCCAACACCGCATAATGATCCCAAGGCATCAGAGCTTACAAGACACATTATATATCCAACGCGCAGAACGTTAGAATCCGTACCACTCAACCAGATTGGTTCCGAGAATTCATCTCCACCAACAATGGCGTTTTCAGTATCTCCAAGCAAGACCATGCTTTCAGCACTGTTTCTTCTGACCACATCAACAACCGCCCAGAATATGACCAACATGACGAACACGACAAATTCATCCGACGAATGTAACAACCCCAATAGTCACGGCATTCCTACAAATGCCTCGGGTACAATTCAAACGGACAATCTCTACATATCGGTCACGTTTGGCGACTATCGGAATGAGACCAGCCGGTCGGGAGCTTTCAAAGCATGGCGACAGGTGTTCTTGAGCGCACCCAACAACAGCACGGTACAAGCATGCGTATACATGTTCAACGCCATTGCCGACGTCAAGGAGGGCGACAAGCTCGACGGCTGCTCGGGCGTGCTGTCATCACAGTGTATCGATTACCTAAAGCGCAGCTGGCAGCTCTCGAACATGACTGGTTCGGCTGGTGTCGAGCTTAGTTGCCCTTCTTTCAATACCGAAAGTACTGACTTCAAGAACGAATGTGGGTCAAGCAAGCTCAGCGGCTTCATGTCGATGGGTAGGTCATTTCTTCGCCCAATTTCATCTACAGAACGTGGACTAACCACAAAATAACATCATCAGCGCGCAATACAGCGAACAAGACGTGCGCCCTCTCTTCGCCTCCAAACAATATGGACTGGGGTCTTCCGAGCGACTACGACACACATCCGCTCGGTGGTGGTCAAGCGTTGCCGTATGACTCCAAAGTGGATAACTTTACATATTACGAGCTCTACGCAAAACAGCCTGTGCCGTTTGTCATTGCGCATGTGAGCATGGGCAAGGCACAGACCAAGGTCGTCTGTGTGGCGCCGGATAAGGCCATGAATGGAAGTCACGAGGTGACGGAGAATAAGAGTACGGGTGCGCAGATGGCAACAAGGAGTGCAGCTTGGATACCGATGTTGATGGCGATCGTGGTAGCTGCTTTGCTTGTGTAGTGGGATAAAGTAGGGCTTGATGTGAGTCTGTGCAAATATCGGACTTTGATTGACAATCGTGCTGTATCCTTTGGCTCTGCTGGTCAGAAGGTATTGCCGATCCTTGTTTTCATGTCATGAGGCTGTTGTCTACATCGAAGTCTAATTCTCCAGCCACGCTTGTGTTTCATCCATCATCGCATATGCTTGTACTTTACACAAGTCAGGCTTTGTCATGAAGCAAGCCTCATCTGATCATTTACCTGCCAAGGAGCGTTTTTCGTCATTTGAGCGAAGAACAGGCAGACTTGAGACGATCGTTTACGTCATTCAGGTACGGCGTGCTGCTTCGGGTTAGATCTTTACCGCATTAAGCCAATACCACATGCTTGCGCAGGTGTTTTCAATGGTTCAGTGATAAATGCTGCTATTTGATCATGAAACTCACTACGAGTTCGCAAATCTTTGGTGTGGAAATCGAAAACGGACGGGGGATTACCAGGTGCAGGATATTCTTACGCTTTCAGGAAGCATGTAATCGCCCAATGGGGTCAAGATCAACAGGTGAGACGAGGCTGGGATTAAATTCCCCTATGGTACGCCCCCACGTTGTCTGAAACGTATATAGACTTTACTTTTTACCACGAGATCGCCAAAGTAAGGAGAATGTTCAAGAGAAAAAGTAAAGTCTCTTTCAGGACGACATCCATCGTAATCAGTGACACAATCTTGCTGTAAACACTGTCGAGTCCAAGTGGGGATCCAAACTCAACCCCACCGAATCCCCAGAAACATGCAGCCCAGCCAATAGCCGTCACGACAGCTGCTGTGCTGTCAAACCTAGTATCGCGTTTGAGAAAGGCGGTGGCACCCTGTTTTTGCCTGTGCGCAGTCTTAGCCACGGGCTGGGCGGTTGCGCGTCGTGCCGTCCCCGCCAACACAGACGTGCAGCTCCTAGCTAGCTCTCGTCCCATCTCACCTGCTCTGCACACCAGGCCCTACCTCGACCTTATTAGTACCCGCTACTTGACCTCCAAGTAGCTGGAAACACACTCTCTCCTCTCCAACTCGGCATCATGGCTTCCAACCACCATGGACATGATAGGTCGCACAACGTGTCGCGCGTGCTGTACGAGCATCATCGCAGCAGCAGCAGCAACAACACCAACACCTTCACCAGCAACAATCACAGCCATTCTGAATCGACGCCTTTGCTAGGGTCCGTGCACAACATTATCCCCCAGCATATCCATCCTGATGGCGAGAGCGGCCGCCGAGGCTTCCATCTCTCTCATTTCATCAACGTCTCATGGCGCTCTGGCAGCAACGCCGCCAAATGGACCAACCTGCTCTGGCCATTTGTTGTTGTGGCCATTGTCCTGCACTTTGCCGCACCGGGCCTTCCCCTCGCCATTTTCGCAACCAGCTACATTGCCATGGTGCCTGTGGCCAATCTGCTTGGTTTCGCCGGCCAGGAATTCGCTCGCAAAATGCCAAAAGTCTCTGGTATCCTGATCGAGACGGCGTTTGGATCCATTGTGGAGATTATTCTGTTTATCATTCTCATTGCGAAACATGACTCTGAGCATGGGTCGTCGGAGCACGGAAATCTTGTTCCTGTCATTCAGGCTGCTATTCTGGGATCTATTCTTACGAATCTGCTGCTTTGCCTAGGACTGTAAGTTTCTCTAGCTTTCGCTGCTAATTTTGAGACGGTATACTGATACTGGACTAAATAGCTGCTTTTTCGTTGGAGGATTGAGACAAATGAGCCAAAAGTTTCACGCGGCCATCAGCGAGGTCGGCAGTGGCTTATTGCTTGTTGCTGGCTTCGGTCTCCTCATCCCAAGCGCCTACTACTCCGCTCTCAAGGGCTCGGCTGTGGAGAAAGCATCAAAGCATCATGAATTCACCGAAAAGATCCTGCAACACAACGTCCTCAGGATCAGTCAGGTGACATCTATTCTACTCATTGTCGCCTTTTGCATGTAAGATGAAAGACCCGCCCTGAAAGAAGAGAAAAGATTATTTTACTAACCCTTCATTCGACAGCTTCATCTTCTACAACGCACGCTCCCAGCACTCCATCTTCGACGAAGTGCTCGAGGCAGACGAGCACCTGGACCTGGACCGCCACGAAGACATGGCCAAGCCCAAATTCACCATGACCGAATGCATGATTGCCATCGTCTTTTCTCTGGCTATCGTAACGCTTCTCGCCGTCTTCCTCGTCGAGCGCATCGAAGACGTAGTTGAATCCGGTGTCCCCGATCAATTCCTCGGTCTGATTCTGCTGCCGCTCGTCGAGAAAGCAGCGGAGCACCTGACTGCTATTGACGAAGCGTGGGACGGCCAGATTGTACGTATTTCCCCTTTCATACCCACAAATGTACAACCAGGCCTTCTAGGATCCATGTACTAACGCGAACAACACAGAACTTCGCTCTCTTCCACTGCATCGGCCCCTCGATCCAAACGGCCCTCTTCAACGCCCCGCTCGTTGTCCTCGTGGGCTGGGCCATGGACAAGAATATGGATCTCAACTTTGAAATCTTCATGATTGTCCTGCTCGTACTGTCCATCGTCGTTGTCGGCAACTTTTTGCGCGACGGCGAGTCCAATTACCTCGAAGGTGCTATGCTGATTGTAAGTTTCCTCGTCCATTCCGTTTCCTGTTCTTTGGCTAATCAGACTTTTTTTTTCCTTATCAAACAGATTGTCTACGTCATCGTGGCTGTCGCAGCGTGGTACTATCCCAACCCTGACGTTGCTACTTCGAATGGGGTAGAGTAAGCGATGTATATGTGCATGCATGCAGGGGCTTGCTCGCGTCATGCATGGGATATATCTGATTCATTGCATCCTCTCTTCACATCCGAATAGTTACCAGTACATGGTAATTTCTTCCTTTGAAGAAACATCAAACTGGGAAGATGAGGAAATGAGAAACTGAGCAACACGAACTGGATCACACGAAATAGATGAAAACAACCAAGTCATGTACAATGATTCACAGAGATATAAATGGAATTTAAGATGATGCATTACTGTTCATTTCATTTCATATTGGCGTTTACACAGCCTAAGCCAGTAACATTAAATAGGCCTATTCACACATGATTTTTTCTTCGTTACATGGACACTCCTTTAAGCGTCGGCACCCGCCAATTTGACCAGCTTGGGGAAGTCGGGGGTTCCGAATCCAGTAACAGGATCCCAGCCCTCAGTGACGGGGAAGCCCTGAACGTTGCATCCGTAGCTGAAACCCTTCTTGACGTCGTTCAGACCCTTGTATCCCTTCTTGTACAGCCAAGGGTTCAAGAAGCCAAGTGCAGGCTTGCCGCATGCAAGCAGGGCGTCGTTGACGAGCGAGAAGATACTGGCAGTAAGGGGGCAAGAGGCGGAGGTACCAGAAATCACGCCCTCAGTGCCGTTCCAGAAGTAGGCAAAGTAGAGGCCCTGCGCAGAGAGATCAGGGTATCCACGTCCGCTCTTGTTATACAGGCCTTCGTAGGTGTCGCCCATGCTCTTGACGTAGTCGGGAACGACCTCGTCCTGGTACCAGGGGCGAGGGAAGTAGTTACTGAAACCACTACCGCTCGAGTAGAGGTCGCGGAAGCCGGCAGAGGTGTTGCGCGAAGGGCGGTATGCGCTCTCCTCAGGCTCAAAGTTCATGGTGGCACCGACGGTAGTGACATAGGGGCAAGATGCGGGGAAGGAAGGCAGGAATTGGTACTTGTTCTTGCCGTCATTAGTGTAGCACGAGTCTGTGCCACCAAGACCGGAGTCACCAGAAGAGAAGAACAGCGTTGTTCCGCGAGCACCGACTTGGGCGAACTGCCGGCATACACGCTCGGCGTAAGACTGGGGGACAGTCTGTTCATCATCGCCGTATGAGGTGGAAATGATGCGTGGAATGGAGCGTTGGCTCAAAAGCCAGTTTACCCACACGAGGTAGGGCTCGTTGGTGTTGGTTGGCGTCTTGATATCTGGGATGAAAGGAGGCGAGCCGCCCGTAGAGAAGGAGGTGATGGGTGTCTTCCAGTTGATTCCAGAGATGGCCTGTACGTCGAGGTTGGCTTCCCTGCTGATGCCGGAGGCGGACTGGTTGGCAGTCAATGGGCCGTCTTGAACAGGGCCGTTGTCAATGGAGATGGCCTTGAAACCATAGGCCTGGGATACAGCCTTAGGCTGGTATTTTTCCAAGAAAAGCTTGGCGTCGGGGCGGATGGGAATCTCGCCAAGGTAGTTGGTGAAACCGATGCTGTTCTTGCTGGTAGCCTTGGTCTGGTACCACTTGGTCTTGTAGAGAGTCTCGAAGCACGCTGGGGTGACCGAGGTCACGTTGCAGACAGCGGCGATGGAAGTGTTAGCGGGAGTGTGGTAGCTCGCAGGCACTTCAGCAACCTCGTCGACATAAGTTGGTGCGTGAGCCGCACCGCGGAAGAAAGAGTTGGTGGGCTGGATGGTATCAATGTGAGCGTGCAGGTGACGCGGGAGAGACCAGGAGGTGGTACGGGCTACGACTGAGCCATCCTTGTGCTTGTAGGTGTGGTACTCAGTGTCGAGCAGACTCTCAACCATCTCAATGGGGAGATGGACAATGATCCAGTCCTTGGAGGAGCTGTAGCCCAGGTTGTCGGTGCTGATGCCATTGTCACGAAGCCACTCATGAACCAAATCATGAGTTTCAGCGCTGGGCGCGACGAGCTCGTCCACCTCATCGGCGCTCAGATGATGGCCGTAGCGGTGATGGTCAGGGTCCGAGACTAGCGCGAGTCAGCTTGTTTCATTAACGACTTTGGCAAACCTACCTTCACGGAGATGGCGATCAAGCTCGTCAAATCGGCCTTGCTTGAGACCAATCTGGAGTTGAATCGTCTTGCTACCTTGAGCACGGCCAAGCCTAGTCCATCCTCGGGGTGAGGGGTGTGTTTCCTTGACCACGTAGGGGGACCGGGCGTGGACAGGAGACGCAAACGCCTCACGGGCGGCGATGGCGGTCAACAGAACAGACGCTAGGATCTGCATCTTGGGGTCGACTGGTGGAGGGGTGTGTCAAATGGAGAAGAAGCACACGCGCGCATCGAGAGACGTGAGCAGCCATGGGGAGCTATTTAAGCATTTTCCAGCAGCAACTAGAGTGGCGGGATAGCGGCCGATGCTCCTGTACCTCGGAAAGTGTTTGGTAGTCTGGGGACAGTCGGACCATGCCGATCGTGTTACATGACAACAATCATTGGCTGCGTTCCTGTCGGACAGAGTCAGAGGGATCGGCCCTGTTCAGAGGGGACAAGGAAGGACAAGTGCACTGGGACGGATTGGGCAGGTCTGGCAGTGCGGGAGATTGGGATTCGCTGTCGCCACGGACGGGCCGGGCATGTTTGGAATGATGATGTTGGTGAGGCTATGGAAGGCGTGGGGCTTGCCATGGCTGCAGCCGTTTAACCTTGGACAGGGCGGCGCTAGAGCCGCAAAGGGAAGCTGCGAAGCGTCGAAATGATAAACAAGCACGACAAGCCGCTAGAAAAGCGGAGCGCCGCTGCTCTTGGGGAGCTTAAATTGCTCTTGGAAGGTGAAAGGCGACTTGGGCCGTGGTTGTGTGCTCGTGTGCGGCCAGATTGCCACCGAGGGCTCGACGGCTTGTTGTAAAGACGGACGGGATGCGCTGGATTTGTTGTCGATTAGCCCGGCCATTATTATCTGGTTCGTATTCGCGGAATTCGGCAACGACTACACCACAGGCGTGTTAGCAGGGATCAGCAGTGTGGGCATGAATGTAAAGTAAGCTCCCTGCAGGCAGATTCGCTAAGGCTGGACGAGTTCGCTAAAAGTAGCACGTACAGAGCGTTGATTGCACAAGCTTGCTGGACCACCAGTGGCTGACGTGTGGGTAATGTTGTTGTCTAGAATGAGATGGGCTGCAGAGGTTGGAATATACAGTAGTTATGCTTACCTCATTGCCACGGGACTGCCAGGCTGCCAGGCCGTCCATCGTACTCCATAAACTTTATTCTATTATATCATGCCGTCTCGCTGGCCACGTCTTCACCACCCCAGTCAACCATGACAACCTTAGCCAACAAAGCTTCGCATCCCCTCAGAACGTATCTAACTGCCTCACACAGGAACCGACACATCATTGTTGAAATCATTAATTAAAAACCAGGTGGCCCAATATCTGCTCTTAAACACTCATGTCGACTTGCAATCAAAACAGACCCTACTCCAAAGCCCGACATGCCCCACAATGAACATGCAAACGCGACAGGAAACACACTCGCGGGCTCACCCACACCATCCCCATGCACGCGATACGTCTACAGCTCCCACCACCGCCCATGGCTGTCTAGCAGTTGCAGCCGGCAGGGCCCTGTGTCTGATTGGCTTCCGGCCTCAGGTTGACGCCTGGTCGTTGCTGGCCTGGCCTCAGGTTGCGCGGGCCGGCCTGGTCAATGGGCAGCTTCTTGGCAATGGCTGTGAAGAGTTCCTTTACGTTCTCGCTCGTCTTGGCCGACGTCTCAAAGAAGAGCAGGCCGGCCTCGCGCGCGTATTGCTCGGCGTCGGCCGTCGAGATGGCGCGCTTGTCGGGCGACTCGGTCACAAGATCGAGCTTGTTTCCCGCCAGCGCGATGATGATGTTTTCATTGGCTTGGCGTTGCAGTTCCTTGACCCACGCCTTCGCCTTATCCAGTGATGCCTGGCCCATGTCAGTGTCCGCTCGGCACCCACCCCGGACAGCCACCTACCGCCTGTGTGATGTCGTAGACGACTACGGCGCAGTTTGCATTTCGATAGTACATGGGGGCCAGCGACTTGTACCGCTCCTGGCCCGCGGTATCCCAGATCTCAAACTTGACCGTTGTGTTTTCATCGAGGGCAATAGTCTGGGTGAGGAAGGCAGCGCCGATGGTCGACTCCCGGTAGTCGTCAAATTGGTCCTGTGATAATCAGCCATGCGACCCGAGTAAACAAAAACTCTCTCTCCTTACTTTGACAAAGCGCAACACCAGAGACGACTGTGGTGGGTTAGCTTGGGTACATCTACGCAAGGTACTCGTGATAGGCTAGCGCACCTTTCCAACAGCCGATTCACCTGCAACCTGGTTAGTCTTCGCAAAAGATACAGAGCACATGCCCACCTACCCAGCAGCACGAGCTTGAACTGTGCGAACCTGGAGCCTCCGGGGCGCTGGCCCTGTTGCATCCTGCCTGCCGACATGTTGGCGAGAGTGACGCGGCGCTATCGGGTGGTGTTTGTACGGCGGAGATTCGAGGCTGGGTCGGGGTGCAGCGGGCTCAACAGCGGGCGAGGTTATAATAAAGAGCGGGCGAGGGGGCGGTTGTGGTGGTTGTGGTGATGTTGATAGTAGTCGTGGTGGTGGTTGCTGGCGAAGTGACGAGGTGCTTGCGTCCTGGCCTGGTCTGGTCGTTGCTTGGCTTTAGCGCACGAGTCGGGACCCTTGCGCCGCAGAGGCCGCCATGACGAAACGCTGGCCCCGTAAACGTAAACCCTCAATTCCTCCAGAGAACACATAGCGCCAACCACGACGACGAATCATTAATCCTCCGCCACACCACACCACACCACTCGCCCGCGCCTGCGCCCGAACACAAGGGGACACCCGGCTCCCGTGCACTCCAGAGCCTGGACCTGCTCCACTCCACCGCCCGCCATGAGCGTTGCCCTCCCCTACCGCGACATCAACGTCCACTCGTCGCCCTCGCACTATGCCTTCTCCTCGCCCTCGTCCCCCTCGGCCCCCACGCTCGTAGTCGACCGGCCCTCAGGCGACATCCGCCTGCACGATGGCAAGCTGCTGGGCTCCAAGCGCGTCTCCAGCATCGCCGGCATCCTGGGCATCATCAAGCTGCGACTAGGTAGGCGCTCCCTGCATGGTTGCTTGCGGGGGCTGTAGATGCTGATCCCTCTCAAGACAAGTACATTATTGTTATCACAAAGGCCCAGCCTGTGGGTCGGATAAAGGGCCACATGGTATACAAGGTTGTCGCGACCGAGTTTCTGTCGTTGCGCGAGAAGCCGCTCCATGATATCGATGAGGACAACTATCTCAACCTCCTCAAGACGCTCATGAAAACGTCCCCGCTCTACTTTTCTTACTCGTTCGACATCACAAACACCTTCCAGCGCCAGGCCCACCTCGACCCCTCGATCCCCCTTTGGAAGCGCGCCGACGACCGCTTCTACTGGAACCGCTTCGTGTCCAGCGACCTCATCGACTTCCGCGGCGGCCTAAGCGGTGGCTATGGAAGGCACTCGGCCGGCCAGCAGCCCGGCGCAGACCCCTACATCCTGCCCATCATGTACGGCATGCTCGAGATCAAAAACACGTCCATCAAGGGCACTCCGTTGACCTTCATCCTCATCACACGCCGATCCCGCCTCAAGGCCGGTACGAGATACTTTTCGCGCGGAATCGATGAGAACGGCAACGTGTCCAACTTCAACGAGACGGAGCAGATCATCATCCTCAACGACAATGCGTCGGGTGGCCCGGGAGGCTTCGGCGCAAGCCAGAATGGAGCAGGACGTGGCAACGCCGGCAAGGAGACACAAGTCCTCGCCTATGTACAGACAAGAGGAAGCGTGCCTGTCTACTGGGCAGAGATCAACACGCTCAAGTACACACCCAAGCTGCAGGTTCGCGGTGTCGAGAGCGCCCTGCCTGCTGCAAAGAAGCATTTCGCCGAGCAGATCCGCCTCTACGGCGACAACTGGATGGTCAACCTCGTCAACCAAAAGGGCCGTGAGCAGCGGGTCAAGGAGGCGTACGAACAAATGGTGGAACTGCTGCATACGTCTCCTGCCGAAAACATCGAGGGCGATAAGATCACCCCTGAAAAATTCCACATCATCGATCCTGCCCGAGCCCAGACCGTGTATGATCGCTTACACTACGTTTACTTTGACTTTCACAACGAAACAAAGGGCCTGAGATGGGACCGGGCCAAGCTGCTGATGAATCAGTTGGAGCCGCATATTCTCAAGCATGGCTACTTTTGCGGCGTCGATATGCCGGGCGATGCTGGAGGCGTCGAAGTGCGACGCCACCAGACGGCTGTGGTGCGAACCAACTGCATGGACTGTCTGGACCGGACAAACGTTGTACAGAGCATGCTTGGCCGCTTCGTGCTGTCGCGTATGTTGATTGACTTGGGTCTCATGCGCGAGGGCGAGAGCGCAGAAGACGACCAAGCGTTTGAGTTCCTGTTCCGCAACATCTGGGCCGACAATGCTGACGTCGTGTCCAAATCTTACTCGGGCACTGGCGCCCTCAAGACAGACTTTACACGTCTGGGTGTGCGCACCAAGCAAGGTGCTCTCCAGGATCTCAACAACTCGATTACTCGCTACTGTCTGAACAATTTCAGTGACGGCCCTCGCCAGGACGCCTTTGACCTGTTCCTGGGCAACTATCTGCCGAGCGACTCTGGCATGGGTGGCCAGCTGCTGTTTGCCGACCGCCGGCCCTTGTTCATCCAGTCGATACCGTACATTCTGGCCGCGAGCATTTTCCTCTTCCTTGTCGGCACGTTTACGCGACGAGCGCCCGATGCAGCCATCTGGCCATTGCGTCTCTTGCTGTTGCTGTCTCTGGTTACAGCCGCTGTGTGTCTGAACTTTATCTGGTCACACGGTACCCTCTACGTAAGTTGTTCTCACACTTGTCTTCATTTCTTTTGTCCTCACGAGACCCAATACTAATATACAACCTTTACACAGGTCAACTGGCCCAAGCTCAACCGTCAACCCCCTCAAATCGAGGCGTTCCAGGAGACGCTTGCAAAGGTGTCGCAGAGTAGCGTCGTGGGACCCCTGGTGGGCACAAAGCATGAGCGGGGCAAGAGCGATGCGCGGTTATTAGGCTTGGAAGAGGGCAAGAAGAGGATTGAGTAGAAACAGAGAGGACAAAAAAAGATGGCTGATTGGAGAGGAAATAGAGTTTACAACAGTCTTTTCTTTTTCTACTCTTCCAGCGTTTTTTTTCTTTCTTTCTTCTTTCTTCGTTTTTATTTTATTGCAAAGGTCAAGGAGACAAGCGTGCTATAGACGACGTTGTAGACGTGGAGACAGGCTCATGTTCTGTTGTCTATTTGTCTGTCACTTTTGCCTGTAACTCTACCCTTGTAAAGTCGTGTATAGACAGTAATATTTTTTGGTTTTCTTTTTTTCTTACAGAAGGATATGGAAGTGTGGAGAGGGAACAAGCGGGGTCGAAGACACTTCACATCAACATCACAGTATAACTAAAACAAATACACAAAACGGATATTTCTCCCTAGACAAGAGCCAGGAATGGAATGATTGTATAGAGGTGTATCAAAGGACTTTTCTATTCTAACAAGGGAGTGACAACGAGTGCATTTTTTCCGTCTTCGCCATGTTGGTGATATCCCATGGAAAGAAAGAAATGAACGAATGAACCAAGAAAAAAGCAATCATAAAAGAGGTGGGTGGGGGTATCTTCGATATTCAGAACCATATCCAAAAGCACGCTAGGTATCCGCTGAAAACCAACCCAGAAAAAAGAACCAATCATTGTTGTCGTTATCGTCGTGAAAAGGGAAGAGAAGAATTGTGTTTGTTGCTTGCCCTTCAAGACTCATCAACAGGTGGCCGGCACAGCCGACAAGACGATCAAGTCAAACTCCTCGTCCAGCCGCTCCTCGCTCTGGTATTTGTGCTGCAGTGCCTGCAGTGCCTCGTTTCTCCTCTTCTCGTCATTGCATCGTGCCATAAGAAATTCCCAGGCGTCGTAGTCGGCCTGGACGAGGCGGGCACGCAGCTGGTCGAGGTGAAATTTTGCTTTCGCTTTTGTGATGTCGGAGAGGGAGAAGGAGTACTGTCTTGCTGGTGGTGATGAAGACGAGCATCGTGAGGGAGTAGAAGAAGCAGAGGAAGACGAGTCCGACTCGCAGTCGTCGAGTTCAGGCATGATCCACACCTCCGACTCGGTTTTGCTAGCTTTGTCGCATGGAGCGCTGAGGTTGAGACAGACACTTTGGTGAATGTTATCCATCTTCTCTACATCGCCAGGTAAGATGCGTTGGTAGGGAAGCCAGGTTGGGGTTGTATTGCCGGAATTGACGGAGTTGATTGAGGTTTCCTGGCAGCAAATGGTGCTATCAACCGGCACGGTGATTTTGGGACTGCTGTGTGCTTTTGAGGCCTTGAGCGGGGATTTGGCACGCGGTCCTTGCGACGGCGTGCTGGCTGCTGCGCATGATGGGAAACTGCCGTAAATGGCTTGGCTCATATTGTAGCGGAAGTTTTTGCAGTCACACGCATGAGCGCAGCGGTTCGGGCCGCTCTCCATGTCTGAGCTGGTGAGTGTTTGAGGGGAGGAGAGGCTCTCTTGGACAGGTGAGCGGCTTGCGGGCAGAGGTTTGTCTTCAGACAGTGGCCAGCCGCAGCCAAGAAAAGGCGCAGAAATTTTGGTGAACTGGCAAAAGCAGGATGTGGGTCTTTGCCTGCTTGTTTTAGACCAGTTCGCATGCACAGGAGAGCTGGCGCAGGTGTGGGCTCGGTGGGCGTGTGCTGGTGGGCGGGAAAGCGGGCGCCTGCTGGCTTGTGATGAGAGTGATCTGATGACGTTGCAAGGTGGTGACGCGACCGCTGTGCTCACTCGCTGGGTTTCAGTCTGGGGGCCACGACCGGACGGTGAAGACGGAGAGAAAGAGGAATAGAGAGAGCGAGCTGGCAGCCGGAATATAAGAGTGGGCGCAGGCTCGTCAAGATCCGTTCTTGTGGTGTGAACCATGGATGGCGTCGGTTGGACTCACTGTCGGAACGCGCAAAGCCTCACACGACGGTCGCACCACATCGCCGGCGGTTGTCAGCACGCACCGGGCGGCGTCTCTGGTTGGCGGTCTCGTCATGGCTCACCGTGTCCGTTTGGGTGGTGATGGCGGGCGACAGATGTGTATGGTGGGTGACGATGGTCGAGACTGTCCGTGCGCCCTGACGTGTGTGTTCGTCCCGTCCGCCGAAGCTCCAAATCTTCTCCGACTCTGCCATCACGACGACCATTCACTCCTCCGCCATCCTCCCCATCCCCGCCATCTAGAGGCAGCCCACCATGCTGCGCGCCTCGATTGTCCGGGCCCGCCCAGTGGCACAGCCATTGGCCCGCGCCGCCCGCCCGCAATGGCTCGCCGCGAGACGCTTCTACGCCGACGACAAGAAGAGCCTGGGCGAGACGGCCGTCCCCAACCCAGCACCCACAACGGAGCCTTCACTGCGCTCATCCCCTAGTGACGCTACTATTTCACCCTCAGACGTCCCCAAGCCCCCGCCCGCCCCGGACAGCTCCATCGCCGCCGCCGCCAGCCCATCGCGTGACGCTCCCACCACCCAACCCAAGACGACGCCGCCCACCGGCTCCGGCTCGGCCAGCGTTGCGCCTGACCCCGTCCAGCCCAAGCCCAAGAAGAAGAGACGAATCCTCCGCAAGCTGCTCCTCCGTCTCGCTATCCTCTCGGCCCTGGGCTATGCCGGCGGTGTCTGGTACTCTCTCGTTTCGGACAACTTCCACGACTTCTTCACCGAGTACGTTCCCTATGGAGAGGACGCCGTGGCCTACTTTGAGGAGCGCGAGTTCAGGAAGCGTTTCCCCGGCCGTGCGGGCGACCCCCGGCTACACCCCCAGATTTCGGGCGAGAACAAGGTCACCATCCCCGGTAGGAGTGGCTTGACTGCCCGTCCCGTCAAGGAGAACAGCAGCGACCTTGGCGGCCAGGGCCCACACCTGAGTGCCCTTGCCGACAACAACAAGGTGGACAAGACCGAATCGAGCGGACAGCAGCCCAAGGTCTCGTCGGTAGAGAAGAAGCCAGCCCCTGCCCCAGTCAAGGAGGAGGCTTCAACCAAGGCCATTGCCCCGCTCGACCACCTCAGCGTCCCCGCTGCTACCGAGCCCGTTGTCCAGGATGTGGTCAAGATTGTCAATGACATCATCACCGTCGTTAACGCAGACACAGCCAACGGTGGAAAGTACAACTCGACTCTCGATAAGGCCAAGGGCGACCTAGCTAAGGTCGTTGCCGACATCAACCTGTTGAAGGAAACTCTTGAGAAGCAGTCCGAGGAGAAGGTCAAGGCCGCCCACGCCGAATTTGAGCAGGCTGCCAAGGAGCTCGTCCAGCGTCTCGACCACCAGATGCAGGCCCAGGAGGCCCAGTTCAAGGAAGAGTTTGAGAATGAGCGGGAACGTCTATCGCAGGGCTACAGGGAGCGGCTCCAGTCTGAGCTGCAGGTGGCCCAAAAGGTGTACGAGCAGAAACTCAAGAACCAGCTCCTCGAGCAGAGCATCAACATGCAAAAGGCATTTACCGCCACTGTCAAGGAACGTGTTGAGGCCGAGCGTCAAGGTCGCCTCGGCAAGCTGAACGAGCTTTCGTCTTCAGTGCACGAGCTTGAGAGGCTGACTGCCGAGTGGAACAGCGTCATTGAAGCCAACCTCAAGACACAACATCTCGTCGTGGCCGTCGAGGCTGTCAGGTCTGCCCTCGAGTCCCAGACCGTCCCCAAGCCCTTTGTCACCGAGCTGGCTGCTCTCAAGGAAATCGCCGAGGACGATCCTGTGGTCAGCGCCGCCATTGCCAGCATCAACCCCGCCGCCTATCAACGCGGCATTCCCAGCTCAGCACTCCTGATTGATCGCTTCCGTCGCGTTGCCTCTGAAGTCAGGAAAGCTGCTCTTCTCCCCGAAGACGCGGGTGTCGCCTCCCACCTCGCCTCTCTGGCCATGTCCAAGGTTCTATTCAAGAAGTCTGGTCTTGCTGTTGGTGGTGATGTAGAGGCAACCCTCGCACGCACAGAGGTTCTTCTCGAAGAGGGCGACCTCGATGCTGCCGCACGAGAAATGAACAGTTTGCAAGGATGGGCAAAGGTGCTCAGCAAAGACTGGCTGAGCGAGTGCAGGAGAGTGCTCGAGGTCAAGCAGGCCCTAGACGTAATTGCCACTGAGGCGCGCCTGAACAGCCTGCTCATTGATTAAGAGCTGTTTCTTGATGTTTTTCCTCAGCCTTTTGATGTGTGTCCGTGTATGTCCCTAGATTTAGCCATAGACTAGGCGATATCGGGTCTATTTTTTTCTTCGTTGTACTCTTCATAGCCGGTACTGTAGCTTGTACGAGTAGCCCAAGAAAACATTTTGATGTCCGCGTGATTTGACCGGGATACTGTAGGTGTTGGCAGAGTTTGTGATGTTCACTTTCACCCTCATATATGGGTGGATTGCGTCGTTTGCTTAGTGTCGACTCACCATGTTCCACATAGCGCTCACTATCTAGTCGATTGCATCATGTACATATACCAGCAGATACCTCCTTTCACCATCAAGCAATCCTCTTGCCCGTGGTCGGGTGGGCTCCTAGCACAACACCAAGTGGTAGTCAAGGACTAACATACAGGCCCTACGCACTAACACACAGCGCATAAAAGGCTACCACTTGGTGTCTTATATGGGTTGCTAAGCTAGGAGGGCGCCTCGTTCAAATCGAGGTGTTGGAGCAACATACCCGGGTAGAGCGTTGCTTGATTTTTTGCATTTTTTTATGTGAAGTGAGGTAAGCATAGCCAGGCCCCTTATTAGCTCTGTTGGAATCAATTAGGACTCGACCTTGAGTCCTACTGATCCGCGACACTGATTGGTCGACACGGGCACTGGTAGAGGCGTTGTCACCGCCTATTGGCCCGTGCGCGCAGGAGCTGTAGATACTCAACACGATAGCAGCTACTAGACAATCAATCCGCTTCCTCACTATAGTATTGCAGCTGCAAGTCGATTCACCCCGTGACACCTTTATCGTGCCAACAAGCTCTATAGTGTCTATTTTTACTATACAATATAAGTCTAGAGATTAATATTTTTTTTTGAGAAATGTTATATCGTTTTCTCTTCTCACTCACGCTTGGAAGAATGGTAGGAGATAGAAGTTAGAATTTGATACTAATCAACCTATATCGCTATGGTTTTGTTAAACTTTTCCTGAATATTAGTACTCCAGTAGATTTCCGTTGGAAAGATCACACGACAAATCATCTTCTTTATGTCACTCTAAAAACGGTAACTATTGGAATCAAGATTATTTATTTATCAAACTACGAACCCATCTTCCTTCATGCCAACGAAGTACCCACCAACCACGTAACATCGCTGTTGAAGGAGCCAGTAGCATCAAACGTCTGAACACCGCCATTGCTGGCCACATAGCCCACATTGTTGTAGTGCCTAATCCACCTCGTCGGGTATCCCCACGCCCGAATCGAGCTACCCTGACCCGTCAATCCTGCCTGAGGACAGAATGTAGCGTCCTCCTTGAACGCCTTGGAGCCATCGTTTGCATTCAGCTGCAGCGCAAAGTTGTAGTGGCGGATAAAGCTGCCAGCGGTATCCTTGGATTCAAATGAGAAGCAGGCGCTGTTTGCCAAACCAGCACGAACGGTCCAGCTAGCCTGGCGCTTGAGCAGGGCCGTGCTGGAGGAGGAGACGACTTGCGTGTTTACTGTCGACCCCGTGTGCGCAAGGTACCGGTCTGTGTATCCGGATGTGGTGGCGCGGAAGGAGACGGACGAGCCAACTGTGAAGGCTGGACCGCTCGTCATGGAGGTTGTGGCGTACTTTGCAGCAACGATGTTGGCTTGCACGGCGTTCTCGGTGGCGTCGCTGGGGTAGCCGTAGGTCATTACACCTTCGTAGAATGTACCCTGGGCTCCGTGGCTGTTGTCGCCGCCGATTCCAAGAATAATGGCGCCCTCTTTGCTCATGGGGTTGTACCCACTTGCGTTGGGGCGGGCGCCGTCGTAAAAGGTCGAGAGGGACCCGGAGGCAGCGTTACCGCCGCGGATGGCCCAATGGTTCTTCTCGCCCTTGACAATGGTTGTCAAGAAGCGGTGCGAAATAGATGGATCCGCAGGGTTGTTCTTGGGGTTGGCACCGGAAAACAGGCCGTTTTCTAGGTCAGCCATGATCCAGGGGCCGCTGCCGGCTCCACTGCCCCAGACAGTGTTGTCACCAAAGTAAATGGCTTCCATGTGGCCGTTACCTATATTGATGTTCGTGAGCTGTCTCTAATGCTGTATTGTTATCCACTGCTTACCAGTATCTTTGCTGTTGGTCTCAGCGTTGCCATAATCAAAGCAGCAGTCGCCATTGTAGTGTGTACCATCGAGGATAGCGTACATGCCTTCTGGCTGATCACCAATGGCTGAACCGCTCACTTGGTTATTTCGGTATCCAGTGCCTGGAGAGATGAAGACACCATATGCCTTCTGGCCGTTCAGTGTAACAGGAGCACCGATAGCACTTGCCAGGTTATCGTAACCGTTTACATCTGGACCCGCGAAACCACCTGGAGGAGCCTGGGTAAGAGAGTTCCCTTTGCCGGATTGATCGTAGATGACGGTGATAAGGCAAGTCGTACTGGCGCAGAACTTGTCTTGGGCGGCCGCATTGGCAACACCGCCAGCTGACAGCGGAGCAATGTCGGTTTTGGCACCGTCGGAGCCACGTTGAACTTGGTACAGTGGTCCGCTATAGGAATTGTAAAGAGCTCGGGTAGTGCTATGTGCCGCAATGCATGGCGTGCCGCCACTGGCGTAGATGTCGCAAGGTCCCGCGGCAACCAGAGAACCGGTGGCTGCAAGGCCTAGGGCAACGAGGCCTGATCGTGAAGACATGTCTGATAGTTATCAAGGTCAGAGGAAGACTTGTCCTGTACCTTCTTCATCTACAGCGAGGTGCATGATAGCTATTTATGTAAATTGCCTTGATGGTATTTGCATTCTCTTCATTTAACAGCGTCATATTTGTCCGATGACGAAGTCGGAAATAGCCACCGTCGAGGCTGCAGCAACAGCATTTTCCCTCCAACAGCAGCCTTGCCCGAGCCTCCGTCAGGACTAAGCTGTCCTTTGGCCAGGAGACCAACTTCATCGTGACCTGGTTTTCCCAGGCACGTCGATAGTATTGATGCGGGGATGGTAGGGGCATGCATCATAGCGCCGGAAGAATAAGCTTCGCCGAGCCACGATTGGTAGGTATAAGACTTGGTCAAGTCGGAGCTTAGTGATGTGCATCGGCCATAGGATATCCCGATGTGTATTTTAGCTCTCCAATGAGCTGCTGGGAACTTGGTATAGGATTGCGATTCCAGCCAATCAACTGACCCTCTCAAAATGCCCTATGAAAACTGTCTTTACCAAATTTGGTAGGCGCTCTGATCGGGACAAAAGCCCTGGCTAGCATTCGTCAGCCACGGGGTACATGATGCCGTAAAGACTACCGCTTTGGCAGATTCCACCAGTCGTATTGGCTGGATAGTCAGGTACCAGCTGGACTAAAGATCGCAATACGAAAGCTTGTGAGCCTCACCCGGATATTCCAGACCAGCAAAGGTCAAGTCTCCAAACTTAAAAAAGTCCGACCACGCGCTACTAAGTCACACAGGCCTGCCTCAACGTCAGCTTAGACAGCAGCAACACGTTCATGCTATTCTGCGCCGTATCCACTCGAAATACGGGATGCCAATAATGCTATATGTGACACGTGATGGTGCTCCACACCCGCTAGTCATCTACTAGTGTCATACAAACGGTATTGCGCCCCTTACCTGAATTAGCAGCTGCTGTGGCTGAAATGCCGAGAAACTTGTATTTACATACGGAGTATGTCCCCCTTTAGTACCTTGCCAGAAAGCCAGACGGAGAAGAGCATACCTCATTATGTCTGCAATGGCCGACATTTAGCCGGCATGGAGCAGCGCGCGCCGCCCCCGGATGCACATTGCCGCCATCGATCTGAGAGTGCTGCGCGGTGGAGTCAGTCGTGCACTGTACATTGTGGAGGATCTACTGGACAGGATGCACGTGCCTGAGTTTCTGTCTTGTGCGGCGCACGTCTTATGCATCATTGATGTGCTTGATACCTGCCTGCATATCCTTTGGGAAGCACCCCGTCCACGCCTCGACACTATTTGAACAAAACATTGAACCGAAATATGGCTTTTATCCCAACTCTCACAACAAACTTGGCCCACTGAAGCTGTCATGCTCTCGTCAGCTTCGTGTTCGGGAAAACGACTCCATACCGAACAAAAAAAAGATAATAATAACAAGGTTATCATGATGTAGGCGGAACGTGTACCGAAAACATTCCCTACACTGTTTCATCGAGGCATGTCTTCGGTCATTAATACGTATATATTTGTCTATTCTATTTGCTACTGATCCAGTCAGAAATCCTCCCAGCCTCTCACCGGTAATCACCAGCTGGTGCTGGCCTCAGCGCCGGTAATGGCGGTAATGGCATGTGATTCTCATGCAGGATTCCGTAGCGCTCGGAAAGTGAATGGCGTGATGATACAGGCTCGCTCTTCAGCTCCACCTGGCTCGTCAACGTAATCGTCAGTTTTTGCTCTTTCTTAACTGCCGACAGACCTGGCAACATCTTGTGGAGTAAACGCGCGATTCCACGCTTCGGCTTGTCTTCGTAATTCGGCTGTGCCCCTGCCCTGCCTCTTTCTAAATCGCCCTCTGTCGCTGCTGTTGCCCCGTCCGTCCAGTTTTTCATCTCATAGCTGTGCCCTTTGTCATTGATGAGCTCCGGCGCACTCTGCGGGGCGGCAGATTTGCGTTTCGACGTGAACGTTGCTGATTGACCGGGTGTGAGCGTCTTGGAAGTGTGAAGGGACGACCGTTTGAAAGATATACCTCCGGTGAGTACTGAAGAGAGACTGAAGGGTATCTTCGCGAGCAGCGGTTTGAGAACAGGAGCCGACGCGCAAATCTATTCTGGGTCAGCATGATACCAAACCTTGGTCGCATGTACTCACTACTCCCAGATCAATCTCCACGGCAGCTGCAATCCACAGTGGATAGGCGTACCATGTTTGGTCGTATTCGTTGAACAGGCTTCGGTAGATGTACCAGGTTCGCACGACTCCCGCAGCAGTGACCAAAATACCCATGCCAAAGAGAAGAGCAACAGCCAAGCGTTGTCGAAGAGGCATTTGCAGCTGGACATGTCAGTGTTCTGTGTATTGTCAGGATGAAAAGGAGCGACTTACACTCAAAACCAGAGGGATGGGTGTTACTGTGGTGAGCAGATCGGCAACACAATTAATGATCCCACAGACCAGCGTCGCAACCGCTTCGTCCATACAACTGTCCGCTGGCGCACCAATGGTCCAGTAATTACTAACAGGTGTGCACATGAACGTAGCGATGAAGGTAAATGATATAAAAATGCCAACCGTGTAAGCAACGTTGAAGTGGACCAGCCACCTGAACCATCTAAAACGAGCATAATCATCAGTATGTGTCTGTCATATGCAAAGCATGGCGCAGCGCAAACTTACGATTTACCCGAATCGGAGACCAGACGGTAATAGAAACAATGTAGAGAGAGCCTGGTAAATGTTGCTGCTGCTGTAAAGACAACTTTGGCTGTCATGGCGATTTTCGATGTCGGAACGAACATGGAAAAGGGTATGTCCCAGACATGTCTACAATCCTCGCGTTAGATATTGCTTTGACGGGGTTTGATCAGGTATATAACCCACCTGTTCCATCCGTACGACTGGTTGGCTAACAGAACAACAGTGGTGAGGCCCACTGTGAATAGCTACGAAGTGTTAGTCAAAACGCAAGAAACAAAGGGAAAGCGACTTGCCAGAGCCAACAAGATGAAGACGTCGTCAATGCCAAACCATCTTTTGATTACAATTCGGGTATACAGCCGCGCCGCTACCGTCAGTACGGTGAGTGATATGCATATGGCGTTGACGATGATGAGTGCCGGGCCCCGTGTGACGGGGTTCTCGTAATTGGGGGTCGGCCAGCTCAGGATGACCGACAATGGCGGCAGTTGCATTCTGAATTATCGAGGACCTGCTCGGACGTGCATGCAAGGCATGCAAGCAGAGTGGTACCTGTGGGCTGCGATATACGAACCGGATCGACTGCGGAGAAGGAGACGAGATCAGAAGGAGTGGGAGAAGCCGGGATCTAGCCCGCGATAATATGTTGGCGGGCTGGCCGGCCGGGTTTCACACATGGCAGATGGATCCACACTGTTAGCTGCGGCGAGCAACCGAGCACTGACCGGAGCCCGGGCGATAGTGTCGACTTGGACGGGCAATCCACATGGTTGAGGAAACCTCTCCACATGGCGTCCGGCTAGACTACGCGAAGAAGCATCTGCACAGTCATGTCACCATGTGCGCGTAGGCGGATGCGGTCCATTGTCGTGCTGTCGTGCTGTCGAAGTTGCTGTTGAAGTTGCTGTCTCAATCCGCGATACCTGCCACAACTACAATGCCAAGAAGGAAATAGAAGGTGTTCCGTCTACGTGAGCTACCCTGTCCGTGCCGCGTCAGGCGATTATGTCCATCATATCGATGAGCAAGCATCCAGTCTCATTTGGGTATTCCGGTTAGTGCGTGTCAAGCTCTAGTCACTGTTGCTTAATGTCGGGGCGAGGTGCAGATAGCGCGGGCACGAGGTTGAGTCGTAGATTCAATCACCGGCAAAATGCGGCGAAGCCATCGGAGAGTTTGAGACTGCGGGGGCTGAAAGCATGTAGCGTTTGTTCCAAAACGCTCACTTGTCAAAGTAATGGCGCAGAGAATGCGATGGCGGCCATGTGCGCGGCCATGGCACGTCGTATCCTGCCAAGCCGCCAGCGTTGGATCGGTCGCGCGCTAAATTCGGCTAAACGGAGCCCTGCAGCGATCCTGGAAGAATGCACCCCAATCAAATCCGCCCTACCCAAACGTTAAAATTGTTCCCAAACCTTAAACCCAAGGAACCGCTCGACCTGTCTGCTCTTTGGCTCTCGTCGGGTTCCTCTGTCAGCCGCGATCCAACCATCCGGATACATGACAAACTTTATGGCCTCTGCCCTTGGGAACAGCTGCTCCCAACGTGTCTGTCGACGCCATTGTTCTGGTCCATCGGAACATTCTCCGTCTGGCCTGGAAATGCTCATCCGGGTATCTGGTCGAAGTTCCAACAGGCTGTTCCCCAGCATGTTACAATACCGCGGATCAATTACTACTTAAGGAAACAGTCGGTGTGTGAATGTTCAGATGAGGCATCTCTACATGACATTCCACCTCTTGGCTGCTGCTGTTCTCGGCTTGAGCAGAGACATCACTGTACGCAAGCGGTATATTTCCCGTTTGGCCCAAGAGTTCTCAGCCTAGTGTTGACTCGAATTCGTGCCTTTAGGAGGCAAGGCACCGGTAGCATGTCACTAGTCGCAACACTCAAAAGCCTCCGACGCTATATTAGAACTGTGGCGCCCTAAGCACGGCATCCAACCTGCGTTTTGAAACAAATGGATTTGTAGCCTTACCTGAGACCTCCAGAATGGGGATTGTGGCACATTTCGTTTGTGCAACCGTCAAGCCATGCAAGTCCGAACACGTTGTGGCGTCGTCGTCGTCGTCGTCGTCGACGGACCGTTCAAACATATTCCAGCTCGCTGGTAGATAGTTCGCAGCGCCGCAACGGATAAGCCACAGACTCGATGGCGGAAGCTTGCTTCCTATGTTTGTATGTAATCTGTCTGTCGCGTTGCTCACTATCCGCCATATCTCCCATATCTGGCTACCCCTTGCCAAGTGCGAAAAATACATGGCGGTTCAAACAAACCGCCCAACACAAGTCCCTGCCTCAGTGCAGACATGTCCGGCGCCAGGTCCTGGTCTACACCATTGTTTTGGATGGTGGCTGGTTTATTTGTAAGTATCACAGTGTGACACTATAAAGCGTGCAGAAAATTTGAACTCTAGCCCCTTTTGTAACGCCTGGGCTGAACGAGCAGCATCTCAGGCATCCACAGAAGCGACTTGATTGATGGCGTGCGCGGGCACCAACACTAGCTCGCGGTAAAACAGCGGCACTTTCTCGAGATGAATCCAAGTTCCAACACCACTGTGATCAAAGCTTACCACCCGTGTCCAATCTCCTAAAATCTGCTCCAGGGTCTCCGACGTACAGAATGATTGCGATCAGCTGCGGAAGAGGGCAAGGCGAGTGGATCTACTAATTGATAATTGTAGGATCAATCCTCATGCATTTCCCCACTGGCTGATGCACAGATGTGAGCCATGGCAGACTCGTGCGCGCGGCTCTATCGATCCACTTGTGACCGGGAACTTCCTAGCTCGGCATTGACCGATCTAGCTAAAGGCCTGCAGACCCTGTTTGGAACATAGTCTAGCATGCATGTATCCGATGAGAAAGACGGCGCGTGGACAATCTGTCAAAAATGATGTGACAAAATGTGTAGCAAGAAATCATTATCTGGTTTTACATGAGGAAGATAAGATGAGATGTTTACGAAAATGCACCATCCGACGACCCCCAAATATATCGACGGAGAATTTACCCACTGATCGGTACATGCAAGTCATGCCGCCCTGGGCACGATCTCGTCGGCAAAGGCCCCACCCGCGCTCCGCACTCGATCGAGTAAGTGGCTTGTTGTCTCCGAGGAGGAATGTAAACTAGATTATCAGCGAACAGTCTGGATCGAAGTCTGTCTTCAGTTTGCATGTGACAGGGAGCTTAGCTCTTATGAGAACAGGTTGATGGATATGGTAGTCCATTGATTTCTCCTGTGTTCGTAGTTGAATTTCGCATTACGTGTTTATGACCAGCAAGGAGATTTTCTCTATGAAAGTGTCTGTGGTCATTGCTCTTTACTCTTGTTCTCCCAGCTTTCTAAATGGCACTATCCTACTCTGACCTAAAACTGAGGACTCGACAGTAGAATCGGTGCATATTCGTCGACAGCCATAAAAAACCGAGGACCTGAAAATGACAATGGCTCCTCTCGGTTGGAATTCACCTAAACACTTCATATAATGTCAAGTCCGGCAGACTAACCTGGTGAAAAGGGGATAAACACACAAGTCATCAACGCAAAGTCTCTCTTAGGAGTGTTCCGAAAACATCTAAACATTAACCTTTCTTATCTATCGCAGAGAAAACCCGATAACGTAATAGAAAAAAGAGGTTATTATACTTCAGGTACCAGATGCACTAGCATACAGTTTTCCAGAGGCACCATCAGTATCACCTATTTCATGTCATCTTTCTCTGCATAATCCCCAGCGACTAGACACGATATGACAGATATCGCATTCTATAGCTTGGTATGCGCGATCATTGGATAAATGACATTGAATACCATATTTCATTGCTGCAAGACGTAGCATGAATTCTGTTCCGATAGTTAACTCAAGTACTACTGTCTGTTTTTGCGGATTTGAACCGTACTCTCCATTGCATGCGTTTCCTCATTCAGTCCCCTGGAGCCAATACAGGACCGCACTGATAATTCGCGTACCATGGTTATTCCCACGATGGCTGGTAAGATCATCACAGTGGTAGCATCTGACTGTAGAAATATCCCTGTACAACTCAATGCTATCACAAGGAGCAAAATCTACCACAGTCCTGATACTACGCTAGTCGCTGTATGCTGCTTAGAGTATGAGCGTCAATCACATAGTAGGAAATAGCAGTGCCTAAAAAGTACAAATGTCAAATATCGATCACGTGCTCGACATCTCAGATATGGTATGAGTAAATGCATATTCAAAGTCAAACAATATTCAGAGCCCGTCTATCCCTAGAATACTACATGCACATCGTTCCATCATGCCATTCCTCTCAAACAACCCGCTTACATCTTATCCGCCATGCCCTCACCCCCCATCCACACAATATACTGCTCAATGCTCTTCTGCATGGCATCCGTCGACTTCTCAATCAGACCCGTCAGAGGTGTCGTAGCTGCCTGCTCCCTCATCACCTGGAGGTAATCATCGTTGAAGCCGTCGTTGATGTTCATCTTGGCAACACCGCACTCGATACACTCGCGCAGTAGCTTCTCTTGGAAGTACTCCTTGCCCGCACCGTGGAGCACCAGACTGACCCGGTCGCCTACTTTGGCATGCACGCGCTTCAGGCGCTCGTAGTCGAGTTGCGGTCCCTTGGGGCCGTATTTGCCGTGGACGTTACCAAAGGCAGGGGCGAGCCAGTTGATTCCTGTGGCGACAAACTCCTCAGCTTGCTCCGGAGTGGTCAGAATGGCCTCGAGACCCATCTCGCTCAGGTCGCCTACGCCGTCTTCGCCGCCGTCGATGCGTCCGGGCTCTGCTTCGGTGATGATGCCGCGCTCGTTGCAGTACTTGACGAGCTCCGCCGTCTTTTCTAGGTTATCATCGTAGTGGCTCATGTCGACCATGATGCCGTCGAAGCCGTTTTTCAGGTTCGCGGCCTTCTTCACGATCTCGGGCGTTTGGGCGTGGTCCATGTGCAGTGCAATGGGAACGCTAGCGTTGTCGGCTGCTTCGCGGGCGGCATGGACAAGAATCCCATCCGCGTACTGTACAGCCCATGGGAAGAGCTGGATGATGAGAGGAGCGCGCTTAGCTTCTGCTGCGCGAACAGACGCGAGAATGCCTTCAACATTGTAGCAGCATGTTGCGCAGATGGCGTACTTGTTTGCTGCAGCGTGGGCAACGAGCTTGACGGCTTTGTTTTGTGAGAGATCGGGCGCCATGACGAGGGTGAAGATGACAGAAACAATGAGAAAGGGGAGAGGAAGTTCACCGTGGGGTCGAGCTGGTGATACCTTTCCCCTCGTAGTTCCGGCTGCACTTCCGACGTTCCGAACACCCTGTCACGGCGGGGTTGTCGGCAATTGACTGGCTTCCCCAGCGGCGCAAACTCCGAGTCCTCGGCCCGTTGGCCGGTCAGTTACTGACATTTTCCGATTATTTCATAGGGCATGCTTGCCGCGGCTTTTGCAACATTGCTACAGGTATTTTGCTTGCTGTGGTGCCGTAGTGTCAGCTTTGAGCAATCAATAATCGTGCAACATTGTCGAGACTGGTGCAGCCGAACACGCTTGTGATCATATAGCGCAATCTAAAATGCCGTTTCGTGACTAGTAGCTGCAGGGTCACAGAGAATGCGAACCCAGACTCTGCATGCAGAAGAGAAATTTGGCGAAGTCGAAATGGCATGAATTACAAGGTGATGTCGATGATCGTGACGTCATGTCGCTTCTAGACCACTGCCTATACGCTGATTCATTCAGACTTCAGCGGCCTAAACTCATAAACATACAACAAGAAAGTAACGCTGGCAACCCGTAGACTACTCTTCCATCTTATCTCCACCATTGACCATCCCGGCATTCCCCTCTCCGAGATGCTTTAATAGCCAGCTCCTCTTGAAGTAGGTGTTTGGATGAACGATGGTATCCAGATCGTTGTTACTCCAACTGCCTTCATCCTTTACTTTTTTGATTTCCTTCTTATGACTCCATTCAAAAACACGATTGCATGCAACGTGGTACCTCTGCTTTACCACATCTTCTTTGACTGTCTTGAGAATATCGCGGTCATTGACACCCACACGTTGGAGAAGTGTAAGAAGGTTGTCCGGGGTAAATGTGCGGTATGGACAGCCGTGTGACTGTCCAGGCCCAGGAAGCGGTTCCGTCAGAAGTTTTTGGCACGAGTAAGGGGTGTATCCGCGACCACGACGGTTTGCATCGCCACCTACGTCGCCGTACGCGTGGCGAATGTTGTACTTGTATTCTTTTTGGAACTTTTCGTCTGTTATCAGCTTGAAGCTTCGCCTCCAGAATACGAGACATTCGTCCAAGCTCAAGCCTATGCCTTTGAGGAAGAGAGTGTATTGTAGACGGCCATAATGCTTAAGATGTGAGTTTTCCCGCAACGTCATGTGTAGGTTGCGCATGCAGAGCGGGAAATTTTGTGTCAGCATATCGATGCTATTGGCGGTGATTGCAGAGAGGCCGTCAATGTTGGCATCTGAGGAAGAATACTCGGCGTCTGGCGTCGTGAACGAGCGTGAAAGGTGGGCAAGGATTGGAGCGAGGCGGTCGTCTTCGTCGAGGCGAGGAAGTGCTCGTGCTGTGAGCTGTTCGAATGGTCAGCAAGATATTGCGAACATGTATCGTGGATGACATACTGCCAGTGCCTCATCTAATTTCTTCGTGAACTCAGCTACCACCAAACTCATCTGCTCTCGTTGGGGGACATAGGCCATGCCCCTCTTCAACAGCACCTTCCTCTGTCCAACAAGTTCAGGGACTCTTTCCCAGTCCACTTTGAACCAATCCTGATCTTCAGTCTTCTTGATGCCGCTTGCAGCATGCAAATCGTCCTTGAGCTCCCGCTTCTCGTCCTCTTTGACCTCTTCCCACTGAAGGTCTAGACTCTTTACGAAATTTTGTCGTTCTCGCAAATCGTCATCTTTGAACCGCAGAGTGAATAGCATTGTTTCCAGCCGTGAAAACCGTCGCCGGAGGTCTTCTGTTGACGAAAATGCAAGCCGTAGTATGAAGTGCGAGTAGTGGTCCTTGCGCCTCTCTTCTTGCAGTTTCTGGCTTCTCGATGAGTTGGAGTGAAGTGGTAGGTATTTGTCAAGTATGCTCTTCATGTATTCGGCTGTTTCTTCGGGGCTCTTGTTTCGGAAACTGCATGCTTCGAGTTCGGAGAGGACTGCAGTGTTCAGAATCAGCAATTGAATACCTCTATAGGGAAGTTTTGCTGGACGACCTACCCTTCAGTCTGTTGATTGCCCATGTCTCAAACTCATCGAGCGTAATCTCCGCCGTGGGTGGCAACACGTAGAAATTGAGCCGGTGTTCGTAGTCTTGTTGCTGGAATTCGGCTTTGGCAAATTGTCTTTTCTTGTAGTCGAGATTCGCGCGGCGCTTGGGATCAATTCGGGAGTGATCGTGGCGGATCATGATGTGCTGGTTGATGTGCTGCTGTTGCTGTGCTGCTCTTGCGGACGACTTGGGCTACGGGATGGGTTAAAGTGGTGGGCGCGGTCGCGTCGACGCGTGAAGCCGCACTAACCTAATGAGGCACACGCGCACCTCGCAACCCCGACATGGTGCTCCAGTCTACATCTCAACGCGAACAGCTTTACAATATCCCCTGAAGACTGAACTGTCTCCTATAGTCAATAGTATAGATATGTGTGATTGGCACATACAGCAACAGATCCGTCCTTCTCATTTTCAGAGTGGGTCACGTGATGAAAGCGCAGCTGAGACCAGGGAATTGGCTTAACACTATCGAACATGATGTATTCTTATATGTCTATTCTTTAACATTATGTTACATACGACCATAGAACTCTGAATTCTAGGAAACCCGTCCGATCTTCCCTATATAAGCAGAGTATCGGCGGATTAGTAGTCAGGTGGGTGACCACTGGCGAATCCCCGCTGTCGTATGTTTTTGATTTTTGCATAATTTTTTGCTGAATGGACCCATCTTCCGAAGGTAGTGATGAACGAGGTGGGACGCCAGCTTGTCTCTCCCACGGCTGGTAAAACTGGAAAGTCACAACTAGCCCACCTACAAGGACACGCTATCTTGCATAAGAAATAGTAGTAGTAGCTGTGACAACTACATCTACTTTTTAGAGTTGTAGCTACTTTGTATACTGGACAATAGATTACTGTGACAAATACAGCTACTTTTAAAAGGAGAGTAGGCTTGTAGGGTGCCAGTTTCCAGCTTCACCAGTTATGGGAGGGGTTGTACCTTTTGTGCATTGTTGGGTCTCGCAAAATCTATCAATTCCATGTGATCTAATCTACGTCTGGTGCGAGTGTATCAAAGTCTATGCAACACAAACTTGTTGACTACACCAATCACTCAACCCAACAGGTCGCCCAGGGCATTGACGTAGGCCATAGGGACTGTGGGTGCGCCCTCGGCGAGAAAGTCTTCCTTCTTGCTGACGCCGGTGAGCACAGCGAGGGTGCCTCCCAGCTTGCCATCGATGCCAAACTGGATGTCGGTGTTGAGGCGGTCGCCTACCATGCAGGTTCTGCTGCGGTCGAATTTGAATTTGCCCTCTACCGCGTCCATCATAGCCTGGCTTGGTTTGCCGAGAGAGAGGGGTGCCCTTCCGATTGCTCGCTCGAGCGCGGCTCCAGATGCACCTGCGCCTGGGAACAGCGTACGCGACATGGGCAGCGTGCTGTCAATGTTGGTCGCCAGGTAGATGGCGCCACGCTGCAGGTACTGGAAGGCAATTGCCGTCTTGAGGTAGTTGGAGTGGAAGTCTAGGCCACTGAGCACGATGCCGACATCTGGGTCGAGCAGGGTCCCGTCGGCAATGGCATCGAAATCCTCCGGGTTGCGAATATCGCGGCGGTAGGCGGGATCGGTACCACCAATGTAGGGAACGCCCTCAGCCTCGAGCTCTTGCTCCACACCCGACTCGCCGAGCACAAACACCTTGTTCTTCGGCGCAGGCAATTTGAGGATGCGAGCAATGTACACGGCAGCGCTGTACGATGAGCCAAAGACTTCGTCCTGGGAGACGTTTAGCTGGCGACAATGCACTCGAGCCACACATACGTACCACTTCAGCGGGGATGCCTAGTTTGTCAAACTTCTTCTTGTAGTCTGCACGTGACTTTGTGCTATTGTTTGTGACAAAGACCAGCTGCTTCCCTAGAAGGTCTAACTTAGCTTATTTTAACCCCCAGAAATGGACAAAAGATGATTACCTTTACTCCTCAGCATCTGAATCGTCTCCGGTATCTTGTCGTAGATGTGGTCGCCGGACCAGAGGACGCCTATCCTTTGTCAGAATCAGCAAGCCGCCCCAGGGTACAGGACAGTGCAGCGGAGCCGTTGGCAGGTAACTCGATGCCGTGATTGGCTAGGCACGTACCGTCGCAATCGAAGAGAAAGACCTGTGAGTTTGGGTGAGCTGGAGTTCACAGGTGGGGTACCTGTCAACATACGTCAAATCTGTCGAGGAAGCTGTCTATGGCGGCCTTGTCGCCGGAGAGAAACTGAGGGGTAGCCATCATGGTCCTAGTTCAGTGTAGGCTCAGGGTTGTATATAAAAACCCCGCGGTATCTGACAGGGAGCGTTCTGATGAAAGAAGGCAATGGTGGGGTGCTGACGTGGACCCTGCACTTTGCGGACCGAACCGACAGTGCCGACGGCTACCAAGGGACGTACTGCCTATTTTGTTTTATATTTTCACATATATATTCGTATCTACATGGTTCCCTGCGAATCCGTATCCCCTCACAATCTAGATCGATCGAGTCAATCGACAATAATCTTCTTCTCCAGCTCCTCGTAATTCTCAAAAAAGCTGTCAAACAGGTTCACTGCATGCTCGACGTCATGCGCACCACCCGTCTCACGGATGCTGTGCATGCTGAGCTGAGGGTTGCCTAGATCGAGGGTACGAGCACCCATGGCTGCCGACAGCATGGGTCCGATGGTGCTGCCGCAGGACGAGTCATTGCGGACTACGAAAAGCTGCAGTGGAACACCTTCCCTAGTCGACGACATACTGTAAGAAGCAGGTTTCGCGCGACGTGCTGCCTCCTGCAGCAGGACAATGCCTGGTGAGTTGGTGGCATATCGGGCGTTTGCGTTGATCTTGATCACAGTTCCCTTGTTCATCTCGGGTCGGTGCTGCGACTCGTATTTGGCGGGGTAGTTGGGGTGTACTGAGTGAGCCATGTCGGCAGACACCAGGAAAGACGTGGCGAGGGTCTGCTCATACGCCGTGGCAGTGTCGGCCTCGACCTTGTCGTAGGACTTGTCAGAGTTGCTCTCCGAACCTGGCAGGACGGACAAGCGGCGGATAACAGCAGGCAAGAGATTAGAGTCGGCTCCCTGGGCGGTCTGCGAGCCGATCTCCTCGTGGTCAAAGCATGCAATGAGTCGGATAATGGAATCCTTCTCCAGTGCCGACGAAGAAGACAAGCTCTTGATGAGTCCCTCGACACTGCAGTAGGTCATCATCAGGTTGTCGAGGCGCGGAGAGAAGATAAGTTCGTTATTCAGGCCTCCGATAACTGACTTCTGTGTGTCGTACAGGACCATCTCAAAGTCGACAATGTCACTGGCCTCTGCGCCTGCCTCCTCAGCGATGATGTCGACGATATAAGGGTGGTGTCGGGCGGTCGGGGCGGCAAGGGGCTCCAACGAACCCTCCTTTTCTGTATCCTTGGCCTCGTCCTTTGACTCGTCGGTCTTGCCCTGGCGGTTGAGCTCTGCTGCAACCAGACCGGTGATGGGGAACAGCTGTGTCTCCTTGTTGAACTGGAAGTTCTCTTGGCGGTCCAGGTGAATAGCCAGTGTGGGTATCCTCAGAATAGGTCGATCGACCTTGACCAGGCGCTGCTCAATGTTTCCGTCTTTGGTCCTGACCATGGCCCGACCGGCAATGCTGAGGTCACGGTCGAACCAGGTATGCCAGAGGCCTCCACCGTACGTCTCACAGGCTACCTGGAGGAAGCCGTCGCTCTGCCGCTTAGACACGGGCTTGATGCGCAGACATGGCGAGTCGGTATGTGCGCCAATCATGGCAATGGGGTTTCCTGGCTTCCATTTGTGGCCAATGGCAAAGGCGACGATGGAGGAGGTGTTGCGGGTGAGGTAGTACTTGCCTCCGGGCTGGAGCGTGGGTGCCCAGGAGTCTCGTTCCTTGGGTTCTTGTTAGCAGCTACATAGAAGACAAAGGGAGGGCAGGTGCGGGCTTGCCTTGATCTGCTTGAAGCCGGCCTTCTCTAGACGCTCCTTTGCCGACTTGACGGCGTGGAATGCTGTGCGAGGTCAGCTTATGCCAATGCATACGTCATGGCAATGGTGCATACGTGTGGGCGAGGCATTGACAAAGGAGAGGAAGTCCTCGGCAGCTTGGAGGGAGGGCTTGGAGCTCATGGTTCGTCGGATGGGCAGCAGGCGGAGGGAGAGTCGCAGTGCAGCAGCAGAGGGGGCAGTGGGAGCGAGATGCAGCAATGTGGTTCGAAACTCTGGCGGTGGCACAGCACGCATTGGACCACGGCGTCTCGCAGCAGAGCAGCGGGCGGCGGGCGGTGTGGGGTTGTCGACGAGAGGCGGCGGGACGAGGCGCCGCGCTAGCCCGATCGGGGCACGGCCGCGCTGATTGGCCGAGACGCCTCAACGCGTGCGGGCAGCGAACATCAAAACAGCGACCAGCCAAACATGGCAGCCACGACGTGACGGCGCCTGCCCTCGCGCTCCATCGCGACTACCGTGGCCCGCTGTGCAGAGGGAAGGAGCGCGCCTGGCTGCTGCACCCACGCCTCCAGTCGTCAACACCACGCCGCCGCCCGAGTTGCCCTGCATCCGCCCATCTCTTAGCCTCCCATTCCCGCCCGTCGCTCGTTGCCTGCGCCCGCTCGCTACCGCCGCCGCCGCTCGTTGCTCCCCCAGCCCGCGGCTGTCTAGCATCCAAAGCCCCGACCCCAAACCACAACAAGGTCACCGCAGACACCCCACCCGTTGCGCGCCGACCACAACAATAGCATCCGCCATATTCTTCCGATGCGCACTGATACCCCATAACGTCATCTCCATCTCTTGCACTCGTCTGCACAAAGACGCCTTGTTGTCGCCCACGGACGGCCGCACACCACCAAGGGGCGCCCGTCGTCTACAACAACAAACCGCCCATCACCGCTGCCCGCACGCACTTCACCGCTCCCGCCCTCACCTGCGCTTCACCGGCATCCCTCACCGACAAGCACGCCGCCGCAAATCCGTCGTCTTTGTCGTGTCTCACCCTGCGACGTCTTTGTTACCTTGTTTAGGATACATCAACAACACCCATCAATACACCCACCAGCACATCCATCCAGCTCAGCGCACTCGCCACAATGGCACGAGACGACCCGGGCGACGCTGCTACGGCCAACATACCTGCCCAGGATGACATCGCAACGCCGACACTCATTTCCCCGCCCGAGTCCAAGACGCCGCCCACCGCCTCTCACAAGCGCAGCCAGTCCTTCCCCACCAAGAAGCTCAGTCGCAACTCTGAACCAATAGATGCTGCCGCCTTATCAAGAGCGCTCGGTCATATCGAGCAGGCTGGCCGGGTCAGGGAGCGCACACCAACAGCAAGCCCAAGCCGAAAGCGCCCGCGCATCTATGGCGATAGGTGAGGCTGCAAAGGCCGAGTTGCGCAGACAAGACTTACTGACACTTCTCTCAGATTCATCCCAAACCGTGCAGGTCAAGACCTCCAAGCAAGCTTCAACCTCCTCCACGATGACGCATCACCGGCAACCCCGTCCAAGGCTAGGCGGACTCCCCACAACGAGCTGCATTTCCAGAAGAGTAAGCACAACCAAAAGACTTCATGGAGACTTGGCTGACTTGGACATAGCTGAAGAAGCCAACCGCACATATTCCGCTGTACTCCGTCAAGAAATGTTTGAGGGCTCAGTGCCTCAAGCCCTGCCTCAGAGTCTCTCACCCACCGACAGCGCCAACATGAGGGGTGCCGGACGCTCAAACACTCCTCCAGCCAGGACCACCGCCTCGCTCCCCCCGCCTTCGGGCACTCCCTCTACCCCGCACAAGAATCTCTTCTCTTACTCAGGTCAACCAACTCCTTCGCGAACGCCTTCGAGCCGGCATGGCATACTCAACCTCAATGCTCGATCAGATCTCTACAGCCTGTCCCCTATCAAATACAGCAGTCAGCGCATGCTGCTCAGTCCTCAGCGCCAGGCTCGCGCAGTTTCAAAAGTCCCTTACAAGGTCCTGGACGCACCTGACCTCGCAGACGATTTCTACCTGAATCTAGTCGACTGGGGCAGCCAGAACACCCTCGGAGTAGGCCTCGGATCATGTGTATACATGTGGAATTCGAGTAGTGGTCGCGTCACCAAGCTGTGTGAGCTAGCTGATGATTCGGTCACCAGCGTCAACTGGATACAACGAGTAAGTCTGCCATCGAGTGCCTAAGCTACTAGGGATGCTAACCCAACCAAGGGCTCACATATTGCTGTTGGTACAAATCGCGGCCAGGTGCAGATATGGGATGCACAGACCCAGCGTCGCCTTCGTACCATGACAGGCCACACTGCCCGTGTTGGTGCCCTTGCGTGGAACGAGCACATTCTGACATCCGGATCACGAGACCGCACAATTTATCACCGAGATGTCCGACAGCCCGAGCAGTGGCTCCGCAAGCTGGTCGGCCACAAGCAAGAAGTCTGCGGGTTGAAATGGAACCAAGACGATGGACAGCTCGCCTCTGGAGGCAACGACAACAAGCTTATGGTATGGGAGAAACTCAACGCGGAGCCTACCTTCAAGTGGAGCGAGCACCAAGCAGCTGTCAAGGCGATTGCTTGGAGTCCACACCAGCGTGGCCTGCTGGCTAGTGGGGGTGGAACGGCAGACAGGACTATCAAGTTCTGGAACACCCTCATATCGTCCAACGGACCGTCGGCATCAGCCCTTGCATCCGCTTCCGCTGCCGCATCAGCAGCAGGCACGACCAATATCCCACTCTCGCCCACGGCACCGGCAAATCTCATCAACAGCCTGGATACTGGCAGCCAAGTTTGCAACCTCGCATGGTCCAAAAACAGCAACGAAATTGTGTCAACCCATGGATACAGCCAGAACCAAATCATCGTTTGGAAGTATCCCAGTATGCAGCAGGTAGTTTCGTTGACCGGTCATACTTACCGTGTGCTCTACCTGGCCATGAGCCCAGACGGCCAAGTCATTGTCACGGGCGCTGGCGACGAGACGCTTCGCTTCTGGAATGCTTTCAAGAAGAAGGAGCGCAGCGGAGGCCTGAGCAGCATGGACAATTGGGGCGTTATTCGCTGAATGATTCCATCTGCTCCCGGCTTTCCTTGCTGATCTTGTATTATAGCGACTATTCTCAGACCTTGCGGCAGCACATCCCGACTCGACTCGATGAACAGAACAAGATCTGTTCATTGGTCCAACGCTGGCGTGTCTGTGTAGTCAACACAGCTCGTCACTGCTAAAGTCTCCTGCTGGCAGCGACACACTTAGTCCATCTCCTTGCTTTCTATTTTCGATTTTAGCGGCATCTGCATGGTCACGAGCAATTTTCTCGTCATTTTCTCACGAGCATGGGTGGTGTTTAGGCGTTTAGGTGGCTCGATACCACGGCATTATTATTTTTAGGCGGCGTTCACGATGGCTCAGGGCTATTTGGAAGGCTCGGGCTTGGTGGGGCTATTCAAATCATGAGTGGATGGTAGGGTTTTGCCATCTAGAGGTATCAGGGAAGGTCATCTGGTCGCATCTATGGGCTACAATCGACGGTGGCTTTTTCAGCATTTGCTTCATTGAGCCGATCCTTGGCTGAAGCTGGAGTTCAAGGGCGAATTCCAGCGATTTGCCCGTTGACCAGCATGCCCGTGCTATCCGGGTTGGTCTCTTTTCATGACTACGATTGTATCATAATGGCTTGCAATTCCATGAGAATATATGGTGAAAACTGGCTATCATCCTGATGCGTGCTGAGTTCGTGTGACCGAGTGACAAGCATATACCGAGTCTGTTCTCAAGTTGCAAAAGATTGTGTGAAAACAGCGATCCTATTGAAACATTACACTCGAGACATTATCGAAAGAGAAGTAAGTACTTTTCCTGGTCCTGCCCCAGCATTCTACTATCCTCAAACCACAACGAAATTTTATTCCACCGTAAAGATGACTTTTGTTCTTCTCAGGCAACGAGTTTCGCCATCTGCGCCCACTTCAACCCGGTTCCCATTACTGCGGCCAAACACACACGCCAGCACAGTCGGCCCCACCCTTCTTAGGATCGCAATCATCCATTGGATTATCCACACATATCTGGCCTTTCGTCTTGCACTCCAACCCCATGAGTCCACCACACATCTTGGCCTCGACGCAGATGCCTGCTTCGCCGCCCGCCGGGCCACAGGATTCTGGCTTGAATGGATCCTGGATGCAGATTTGGCCGGATGGACAAGGGGGAAGAGGGGAACCGTAGCCATTGTTACCACCGCATTTTTGGTTCATGTGTTTGGCTTCCGCGCGAGCGGCGAGGGGTGCTGGCGCTGCTTCCATGGTTCTCGTAGTTAAGCCGGAGGTTGAGTTGTCATAGCAGATCTGTATTTTTTTTCGATGGTCAGTGTATCATTTGGGTCTTTCCACTTGTTCCGGTGCTGGGGGATCTCGATTCTGAATCGAAAATAAGAAAGGTTGTCTTACATCGAGTGTAGGTCTTTCACCACCACATTCTTCGTAGCAGAGCTGCTTTGCGTAGTACCTGCAGTAACACCCTGTAGGCCACATCAGGGTGCAGTTAATCTCGGTGCACTTGCAATCGGGGGCAGGTTCTGCTTTGGGGACTTCCGGGGTTGGCAGAGGCGGACAGGTCTGGTACGTAGGTACTTCGCCTCCGCACTTATCGAAGCAGGCTTTTTTTGCATTGTTCTGGCAATGGCATGATTCAGGCCAGGACTGAAGACAGAATGTCTCTTCACATTCACACGTAGGCGGCGGTGCTGCCACATCTGGCTGTGGTTGTGGCTCTGGCACCGCCTCTGGTGCGCGCGCTGTTACGTCCCGAGGAGGACATGTATCGTAGACTGGGACGTCCCCACCACACTGTTCGAAACATGCTCTCTTTGCTTCGTTGGCACAGTAGCAAGAGTCAGGCCATGATTGGGCGCAGAATACGGATTCGCATATGCAAGATGCGATTTCGGCCTCTTGTCTGGGAATCGACATGGCGAGGACGCTGCCGATGAATGGCAGAAGGGACAAGAATAGCTTCATGTTGTAAGAGTAATAGATATATCTCTGCTTGTGAGACAACAGTAGATTGAGGAGGTTGGAGGAGCAAAGTCATGGAGGAGTAGGTGGTTAATCTACAGGGCATACTTATAAATAAAGTTGAGCGGCACCACTTTCATTCTTACTATTCACTGAACAAACACTCTACGAGCCGTCTCACCTCACCCGCCAAGTCGACCGTAATAGCCCCGATTGGCCTATATTAACTAAGCCGAGCCTTTCCCCAGTGCTCAACCTTCATGACCTAATAAAAATGACGTCTAATCACTTTCATCACCATCTTGGCGGACAGCTTCACATGGCTGAGAAATATTTGCAGGCATCTCAATATTTGCTTGCAGGAAATCTTGAACATGCTGTCACCCAAGTAACACGAGACATTCCACATTCTATCCCAAGGTGATGATCAGGGTTAGCTTGCACATGGGTTTTGCTTGGCCTCAGCACTACCGTCTATGAACGAAGGGGATCGAGAACAAAAATGATGCGATCCTTCGTGAGCCGACTTACCCATGTAGGTAAGATTTGCTCGCGGGTATGCGGGTACGGTGTATGCGGTCATGTTGGCTCCCACTGCGGGGCGCTGATCATCCAAGCGACATGTTCGCGTCTAGGCCCCCAGTTCGTACCTACATAGTACACGCCCTGGCCATCTCAATTCATCCTTGGTTCGGTTGCACGGCATGCGGCACTAAAGGGGCGATATCCACAGTGATGAATACGAGACCCTGGTGGCATGGGTATATGTGACACAAAGACGCAAGCCAAATTTTTCTTCAACACGGTTCCATGGCCTGATATGGTGTCGTCACCAAATGGACTCATGACTTTCTTGCACGTGGTGAGGAATGCGGTGGGGTGTTGGGCCCTTCTAGGTTTACTGTGCCAGATTCCTTGGGGCAATCCAGTAGAAGCATGCTGTACAACACGGATGACAAAATGGCGAGAGCGGATACAAGCGGCAAGAAAAATGTAGTAGCCGAGGACACTGGCACCCAGACTATTATCAATCACTGTCGTTACATGGCGTGTTGTTGGTGCTGGCAGACCGCGTGAGACGTAGGTCATGTTGGAAATCCACACTACCCGCTTCGTCTGAATACTCCTCTCCATGTGCAGCCACAGCAAAATTGCTCAGCATGAGTGATGAACTAACGCCAATCGGAGCATGGTGACACCGTCTATTGCAACTCTTAGAAGTGGGGGAACGTCTAGGAAAAAGGAAATGAGTAGGGTTTTCAAACAAGACTCCAGGCTTCACCTATGCTATGCTGAGCTCTGCTTGCTGTGACCCTTTCTTAGGAAAGTGTCAACCTTTAGATCGATGTCCAGGTCCGAAGCAAACGCCAATGTGCTTCCCAAGGGTATATATCTCCAATGCAACCAAAAGTCCTCAAGCCTGGACATAACGCCAAATAATAACATTACCGATTGCGGTCAACATCTTCAGGCTGAGGACGCTGGAAACCGGTACTGCTTCGAACCGCGTCAAATCCACGCCATACCACTGTGGAAACAGATGAAGCCAGCTCCCTCAATGACGAGACAGGACTCCGGTGGGAGTCATCTCCTGGCCAACCGGCCTCTACGTCGTCAACCGGGCGGGGGCTGTTCTGTGACGATCTAGACGTTGGGACAGGTCGCGAAGCTGAAGGTGATGCGTCGCGGCTTTCAGCTGCTTGAGCTTGTGCGCCCTCGGCGCCGGTAGGAAGTTGGGGTGAGCGTGTTGGTCCAGCTGACTGTAGTTGATCATGGCGCCAACTCAATGAACGCACAACGTCGCCTTTGCAAATAGGACATGTTCTCCGGCGGGTGACAAGCCATGGAGTACTACGCACTTTAGACTCAATATTTGGACAGAAACGGCGGGAAACTTACATGCAATCCGCGTGAAACTCGTGACCACACGGTAAGCTCATGACTTGGCTGACGCCATCGACATATTCTTCTAGACAGACAACACATTCTCTTTGACGTCCGCCATAGCGCCTTCTCCAAGCTGCCAGCCCTGATTCGCGTTTTTCCTGTTCGCGATCACGAGGACTGTGCTGGATTGACGTCGAAGCGCCCGGGACATCGGAATCTGATGAAGAACGCGATCGAGAGTCGAGGGACCTGGACCGGGAAGGCAAGGGCTGGAGTAGAGGCGTGGTAGGAGAATCTGCGGGCAGGGTCGCCACAGAAGCCGAGGAAGAATCGCTAATGGTCTGATAGGTCCTGACCGGAAGACGCTCAACGACGGATTTGGGCGCCCTCCACCGTCGGCGTCGTATGCGAGATCGAAGGAGAAGTAGGATATATACAACAGTCAGAGTGACCAACGGGCTGACAACAAGCACAAGAAGAGTGTCGAAGAAAGGACTACTCGAAACACTGGTCGGTGTAAGAGTTACCCAAAGTCCTTTGTGCTGCACTGGTTTGTCACTGTACTGTCCGCCTGTAGGAGACTTGTTTGCAACTGAAGAAGCTGGTGTGGTTGTTGAGTTCGCTGCTTTCTGAGCCTCACTCATAGATGTATGAAGAGGAAGGTCAGGATTTCGCCGATTTTGCTCATCAGTGAGGCTGTCCAGAATTTCTGGGTGCGCTGATGAGGTTGTGGTCTCAGTTTCGATAGGCCTTTCGTCGTTGTCCAAACCCTCCTTCTTTGCCCATTCAAGACTATCACTGCCTGCGGGTGTTTGGCCACCAGCCTCCACTGGATTCTTGCCAGAACCAAGTCTGGAAAATGCCAACAGCGAGTGCCACCAGCTAGGTTCGGAAACCTCAGTTATTCCTTGGCCTACCACCCGGTTATGGTCCTTGTCATGAGTTGCTGCCTTTGCATCTTTCACAGCAGTTTGGGAAGAGTCTTGCGCAGTTCCTGTAAGAAGACCTTCGTTTGGCATGAGAGAAGACAAAAGATGAGCAGTCGTGTGTGATGTGAAGAGAGACGGAATAGTAATGTTGGAGGTGTCTCCTTTGGCATACATTCTCACCAGCGCGCCGCCGCGGACATCATCGCCCACAATGACGGCTTTTCCACCGCGCGACTGTGCCCATTGCACTTTGGCCAAGAAACCACAGCCACCCCGCTTGAGGAGCACAATCTTGCCGGTGATTTCTGCGCTCTCTTGGAGTGACTGGATATCGGCGTGGAGACCTGCTGATTGCGCGCGCGCCTGAGAGCCGCGGGGCTGCAGATAATCGTCGGTACCATCGTCTACTACGACGTCATCGGAGGCGTTGTGGCCGTCTTCGGAAAGGCCGTCTTTTGGAGTGGCGTCTTTGCCCAGAACAGCGCCCATGGGTTTGTGCTTGGTGTTTCTAGTCGACTGTGAAGTACCCATGAATTCATCACCGTCGTCGTGCCAGCCGGGCACGTCGCTGCAGCCCAACTCACCCCCATCACCTATAGTGTCATCGCCAAAGCCGCTGCCGACCCACAGGGCACCGCTTAGACCTTCTTTGGGCAGCAGAGGACCGAAAGCGGCGGGTCGAGCGAGGAAGAAAGTCGAGTTGTCGTCGGTAAGGCTGATGATGGCCGACGGCGGAAACAGCGAGCCTGGCGCGGCAAACGAGAACAAGGCCTTGAAGCCGCCTTGGTTTGAGGTGCCGGATACGTTTCTCTGTTCACCATCTGTGGAGATTGTTGTGACCATGTACAGGAATAATGTGAAGGCGACTAGGCTCATAGAGAGCGACAGCAACAGGCGGAGTGGTCGCATGCTCGCAGTTGGCGGCGGTACGAGGCGGATTGGGAGAGGAAAGCAGCAGAAGGCGCTGGAAAGCTAGTAAAGGAAATTCATGGGCTGAGGTAAGCCAGGCAAGCGTGGTGTGATGGCGGTTGACTGTCACGCGGCGCAGGTTGAGAGGAGGGTCAAGAGGTCAAGAGATCAAGAGGTCAAGGGCGTGCAACGATGGATGACGCGGAGACGGCAGTGGCGGGGACGACAGCACAGGGCAAGCAGACGAGGCGCAACAGGACTGAACAGAACAGAACAGAACAGAAGGAAAGAAAACGGTCGAGGAGAGGATTTGACAGTGGGTTTGACAAGGAAGCCCAGGCAGCTAGTGCAGTGAAGAGCCGAAGAGCAGCGTGTGGTGGGTCGTGGTTAGTGGGCGCCCAACATGATGTCGCCATGGCCGCTTTGGGGCCGCCGTGGAGATCGATGCACGCCAAGCATCCGCCCTCCCCACACTGCAGCCATGTGAAAACACCACCACACGTCACATGTCAGTTCATTGCAAAGCCACCGCATGGGACAGACAACAGCATGTAGCATGTGTATTCTCGTCTGAGCCATACTCGCGCCTGACCCTCATCTACGCCCATCTACGCCCATCTACAGCCTCCGGGACTCTCCCGGCATGGGCTGCTAACACCTCCAGCATACCCCACGGGCTTCACCAAGGGAATGCTGCTCCTAACGGCCGCTCAGAACTGGCCCATGGTTGGCCTTTCTCCGTCTTGCGTCGCGTCTTCCTTTAGAGAGCGTCGGAGCATCAAGATGGCGCACTGTATGGCAAGCACCGTCCTCAAGCCTCGTAGCAACTGCAGGCTCATCACAGCCGCCTGCCCACTCTCTGGCCTATTGTCCATATCATCTGTCTCCTTTCTTATCCCCGTCTCCAGCTTCACGTCTTATTCCTCCAGCGCTTCTTCAGACCACGCCCACAATCATCTTCTACCTTTTCTGCCGCCCTTCTCTCTAGTCTTACCATCACCAGTCCTCTGATACTTGGCTACCAGCTCAGCTTATCAGCTTTTCCTTTTCCTACTGTTCCCTTCGCTCCAACTACCTGTGCTAGCATACGCCAGACGCACCCATCATTATGCCGCGCAGGATGACAGGATACTCATCAGATCCGACCCGCTCCATGGAACAACATCCCCGTGGTTTGGGAAGGCTCTCCGACAATGCTCGCCATCTGTTGATCGCCTTCTTGGGCGAGCTCATTGGCACGTTTCTCTTCTTGTTCTTCGCCTTTGCTGGCACTCAGGTGGCAAACAACCTGCGAAACCTCAATGGCCCGCGACACATGGATATCGCTTCCCTGCTGTACATCTCCCTAGCCTTTGCCTTTTCTCTGGCAGTCAATGTCTGGGTCTTCTTTCGCATCAGTGGGGGCTTGTTCAATCCTGCTGCAGGTTCCATCTTCTTGCTCAGACCTGGACTGTATTGCTGACATGGCCTAGGTGACACTGGCCTTGGCTCTTGTTGGGACAGTCGGCTTGATCAAGGCCGTGCTGCTCATAGTTGCACAGTTACTTGGTGCCATCATCGCCGCTTCCATTGTTTCCGGCCTCTTTCCTGGACCTTTGGCTGTCAACACAGTGCTCAGTAGTGAGACTTCGGTCGTCAGGGGCTTGTTCATTGAGATGTTCCTCACTTTTATGCTTCTCTTCACCATCTTCATGCTGGCAGCAGAGAAGCACAGGGCGACTTTTCTCGCTCCCCTGGTCATTGGGCTTGCACTGTTCATCGCCGAGCTTGCCGGTGTGTACTTCACCGGAGGCTCTTTGAATCCCGCTCGTTCCTTTGGACCTGCCGTCATCACAGGTGTATGGCCGGGTCACCACTGGATCTACTGGCTTGGGCCTCTGCTGGGCGCATTGCTAGCAGCAGGCTTCTACAAGCTGATGAAAGCACTCAACTACTCAACTGCAAGCGTAGATGTAGACAGTGACGGCCTCAAGACGTGCCACGTCGATAGCGGTGACAAGAATCCAATCCGTAACGACAGTGTACACACTGGTATGTCGTCCGGCCCCGCTTTAACATATGATCTCACTTTCCTACAGGCCGCTACGCAACTGATGGAACAGAAGAACAAGACTTTGCGAATCGAGCCACGTTCAGCCGAAGACAATCTGCAGTGTCTCAGAGCCAGTCGATGCCGTCCTTCACGTGGTCCCCAGAGCCGACTCCAGCTTACGTGCCGGCGCTGGACGGCCACCATTCCAACAATACCGGCCATTGCACCGACCGTCAGCGTGACCAGCATCAGCACAGCTCCTCACGCTACGAGTCGGCATCGGATTCGAGCTATCGAAGCGGCCCAAGTGCAGAGTCTGGCAGCTTGGAATCGTAGACTGGCTCGTCAGCTAGCTCGCGTTCACGACCTCGCCGTTCACATGTGGAAAAAGATGGCAAGCCATCGTTGGTGGACAGCATCCTCGGTGGCGCCGTGTACTGGCCGTGTTGTTACCTACCCTATTTCATACTTCAGTCTTGTTTCTGTCCACACAAGTAGATGGGTGCGTGCAAAGATGACTGGTTTGATGCCCTCAAGGGCAAGAGAGGAGTGGGCATAATGGGTAGACTGTCTTTTACATGCTATGATGATTCAAATGCACATTCTCAAGATTGTAGTTTCACGTTCTGTTTGCTTGTGATGTAAGAGCAGCACGATGATGAGGCAGCTCCAGAAGTCGCCAAGCCAATCAACGGCCCGACGTGGATTAGCCCGACGCGTCGACGCGTCTGCTCGCCCCAGACTCGAGTCGTAGGCGTGCACGTCGCTCTCTCGTTGCCATTAGCATTACAATTGCCATTGACACGCCCACGAGTTACCATACCACCAGCACAATGGCTCGCGGCGTTGAAGGGAATGAAATGTCGACGCCTCGTCCGTCACAGAAGAAGCAGCCCGCGTCTGTCTCGCAGTCCGGGAAAGGCCAGAAGTCGATCCTGGGCTTCTTCCAGAAGAAGTCCACCAATTCACCAAGCCCCGCGCCGTCCGATGTCACTCCAGCCCAGAAGACACCAACTTCAAAAATTGCCACCAAGGCTTCCACCAATGCACCCGCAGCCATCACACCGATTCCCAGCAGCGATGCCCCCGACTACTCGAGTCCTATCAAGCAAGAACGAGAGCTTACGGTAGGCCGGAACAAGGAAAATGGTTCGTCATCGCCTGCCAGATAGCTAGGCCTATGAATTGACTCGTCTCTCCAGAAGTTACCGATGTCGCTCCCAGCAGCCCAACTCGCAAGGTACGCTACAAGCCTTAGTAGACTGTATACAGTTTCTTCTAACTTCTCCAACTAGGCCAGGAAGCCTGTCAATTACGCCGAGTCTGACGATGAGGATGACGATGTGCTGGGTCCCATCGCAAACAACGCAAGGGGTCGGGCGACGAAGCGCCAGCGGGTAGTTGTTGACGACGATTCCGACGACGAGTTTGGCCTAGATGCTGCCACCCAAAGAGCCATGCTAGAGGATGAAGAAGACGATATTGATGACTTCATCGTACCCGATGATTCCGACGAGGAAGTCGTCTCTAAGAAGCGTAAACGTCCGACGTCTACGAAGCCACGTGCCAAAAATTCGCCGGCATCATCGCCGCCCATTCTCAATGAAAAGGACGATGAGGACGAAGGCGACATCGTAATGACTAGCACATCAACCGCACAACAATGGAAATACGATCCTGAGAACCCGGCAGTATTCAAACCACAAAAGATAGCCCCTTCTTTGAAGAAGGAGATGAGCATACGAGCCAAAGCTAGACCCTCTGCTTCTGAGCCCGAACAAAGATACCCATGGCTAGCCAATATTCAAGATGCCGACCGCCATCCACTGGGCCATCCTGACTACGACCCTCGTACCTTGTATATCCCCCCCGCTGCCTGGAATGCATTTTCACCTTTTGAAAAGCAGTACTGGGAGATTAAGAGCAAATGGTGGGACACGGTTGTCTTCTTCAAAAAAGGAAAGTTCTACGAACTTTACGAGAAGGATGCATCTATTGGACATCAGCTGTTCGATCTCAAGCTGACTGACCGTGTCAACATGAGGATGGTAGGTGTACCAGAAGCCTCGCTAGACATGTGGGCCACGCAGTTTGTGGCTGCCGGCTACAAAGTTGCTAGGGTTGATCAGATGGAATCGGCGCTGGGCAAGGAGATGCGTGAGCGCGACGACAAGGGCAAAACCCCAAAGAAAGCCGAGAAGAAGGGCAAAGAAGTCATTCGCCGAGAACTGGCGACTGTCTTGACGTCGGGTACCCTTGTTGACACCGGCATGCTTCAGAGCGAGATGTCAACCTATTGCATGGCCATCAAGGAGATTGATCGTGACAACTTACCTGCTTTTGGCGTCGCCTTTGTTGATACTGCAACTGCACAGTTCCAGCTCTGCGAGTTCACAGATGACATCGACATGACCAAATTTGAAACCCTCATTGCCCAGATGAGGCCCGGCGAGTTGCTCCTCGAAAAGTCGAGTGTTTCTGCAAAAGCACTGCGTATTCTGAAGAACAACACTGGTCCAACCACTATCTGGAACTGGCTCAAGTTGGACAAGGAATTTTGGCCGGCTGATGTTACTATCCGAGAGCTCGAAGTCAGCAATTACTTTGAGTCATCAACGGAGGAAAACAAGGAGGCCTGGCCCCCAGTGTTGCGCGAAGCTCGCGAGAAAGAGCTTGTAATGTCCGCATTCGGGGCTCTTCTTCAGTACCTGCGCACACTGATGATTGAGCGTGACCTTGTCACACTCGGCAACTTCCAATGGTACGACCCTATTCGCAAAGCGACTAGCCTGGTGCTCGACGGTCAGAGCTTGATCAATCTGGAAATCTTCGCCAACACCTTTGACGGAGCGACTGAGGGCACCCTGTTCGCTATGCTGAACCGCTGCATCACACCCTTTGGTAAACGACTACTTCGGCAATGGGTTTGCCATCCACTGGCAGATGCGCAAAAGATCAATGACCGCCTTGATGCAGTCGATGCACTGAACAAGAACTCGTCCATCACGGAAAACTTCAGCAGCTCACTGAGCAAGCTGCCGGATCTTGAGCGCCTCATCTCGCGAGTCCATGCTGGACGATGTAGGGCGCAAGACTTTCTCAAAGTCCTAGAAGGCTTTGAGCAGATCGAGTACACTATTAGTTTGTTGAAGCAGTTCAGTGACGGAGAAGGTGTCATTGGTCAGCTGATTTCGTCGATGCCGGATCTTGCAGCATGCCTCGACAAGTGGAAGTCCGCCTTTGACCGTGATGCCGCTAGAAAAGACGGTATTTTGATACCTGAAACCGGTGTCGAGGAGGACTACGACAATAGTCAGGCAGAGATTGATAGCTGCGAGGCTAATCTTGAGACACTGCTCAAGAAGGTCCGCAAAGAGCTGGGTTCAAACTCCATCATCTACAATCATCTTGGAAAGGAGATTTATCAACTGGAAGTGCCAAAGAAGGTCAAGGTGCCTAACAGCTGGGACCAAATGTCTGCCACAGCCAAGGTCACTCGCTACTACACCTCGGAGTTGCGGAAGCTGGTGCGAGCATTGCAAGAAGCACAGGAAACTCACGGCCAGATCACGCGCGAAGTTGCTACTCGCTTCTGCCAGCGCTTTGACGAGGACTACCAGATCTGGCTTGCAGCTGTCAAGATTATTGCCCAGCTCGATTGTCTCATCAGTCTAGCCAAGGCGTCCGCGTCACTAGGAGAACCTAGTTGCCGTCCCGTCTTCGTAGAGGGTGAGCGTACTGTCGTCGAGTTTGAGGAGCTTCGCCATCCCTGCATGCTCAACACTGTCGATGACTTTATTCCCAATGATATCAAGCTGGGCGGTGACAGCTCCAACATCAGTTTGCTGACAGGTGCAAACGCTGCTGGTAAATCGACCATTCTACGCATGACATGTATAGCTGTCATCATGGCACAAGTTGGCTGCTACCTCCCTTGCATTTCAGCAAAACTAACACCCGTCGACCGCATCATGTCTCGTCTTGGTGCCAACGACAACATCTTTGCTGCACAATCCACCTTTTTTGTTGAGCTCTCAGAAACGCAGAAGATTCTGTCGGAAGCCACATCTCGCTCGCTAGTCATTCTTGACGAACTGGGTCGCGGCACCTCGTCATACGATGGAGTTGCAGTTGCACAAGCCGTGCTTCATGATATTGCGACAAGGGTGGGCTGTGTCGGCTTCTTTGCTACCCACTACCGCTCGCTTGCCAAAGAGTTTGAATTCCACCCAGAAGTGCAGAATAAGCGTATGCGTATCCATGTCGATGACGCCTCCAAATCGATTACCTTTCTTTACAAGCTCGAGGAAGGTGTTGCAGAGGGCAGTTTCGGTATGCACTGCGCTGCCATGTGCGGTATTCCAAGCAAGGTCATCGAAGATGCGGAAAAGGCGGCCAAGGCATGGGAGCACACGAGCAGATTGGGAGAAAGAATGGAAGTTAACAAGGATGAGGGCGGTGTATATCTGCCGCTAGGCCTTCAAAGTGACGTCTCGTGGGCCCTTCGAGAGGGTCTAGAGGGTGTGGGGGAGCGGGCGATGGACGTGCTACTGGAAGCTATTTCTGCGCTTTGAGTTGGAGGGTTGTGTGCATGATTTGACTAGGGCATAATGCAGAGTCAAGGTACGACGGGAGTAAGGGGTGTGACGAAATTAGTATTCTTAGCGATTTAGCGGTTTCTAGATTTACAGGTTTTGGTAGGAAGGTACAATGCAAGAGTATCGTTATGCATTTTTGTCTGCACGGCAAATGAAGTCTTGAATTATTTAGCCCATGGAATGAACTGATTTCTTTTATGGAACTATGATCTCTTCATAGAAGTGTACCATGATGTACTAGACCATACTAAGTGCTCTCATGCTCTGTAGGAAAGAAGAGATACAAGAAGCCTGAAGATCACGTCTGAAAATTCCGCCTGCCCCTTCAAAACCCCCGTTCCATTCTATTCATCGCCCTTTGGCCTTGCAAGACTCAACATCTCACATGTCTCTTGCGCCACGACGATCAACCCTGTAGTCCAGAGAGGAGGACAAAATCGTCGTCCCCACCGAAGATGTCGTCCTTGTTCTCCTCTTTCTTGACAGCAATGGTATCAGAGACGAAATGCTCATCGTCGCCATCTTCTTGAATCTCGTCGAGTCCCGCCTTCTTGGACTTCTTGCTGGGCGTACCCGGCATGGCACCAGCAGCAGCGGCGGCGTTCTTGCGCTTGCGAGCTGTGCTGGTCGGGGTGCCGGCTTTGTTGGTCTTTCGGGGCGTGCTGGGGACAGAGGGTACGCCGGAGACAGAGTCGGCAAGGGTTCTAATCTTCTGCTTGATCTTGTTGAACGTGACGCCCGCGCTGCCCGGAGTGTAGCCCGTAAGAGCGGCCAGCTTGTTGATATCGATCTGAGTTTGGGTTAGCTTGGGGGTTGGCAAGGATGAGGTTAGAACAAAAAGAGGTGGTACAGACCTTGGGCTGTGTCTCCATGCATTGCCAGGCTAGAGCGAGGACTTCCATCTCGCGTGGGGAAAAGGTGACATTCTGGTTGAGTGACATGGTGGGCGATGTCGTTGTTGTGCTAGGTGATGTTGTGCTGAAGTACAGTAAGGGTTTTGAGAAGTTGAGTGACTTGTAAAGAAGCAAGAGAAGAAAGAGGTTGGATGCAGCTTTTAAGTTGTGCCGCACTAACGACTAAAGGCCTGTAAAGTGAGCAGTGAAGTTTGGCGTTAGCGCAATTAATATGAAAGGTGAGCGTGCGCAGTACAGGCTTGGAAAAGACCACACGTGCTTTCACTTTGTCGTTAGATATACATAATTCATGAATCTATGAACAGTAAAATAGAGAAAGTGAGGTACTCTGATGGAAGGAGTGAGAACATGGCCAGGTTTGTGCAGAACAGTATTATGAATCTTTACCGCTCGTGTTAATTATATTTTGTTTAAACATGGCACAATCGTGCTTTTATACTCGGCGAACTTCCTTTCCTAGAAGCTCTGGCCTTTCTACGTCAAGCTCATCCCTCAAAGCCGCATACATGGAATCGCCCAAGATGATGGAAAGACCCAAACTCCACACTAGAGTGATTGCGTAAAAGAAGTTGGCATTGCCCGAGCCTGCATAGACCCACAAATGGTAGAAAGCAGGGCCCAAGAATGAAGTGTAGAGGATGCTTGCTGATGCCAAGAATGTGTAGCGCATAACTGGGATTTAGTCAGCATGGTGACAACACTGGACGGAAGTGTGGGGCACTCACGAGGAAACAGGTGTCGGAACATGGGGACCAGGGACAGGTACAGGGCGGCATCGGCTATGCTAGGGTACGGAGTGAAGATGGCAAAGACACCAGTCAAGGCACAAGCGACAAACAAGGGTTGTTTGTGGAGGCGGATGGTCAAGCCTGGCATGTACGAGGCGGCATGAAGCCAGAAAACGCCCAAGAAGAACTCGCGGAAGGAGTCGAACATCTCAATGAAGAAGTACCACCAGAGACCCACATTGGGCGTCAAATCAGGCAACAAAAGACGCACGCCGTAGGTGGCAGCGAGAAAGTCCCATGAGCCCGTCAACAAGGCGGAGCCAAAGAGCAAGGCGCCAATTGCGGCCACGAGACCAAGGGTATGAATGACGATAAATGCCGGCAAATTTGGCGAAGACTTGGTCTTGAGGGCTTTTGCATCATACAGCAGCACCATAAGAGGCGGGAACAGCAGAACGGGGTGCATAGCAAAGTATGAGGCAAAGGCCGTGGCCAGGATGAAGGTGAAGCTGGCCCCACGGGAAGCCTTTGCCATGGCCGTGAGGATGAAGAGATTGGTCAGGGCTGAGGTCGAGCGGGCAATGCAAGTTGCAACGGTAAAGGGATTGAACAAGAAGCTGGTCACTACGTCAGCGCATAGTCAATCAAAGTGCAGCACTGTGTGTACCCAGCAGCAATAGCGGCGCTACTCCATCGCAAGTCCTTTCGCGGGGAAGCAAAAAGTCGCGTCACCGAGGCGAAGCCTGTGTCTGCAACCTGGGCGAGTGCGCTTGCGCTCAGCAGGTCGATGAGGGTGAAAAAGACGTTGGTCGCAAGAGGGGCTGAAGCGGGATTTGGCAGCAAGGCGAAGAGCGGCAGCAGGAGGGGTGCCTGGTGGTAGATGCCGCCGTCATAGGGAGACACATTGTGCTTGTAGAGGAAGACGCCTTCTTGGACTGTGCCGTGTCAGTCATGCGCATGGGGAGCGTGGGGATAGCAGTACATACGCCTCTTGAAGCTGGTAACGGGAGTCGAGACCTCCACACGGCCGGCGAGGAGGTCAGGAAGAGCGGGAAAGAGAGTGAAGAGCAGCAGACGGACAGCTGCAGCGGCTCCGAAGAGCAGCAGCTTCTGCTGTCGGTCAATGGCCATGTTGTGCGCTCTCTCCCTCGCGTTCTCTCGGCCGTCGTGGTGTTCTGGCAAGATGGGACGTCGACGGCGGCGGCCCTGGTCGCCGCTAACCCCGAGATCCCTGTCGACAGACGGGGATCATCCCTGCACGCTAGCCGGCGGCATCTCGAACTTTTTTGCGCCCGCCCAAAAGTTGCTCTACTGGCACCGACTTCCATCGCGACCACTTCCACCCCAGACTATACAATGGCAGGTCGCAGCAAGAAGAAGGGTGAGTACATGTTCACATGGGACAGATCTTTTCGACGAAACAATCTCTGACTTGTCCCCACAGGCACCTCCGGTGCGGCCAAGAACTACATCACCCGCACGCGCGCCGTCAAGAAGCTTCAGATCTCTCTCCCAGATTTCCGCCGGCTATGTATCTTCAAAGGCATCTATCCCCGCGAGCCGCGCAACAAGAAGAAGGTTGCCAAGGGCTCCACGGCCGCCACCACCTTCTACTACACAAAAGACATCCAATACCTGCTTCATGAGCCGCTGCTCGCAAAGTTCCGTGAGCACAAGGCCGTCGCAAAGAAGATTGGCCGCGCCCTCGGTCGCGGTGAGGCCGGCGATGCCTCGCGCCTCGAGAAGAATCTCATGCCCAAGGTCAAGCTCGATCACATCATCAAGGAGCGTTACCCGACCTTTGTCGACGCTCTGCGCGATCTCGACGACGCCCTCTCCATGCTGTTCCTCTTCGCCAACCTGCCCTCGAGCGAGCATATCCCCGCAAAGACCATTGCTCTTTGCCAGCGTCTGACCCGCGAATTCGAGCACTACGTAATCACCTCGCACTCGCTACGCAAGTCGTTCCTCTCCATCAAGGGCATCTACTACCAGGCCACCATCCAGGGCCAGGACATTCTGTGGCTTGTTCCCTACAGGTTCGTGCAGCGAACTGGTGGCGACATTGACTTCAGGATCATGGGCACATTTGTCGAGTTCTACACCACTCTCTTGGGCTTCGTCAACTACCGCCTATATACCTCCATCGGTCTCGTCTACCCTCCCAAATTCAACGCCAAGAGCGACGAGCAAGGTGGCGAGCTCTCTGCATTCCAGCTCCAAGGCAAGGTCAATGCGACAAATGGCTCTGCCAACGGACATGCCGAGCAGGCTGAGATCAACCCAGAGGCCCAGGCGATTGCTGATAAGATCGCCGCCATGCCCGACGACGAAGATGCGCAAGAATCGACTGCTCTGACTAAGCGCAGTGAAGACAACGAAGACGAGGCCAACGACGAGATTGACAAATTCGAGCCTACTGCTCCCGACGCTGATGTTCTACCCCAACCCCAAGCAAGCAGTGCCGAAGTTGCTTCGCTCTTTGCCCCTTTTACTTTCTATCTCTCGCGAGAAACACCCAGAGCACCACTCGAGTTCATCCTCAAGGCTTTTGGCTGCAAGCGCGTTGGCTGGGACGGCACGCTGGGCGACGGTGCCTTCACCACAAACGAATCCGACCCCAACATCACACATCAGATTGTCGACCGACCGGCGTTGTCGAACGGAGCGCCCACTGCCGGCGACCAAGAGTCCAAGAATAGAGGAGCTGCTGCGCCCAAGGCCCAGTGGCCCTATTCCATGATGCCTGGTCGCACCTACGTCCAGCCCCAATGGGTGTGGGATTGCATCAACCAGAGCAAGCTGCTGCGTCCCGACCACTACGCCCCCGGTGCCGACCTACCCCCGCATCTGAGCCCATGGGTCAAGCCCAAGAAGGGCGAGTACGATCCCAATCTGCCCCTTGCCGCCCAACAGCCCGAGGGCGAGGCCGAGGCATTTGAAGATGAAGCCGACGAAGAGGCGGCCGTCGACTCGGATGGCGATGAGAACATGGATGCGATTGTCGACCGCGAAGGGTCTGTTGAGATTGGAGAGGGCATGGACGTGGCCGATTCTGAAGATGACAGCGATGATGATGATGACGACTCAGAGGGCGCTGATGGTGCCGGTGATGATTTTGACGGCTTCGACTCAGACGCCGAGTCGGACATCTCCGAAGGCGAGGCTGCCCGTCTTCAGCACCAACGCGAGTTGGAGGCTGAGGCGCTGGGCAAGAAGGTCGAGGTCAAGAAACCGACCAAGAAGGAGCAGAACGCCGCTATCCGCAAGAAGGCCGAGAAGAAGAGGCGTGAACAAGAGGAGGAACGTGAGAGGCAAAAGATGATGTTGTCCAACAAGAAGCGCAAGCTGCTGAAGCGTATCGAGTACGGCGAGAACAAGCGTGATAATGAGTCTGAGAACCTGCGCAGGAAGCGCGCGAGGGTGGAAAAGGCCAAGGCTGCTGCAGAGGCACTCTAGGCATATGCATATCCATAGGACAGCAAAAGCAGGGCGGGTCGGCGTTGATTGGCACGGTGTTGCAGGCGCTTCGTATTTCCAGATGCTCTATGTAGTCGGTTTAAAATATGTATCATCGACTGTGAATCACGGCACTTGTCGTCTGACATGATGCCTTAGAACCGCCCTCTCTATGCATGTTCGCGCACAGACCCTGATTCTCCCTACCGGGCGCAGTCGTTTTTGACTACACCATCTGCAGCCACTCGGCGCCCGATGAGTCAAACTGTATACAGCCATATCTATCAGCGTGTCGCATCTGTATAGCTGCTTTTGTTTCTGTTTTTCTCTTGCATCCAGAATCACCTGCATTCTAGCCTCAGCCGACAATATGTAATCTTTTTGCGCTCAAGTCATTCTTGAACACAGTCGGTCGACTAACTCTGTCGCCTAACCTCGATCGCAATGCACTCTAAACGAGCAAACGCCCCTGAACAATAGCACCAATGCGGCCTTTCTATTCAACATGCAGACTCCCTGCAGGATAATACCAATGTGAGAGGCTCTCCATTAGCGCCTGTTGCACTCGAGACTGGGGATCACGAAAAGGGCGCACACGGCCTACTCACGGCCCTTCATCACAAATTCCACCACTGCAGACGAAACTACAATAACAACCCCCTGCGCTCGTCAACCGCGCGTAAAGTCGAGCTCCACCATCGTCGCCGCTTCCTAAAAGCGCAAGGTGCCGAGCCGCTGCCGGGGGGAACCACCCCGGAAAAATTATTCAACAAGAAATTTTCGGAAGAACGCTCTGAAGTTTCGCCATCATCTCTTGAGAGGTACTTGAGCTTCTCCAAGCATGCTGAGGATGTCACTGACATTTTGTAAGCGATACGGCTTGCCGTCTTCACCCCAGGCAACAGGCAACCCCGCCACGTGATTTGGCCATCACCAACTGCTGTTGTTACACAGTCTGAACAAGTATTTTCGCTCAAATTCGCAAAGATTGGCATCCCGCAATTTCAAACGGAAAGAAATTCCCAACCGTTGGCGTGGAGAATACTCGGATTATTCGGGCTTCAAATCAACCTTCAACAATCACCTCTTTTTCAACGGCATAGAAACGACATATAAACATGATTTCCGAACCAAATGTCCTATTTCCCGATCTTCCTCCGGAGCTCCGAAACGAAATATATACCTACCTCTCCACCCCTTGCTCTTACTCCCAGCCTCTGAATTTACAGCTTCCTCTGCAACTCAAGACATTTACATGCAAGCACACCACAGTCCAGATCTGCCCCGTTCATTACGGCTCGACCGGTTTGCTTGCATTGCCTCGAGAAAGATTCCTCGAAGCTGGCGAATACCAATCCTGGCTACTTAACAATGCCCTGGAACTACAAGTCAGTGTGCACTTCAAAGGCCGCATCCACACGTTTACCCAGACACATTGGGACAAGAAGATGGAGATGCATCTGCGCAAGCTAGGTAAACTGCATCCTTGGCTGAAGAAAGTGGCAAGGTACAACATCCAGCTGCTGTGGGACCCAGTGGACGGAGTACTCAAAAGCAAGAACAACAAGAGGATAGCAGGCCATGTACCATTGGACATGGCCAAAACCTTGACCCAGCTCATGGACCTTGAGGTCAAGCGCAAACAGGGATATGTTCAGCTCGGCCTCCATCTCAGCCACAAGTTCGCAGTGGAGAATGCTATGACACCGTGTAAATTTGGCCTCGATGCCTTTCTTGCAGACAAAGATAGGTTACACGGATTCCGGGGCTTGACAAGAGATGTATGGAAAGCATCTTGTACGTTCACATCGTTGGCGTCTGCCCTTCCTACTCTTCCGTCGGCATTGCGTGTGGTGCCACTGGTGACACAGCAGGATGAGCCCTTGATGACAACGGACGAAGGAGTGGTGAGGTGGTCGGCGTGTACACAAGGCCAGTTAGTCATTCGAAAGACAAACAGCTTCGTGGGTGGTGGGGCAAATGCGGTGTATGAATATGGAAACGGAGACATGGAGTTTCCCGTGTGCCAGACATTAGCAGAGTGTGTAGAGCGGCTGTAATGATGAATGCATTCGATGAACAAACAAAGATAAATGATGACTGCAAACGTAAGCGAACCCACAAATAAAACTGATTTCAGCGGTCCAAAGGTTTTTGTTTCCGGATTCGATACCTTGGACCACTTTGGTACTCTCTCTTATCAATCCTACTGCGCAACTTTGCAATCTTTCTCCCCCTCTCTACCACCTCGCCTTCTGTCTTTCTCTCTCCACTCAAACCCAAAGCCGCACCCAAAATTTAAGCCCAAGCACCCACCAGACTCATCAAAAAAGCGCCCAGAAGCACCAACAAACAAGCATAAACCCTGCGCCTGCCCCTCAGCACCTTCCAACTCTCGTCACTGAGAAAATCCTCAGACATGAGCTCAACCAGTGACGCGTAGACGAGAAATCCGGCCGAGATGGCGTTCATGATGCCGACCACGAGGAGACCGACTTCCGAGTCGGGCGAGTAGAGTCTGTGCGTTGCGATGCCAATGGCCATGCCGCCTGGTGTGCTGGAGTGTGTAAGCACGAATCGGAAACATGACCGTATTGAAGGAAAAGACTTACGTGCAACCATATGCGAGGGCCATGAGCCACGGTTGAATGGCTTTGGGCTTCCACTTGACATCTGCAATGCGTACGCCGAGCGCAAGACCCTCAAAAGTTTCTGTGTACAAGTCAGTATGGAAATGTTAATGTTCACGATTGGATGACCAAGGACGCACGATGAAAAACAATGGCAATGAGCAAAACGGTAAAGTCGTTGCCCACCGACACAGCAAGCGACATGCCGATGAAGATGCTGTGAAACAGGATGCCCATTTCGAGAAGAAAGACCTGCATGATGGCTTTCTTGTGGATCTGTTCAGGTGACAGAACATGTTTGTGCTCGCCACTTTCATGGTCAGATTGGGCAACACCATCATCGCTGTCGACGGTGCTGTCTCCAACAGGAGCTTCATCGGCTTCCGAACCAGCGGCTAGTTCAATGGCGTCTAATTTCTGCCCGTCCTCGCGATAGCGCGATAGCGTCCTGCTAATGCTCCCGACCCTACCTTTCAAGACGCCGAGATCACGGACGCGCATGCTCGAGTTGGAATAGGTTCGCTCGAGTTCTGGCTGTGGCGAGGCAGGCTGCTTTTCAGCCTCTGTCTTGGGCGCCTTGGGCTGGCGTGAGACAGCTGCCACACCCTCATTTCCACCGCAGACGTGTCGAGCAGGAGAAAAGGTCATTTCAATCAAGGTGACGAAGAAAACGCTGGCAAGCATGATAGCACCGGGCATGGCCTGATAGTCTGTGGTCCAGAAACTCGACAAGCAAGGGTCGCCCAGCGAAGTAAAGGCCGTGGGAAGCAAATGAACAAATGCCGTTGCGACGAGAACACCGGTGCCAAAGTGCTTGGCACCAAAGAGAAAAGAAGGCGGAATGCGCAGACGTGGGAACTTAAGCACGAGCATTGGAAAAGCACAGCCTGTTCCAGACACAAAGAGGATGATGAAGAGGCCGCCGACATGGAGAGCGAGATCGTATTCGGGGTGAGACTTGCCATTACCACAGGTGCTTCTCTTTGGAAGTCGTTGGAATGAGGGTTCTGTACGAAGTCAGCTTGAGAACACCTGTACTGAGTCGATTGGACTGCAACATACCTGGAGACACCGACAGACTGGGCGTAGACAGGTTGTTACGGGCATAAGAAATCAAAATCGAAGTACAGAGTACCGAGACCAGCCATTTGGCCCATCCGACGAGAGTGTCGGTGAGACCAGCTTGAGGCTTGGCCGCATGCGTAGATAATGTTGTTCGGGTGCAAGGTCCTGCAGCAACAGCAAAAAGAAGCAACTCGTCAGCACGGTATTTCTGGTACGCAGGCAGGTAAGGAAAAATACCTTTTTCGGACCCTTTGACACCCTCGCCCATAGAGACTACTCTGCCCTTGTCTATCTCTTGGCCGTTGACATGGTCACCTTGGCAGGGTCGTAAGTTCCGCGTGGTGCACAGCTGATCTGCTTCGCCCAGCTCTCTTGCGTTGGCAATACCATTCAGGTCAGCGCATGTTGTGAGATCGGCTGCGAAACGTGGTGGATTCTGGTTCCATCCAGGGTGCCAAAGAATATCGTCGTCAGTCCTCGAAGGGCAGTTCATTATTGCAAAGGAGACAGGTAGGTGCGTTCGCTCTATCCCTTGTGGTCTGAGTCGTACAGCACAGGGAAAAAAAATCCTCCGAGGTCAAAGAAAATTGTACCAGCCGGATGGGTTTGAGACGAAAGAATGTCGGGAGGATTTGCAGGGGGACGAGGAGTCGTATATACTGCGCACGTTGACGATGGGAAACCAGTCGGGCTATATGGGCATGGGAGAGGCAGTGGATTGACGGCTAGCGGCTGTTGCGCATCGTCATGCTCCAACCACGACACACGACCCCGACCGCCAAGACGAGCCAACCCCAGAGGTTGCTTGCCAGCGCCACATGCTAACAGCCACAGCCGGGTGAATTTGGCGGCTTCATCGTCTCGGTCCGGAGTGTAGAAGACGACGTGCAGTGTTGAGTCTGCCTTTGCCTTTTCCCAACATGAGCGCCTGGCGACGCTGCTACTGCCATTGAGCCCGTCTCGTTAGGGTCCCCGCTTTACATCGGGTAGCAAGACCTCGGTTTGATGGACGGACGATGGATGATGAGGATGACGATGACGATGATGGCCATGATGCCGCTGCTGATGATGATGAGTGGCCCGTTTGCAAAGGATGGAGCCCGATGTTTCCCGAACACCAAGACCAGACGCGGCGAGACGAGACAAGACGAGCGCCCCGCTTACCTCATCCCATGCCATTTTGGCCAGTCCAGGCCATGGGCTGGCACCCGCTGTCACGTGAGACTCGTGCAGAACAGACGTGGACATGTCACCAAGCATCTATTATTGCAACAAACAAAAGCTGCTGGCGTAAGAACTTGCACACTGTCCGAGCGCATGTTGAAGCGCGGCCCTATCTATCGCCTCCTCATCTATGGGTATCAAGCACCACTCACTGTGCTATCTCCGTTTCCAATACTTCAAGCGCACCACCGACCAGATGCAAGCTCCCAGTCACCAGCACCATGACCTCTACGTCTGCCTTTGAGCTTGCCGCATAGTCGCGCGCCACGTCCCTCGCCGTGGCAATTGCTTCCTGGATGGTTCGCACCACATGCACTTTTGCCGTGCCATCAATTTCCGACCACGTTGCCGCAAGTGCCTTCTGTACTGCAAGTGTATCAACATCTTGCTGGTTCGTGTTGATGGCGACAAGATCGGGCCTGTAGCCCTCGCTAAATGTCTGGTTGGTCGTGAAAATGACATGACTAAACGGCGACGTCGAGCCCGCTGTCATGCCACTCTGCAGAGTCGTATACAAGGCCTTGGCCAAGGCACTTGCATCTCGAGTCTGCTGGTTGAAGATGAGTACGCGAGGAACCTTTGGCTCTGCGGTGGCTGCCGAGGTAGCAGATTTGATCTGCTCTGCAAACCACTGGCCAGTAACCTCGATGCTCTCCATGGTGTGTCCTCCGTCGATATGCCATGCCACGTTGGGCTCCCGTCGTATCTCGCAACGGCCTGCCCAGCGCACCTGCTCTAGACCGCGAACAAATTCAGCAGGCAGCTCAATGTGTGCGACAGCCGTCGGATCTGGAATGGATGAGTGGCCCAGTGCACGCAGGTGAGCGGCTGCGGCTGCAATGGCTACCGATGCATTGATCTTTTGGAATGCAGCACCCAGTCCAAGTTTGATCTCGCCGTTTGCCAATGCTGGGTGCACGTCAACGACATGAAGTTTCGCGCCCTTCTCCGCCGCTCGTCCCTGGAGAACCGCCATGGCTTCGTCCTTTTGGCGCGCCGTAATGGCGACGCTGCCCTCCTTGAAAATGCCAGCTTTATGCCATGCGATTTCGGGCAGCGTGGAACCAAGCATGGCTGTATGGTCTATGCCCAGGCTTGTGACGGCCGTAACGGTGGGTCGGGTCAAGATGTTGGTGCTATCGTACTCGCCGCCAATGCCACACTCTATCACGGCCGAATCCACCCCTTCCTTCAAGTATGCATGCAGTGCCATGAGCGTCAGATAGCGAAAGTACACTGGTTTAGTCGGCACGTCGGCTGGCGTCTCTTCCGCCTTCGCAGCCGCCTCGAGCTTGTCCCATACCTCGAAGAAGTACTTGGCAAACTTTTCCTCGGAAATTGGCTCATTGTCAATCTGTATGCGTTCGCGAACGAAACGTAGGTGCGGCGACGTGTACAGCCCAATCCTCGAGGGAGGCTGCGTCTGGGATGCGTATTGCGACAGGATGGACGAGATGAAGGCGCTCGTCGAGCCTTTGCCCTTGGTCCCGGCAATGTGTACAGGCCTCAGTCGGTCGAATTCAGAGGGCTGGAAATCAAGTCAATCGTGGTCTCTGGCGCGATTGGTGGGAACCCGCACACCTCATATCCAGCTTTGCGACACCACTCAATCATTTCGGGTATCGCCTGCTTGTTCATGCCCCGGCCAGACTTGCGAATTGCATCGACAATAGAGAAGTTGGACTGCAGCGTGTTCAACGCCGCGACGGCAGCCTGCGCCCGTCAGCTCATCGACGCCCCGCGGTTATGGCGGGCATACCGCGTAGTCGCGCTTCTCCATGGCAGCGGCACTGTGGTAGAAGCGGGCGACAGAAGGATGGCGCACGCAACACAGGCGTCTCGGGACTGTCAACATGAGGGCATCCTGCGACGATGTTGGCGTGGGGGGGAAGAGAGACGAGGCGCTGCACTTTTGTTCCTGGCCTGACAAGCCCCGCCAAACCCCGCCAATAGCCGGTGTCGCCAGGCCTCCAGATCTCGACCACGACGCTTCTCGCATCCCTCCTACAGCCTTCTCGTCTTCAACGCTCTGCGCACAGCAAAAGGTATCCCCACCTCACCTGTCTGCCATCTTATCTTCGGTCACAGCCGGACTGCGAAACCGTCTGATCGTCAGCTTTGATTCGTCTCCAACCATCCTGATCTGGCCAGGCAAAACGTATTGTGTTTTGGTGCTTCGGAGCACGCAACCCAGTGTGGAGCAACCGTCACAATGCTCTCCCCGCGCCGTCATTCCCTACTAAAAGAAATCATCTGTTGTCGTGCTTCAAGGGTATTTCTGTTGGCATTGCATTGTCAGTCGGCGTCATACGACACATGGATAGCTCAACACTTCTGATGACGTCATTTGTGCATGTCTCAAGATAAGGCTTTGATCCTACTTTCCATTCTCAAATCCAAGTACAATTGTTTCCGAGGGTTCCTAAACAAAAACAAACTTACCAAAACTTGCACGAATACGCCTTTGCCACATGTATCGGTACTTGTAGCACACAATGAAACGCCAGCTTAGACCCGATAGAAGCCTGAGCAAAGCTTCCTACGGTCGATAGGTCGCAAGTTTTAAGATTCACCTTGAAGAGATAGCATCGCTTTAGGAACTATGGGATTGCAGAACAAAATGTGCGCGACGCTGCCTACCTTTCAACCTGTTAACGATACTCTAAGCTCAAGGACAGGCTAGCCCTTCTAGCAACCACAACAGGGTTGCTAGAAATGACAGACGAAATAGTTTCGCTGTTGCATTGCAGTTTATTGGAGTACGGGTACCACTAACAGCCTGCAAAGATCATCGCCTAGCGGAAAGATTGCGCCATCTGAGTAGTCTACGGAAAGGCTAAATAAAGGACAGAACATTACTCACAATGGAATTGGTACCCAGCAGCATCAGTCGCAGTTTGCTTCGGACGTCCGTCAGCGTTGTTCCTGAAGATCATATCACCGGATCCTTGTCATACCTGTCAGGCCAACTGCCAACTCGCATTCATCGTGACAGCTTGGCAGCAGCACATTAACAGCACAAACTACTCGTCCCCCGCTATGCAACCGAGACATAATGCGAGTGCACCATGAGTCGGGAAGCACGCTTGCGAGTACTGCGACCCTTTTGGTCGCATCTATCGTTAGCCCCGCCGGATCTACGTTTCACGCGTGCAACCCCGACCCCGGCCGCCCCCGTCACTGCGGAACGCGCCCGGTTCATTAGAGCGCATATTACCCTCGTTCGTCTCCAATCTCTGACCGTTTGGCCACTCTCTTGTTTTCACTTCCTATGCATTTCCTCGATTTTCGCATGGCTTGTTGAGCCACCGCGGCGGAGACTTCGCCATGGAGCCAACAATCGCATTTGTACACGCCCTTGCCAATGCCGAATGGTGGCAACAAAAAGACTATATCTGATCATTGTGCTAGATGCACAGACCGCGCGTTTACTCAAAGACACATGCACCTGTCAGCATCCGAATGCTCTTTGTGTGCGACATTGCACAAAAGCTTTCTTCCCCAGAATTGACCCACAAAGAATCAATCATCACACAGACCGGACGACCCATCATCTGCCATACTGCCATAAGCATATCCGAACCACACCTAGTGTACCAAAAGCAACATACTCGCCTGCAAGCCTTTCCAACACCAGCGTGTGCAAGAGCGACATCCTCGATAGTAATTCCTAATACTCCTTGCCATTGTTCAGCAAAGTCCCGATATGTACACCACTGCTGTCGCGTTATTCGCCCTTTTGTCCACAATCCACATAACCTCGGCGATTTCGACATCGCGTCTCACTCGCCGTGGCCTCCCGGGTGCATACTACACATGCACAAAACCCAATTTCTCGGGACAATGTAGCTGGACACTGCCTAACGCAGACTGTCATATCCAGGGCAGTCCTGATGGCATCACATCACTCGGACCGGACGAAGGCACCCTGTGCACGCTATATTCCCGAGCCGACTGCAAGGGAAGCCCCATCATGTCCACGCGTTTCCCAGGCATTGCGACGGGCTTACCACAATTTGGAAGTTTCAACTGTACACTCATGACCAACGAACAAAGAAAAGAGGTGGAAGCTGCGGCTTCTTTGGCTGGAGGAAAGTTTTTGGACGACGGAGAATTGCGGGATTTTGGGCTAAAGATTGTAGAGAGCAAGGGCAGGGAACAGGGCTTGATTGGATTGAAGAAAGGCATTTATTACTGATGTGGTAGCGGTACTGTTGCTGTCAGTGCTACGCTGGACGAGCTACTTGGACCATGTATGCGTGTGCCGCTAGGACGCCTACTTTCTTGTGTGTGTTTTTTTTCTTTTTATCACGTTCAATGAGCACTCGATTAGCTATGATGCTCCTAGACAGGAGTGTTCATTTTTGCTGTAATGTAGCTCACAACACGGTAAGCCCCGTCAAAAATTCAAGATCTCATTGGAACCCAAGTACGTGCCTTGTCTTGTGCACCCATGACGAACGTGCTCGACTGCGCGTGGGACTTGTCGACCAGCTCGTTCAGGTACTGCGGTTCCTGAATAACATGTGCGTTGCGCAGCCCTTTGTTGCAATTAGCCTAGTTATTTGGGGTTAATCAAATAGCGGATGAAGAAAGGGAGCTAGACATGCGGGGTCCAACAGCATTTCAGCCTCTACAGTAAGGGCCACATAGCTGCTTGGCATGCTTCCCCACATGGGCCACCGCCATCTCATCTCTCCTGCAGCCATTGCAACGTTGCCTTGCTTTATACTCTCTTTTCGATTTCAAAAAAGAAATATAACCATCCTCTATCTTTCAGTATGAAGGTCACCCTATTCCTTGCGCTGGCCACAGCCGCCTTCGCCGACATCATCAACAACGAGGCACGTAACCCCGGTAGAGGTACATGCATGTCGCGGACAGCATACTAACAATGTCCACAGCACCTCAAGACCGAAGTCCTCACCCCCGCTAAGTGCTCCCGCAAGACAAAGGCCGGCGACAAGATCCACGTCCATTACCGCGGTACTCTCACAGACGGCACCGAATTCGACGCTTCATACGGTCGTGGCGAACCCTTGACTTTTACTGTTGGCCAGGGTCAAGTCATCAAGGGCTGGGACCAGGGTTTGCTCGACATGTGCCCTGGCGAGAAGAGGAAGCTCACCATCCAGCCCGAATGGGCTTACGGTGCCCGCGGTGCCGGCCCCATTCCCCCTAACAGCGTTCTGAGTAAGTCTTGTCAAGACAACACATTGCAACTGCTTTTGATCTAATTGGAGATAGTCTTTGAGTCAGAGCTTGTTTCCATCGACGGTGCGGATAGGGAGGAGTTGTAGACGTGGCAAACAAGCTGAGAGCATGTACCTTTACGTTTCCGGTCGAGGTCTACGGCTGAGAAGGCGATGACGAAATACAAAGTTCATGAGATAAGTAGTTGGAACAAATCTTCCATATTAAATTTCAAATATAGGAGTGTGCCAATACTAGCGCCGAGTTTGTAGGCGATCAACTCCAACGCCCTATTATGGATGTGTGATGGTAATTGTACCTAACACGAACATTGCATTATTGTCCATCCCCCCTCTTTCCTCTCTTCTTATTGTTTGTCTTCATGTCTCAGTCTCATCCATGTGTTTTTCACAATATGCGAATTTTAACTGAGCACTATGTATACGCTACTTCGCTTTGAACTATGCTTTCACATCGACCGGAAGAAACTCATTGTACAGCCACACATTGTTTCCTATATAAAAAACGTCTTCCACCTCCATCCTTGAAAAATACTGTATTAGACCACGCAAGAGTTTTCCCAACCGGAATAGAAACTGCAACCCTTCAGCAAGTACTACGCGCCAGTATTATCCATCTTTTCCATATAAAACACTGATAAATTGTTTCCCTTTTGATCATCATGCTCCTCGACAAGAGATCAGAACCCCCTGTAGCAGGGGCGGAGCCACTGACCAAAAAGATTAAAGTCACCAACAAAGGCTCAGAAATCAAGCAGATGAGGGTCATGGCCGAGGCGGCCAAGAAGCCAGTCATACCGCCCCCACAGCCTACTCAGTCTTCAGCTTCTAGACATATGCTATCGGACAAGACTAACATACAAAATTCTCTTTCAGGAGGCAAACCCCTATTGCCTCAATCCGATATCGAAACCTCAGAAGCTGCGATAGCGAAGCAGGAAACTGAATCAGCATATGATACTCTTCAGCGTATGAGTAAAGATGCCATCAAAGCGTTGGAAAAACGCCGTACAGCGACGCAGATGGCGAATGACACAATCTTGCCACTCGCGGAGAAGAACCATGCTGTTGGGTTTGCTTGTCGTACCCTTCAGCAACAAATGGATGATCTTGGCTCTGATATCCGAAGGTTGAAAGCGTTCATGCACGCTGCCCAGACAGGTCGCGCTCCTCAAAAATCTTGGGCAAAGAGTAGACAACGAAAGGTAAGAATGCGCACTCTTCCGTTAGAGAAAATCTGCTAATTTTTACAGGCATTGATGACTTTGGCTTCACTCCCGGATCCTACAAATCCTGAAAAGGCGCTGGAAGCAAAAGACCCCGAAGCTTCTAAAGCCAAGACAATCAAAGACAACAAGAAAAATTATCAAAATGCAGAATCTGTCAAGACTAGTCGGTTGAAGGATAGGACTTCTGCTGCTATTCTAAGTAACGATAGGAAAGCAATACCAGATTGCTCGCCCACCAAGAGGGAGGAGACAAATACGCGCAGGGCAGAGTCCGATTTAGCCACCCCAAGAGCATCTCTGCGGAAAACTCAGACGCCCTCCAACACACCCATTGCTCCCTCGCCACGAGCTCTCAGTACTGCCAAAGTAGGCAAAGACATGGGTCGTGTTACTCCTAGAGGGGTGGCTAATACCGCCCAGCCTAGATCTGGCGGTCACCCTAGATCAGCCCTGGGTGGTGGTATGAAGAATTTCTTGAAGAAAAACAAGCTTGGACCATACTCCAGTGAGAAGCGCAAGCGTGAGTATTGAGCATGTAGCTACGATTTACTACTTAGGCTGGCATGTCTCGCAATACAAAGTGTCGCATAGTCCGAGTCAGTGACTGGAGAACTGAAGATGATAACTCCTTGGCTACAGAACGAGGTGGATGTTTGGTGGTGAATGCAGTAAGGAGATTGAACCGGTATATAAAATGTGGTTGCCTTCAGCAGCAGCCTGGAGGCTATGCTGAAAATCACTGAGTACAAAGGCAGGCATGAGGGGATTTGTTGTACACAGCTTCTTTGTGTGTTTAGAACTAGTCTCATGCAACGTAATAGAAAGCCAAGTTAAGTTTAGTCTCTATAATTTATGAAAGGAAGGATGATATAATATCAAATCACATGTAACCAAAGGTACAGCAGAGGCTTCAGCGCCTGCCGTGTCGCGTACTGCCAAGGCCAATCACTACTCGCATTTCTCGCATGTTGAAGCATGTGGGCGTGCTGCGCCTCACGCTGGGCATTTGGACAAGTCAGCTCTGCGATGAGTTGCAACGACTACTTGTAGCGTCTTGGTGCAAAAAAGATTGGTCCTGATGATGACGTCACCTGGCGAATAGTGCTCTGGAAGCTGGCGCTCATGCGCTCCTTAAGTTTCACAACCAGTGGACAAGATGACGTTGCAGTCGGCCTTTGCAATCTTGAGCACCCAGGGTCCTATCTCCCTGTTGCGCAAATTGATCTCTAGAGATTGTCCTGAAATCTGCGAAGCGGTGAACTACTCGTGTTAGCCCGTAGTATACGACCGAAAGGCTAGACCTCGGAAGATTGAAATGTCCCAGCCACCCTGGGCTCTTTGATCACGATCACGGTCACGGTCACGGCCACGCCGACATACGCCTGTATGCTGCGGCACATAGTGGTACCTCATCGTCATTGCGCGTCCGGGCTGTGAACATGACCTTTGCTACACAGAGTCCATAGTCAGGGTCATCATTCTTTGTCACGAGCGTGCCTGGCCTACACATTGGGGATCATGGTCAGCAATGAAAAGGCTCGACTAGCAGCGGAGGCCGAGACACGGAGTGCACAGAATAAGGCCGGGCATCTCTCGACGCCAAGCCAAGGCAGACTAATCACCACTTCGAAACCATGCGGATCCTCTGGATTCATGAACACGCTCACAAGCCGTATTGGACCCAAGTCAGCCTGCAAACAAGGCTGCTGCTCGGGCTGTCCCAGTTCCAAGACAACGGATGCTCATCGCGGTAAATGCAAGACATGGGTGGCAAGGAAATGATGCAACCCCAAAGCCACACTTTGCTGGACAGGCAAGTGGCGACAGCTTCTAGGTAGCCATCCTGCGTCCACAAAAGCAATCCGGGGCAGATGCTCAGCTTTGTATACGCAGGCAAAGACCGGTCTTTAGCTCGCCTACCTACAAGGAACAGCGAAGGTTGAGGCTAAGCACCTGCGCCACGCTGCGCCACGCAGCTAAGCCTCAGCTCTCGGCCAATCAACGCGCCTGGTGCCTGAAACTAGACGATCCATCTGCATATCGTCTCCGAGCCTACTACTCCTTCATCGCAACTTCACGATTCTGCCCGTTTCGACCATGATCAAATACTCTCCGTCGATCTGTTGATGCCATAGAGCCGTGTCGGAGCGGGAGCTCGGGGGAGGGGTATCCGGGCTCTGGAGCGCGGAGACGATTGCACTGCCCCCTTCCAAGACCGCCGGACAGCTTGTCTTTTGCTCGTCTCGCCTTCAACAGTTCTAGTCGCCAAAGCAACCATTCTCGTCCATCTTGGCACTCCGCTCGCCAGCTCAGTCTCCAGCACGGCGATAGGCCCTGGCCAGCACCTCGCAACCGCTACTACAGCCCTCCATGTCTCTGCCCTGCTGGACCCTGGTGGCAGCGAAGAATGACCGAAGGCTCACTGGAGCGTCATCCCCCGCCAAGCGAGGCTCTGGCAGAGCTTGTATCATCAGGCAGGTCAATATCGCGCACCAAGCGCCCAGCAGGCTTGGGTACGGGGCAAACTTACACAGCCCACTTCAACAGCCCGTATATGGCGGCTCCAGATGCACGCCCCCGGACCTGTCAGAGCCTGCCTGTCAATTCACTCTTGTGTGCACTTGAAAATCCATTCCACTACTCTGTTCTACATCTTTTGCATCCAAGTGTTGTCAGTGTCTGTCCTACTCAGTATCCTTCATCATGGATACGGGCAAGCTAGCCCCCCCAACACTCCACATCAACACGCGGCAACGCGCGTTAAGTCAGGCCGACACCATCACCTCCCAAACATCAGATCCATTTCGGACACCCATATCACCAAGCAATGCGTCCACAGTCGTAGCAGAGTATGATGCAGCCGTGCAGCAAGAGCTACGAGCAGAAGCCGCCTCTGACACAGACAATCCATTCGCTTTTAGACCCTCACAGCTCAGCAAGCTGCTGAACCCAAAATCACTGCCTGTATTCCATGCTCTTGGCGGTCTGCACGGCATCGCCGCCGGCTTACAATCAGATATCCATTCCGGACTTAGTGCAGACGAGTGCACAGTACCACGATACATTTCCTTCGACGAGGCAACAAACCCACAGACAACTCCCAAGGAAAAGGTCTCAGAAAGAATACCTACTACTAGCGGGAAACCATTTGAAGATCGAGTCCGCATCCACGGAAGAAACACGCTACCACCAAAGAAAGCTACACCACTATGGAAACTAGTATGGAACGCATACAACGACACAGTTCTCATTGTCCTCACTGTGGCAGCCGCAATCTCATTATCACTTGGTCTCTACGAGACATTTGGAGTTGATCACCCTCCCGGCTCTCCACCACCCGTCGACTGGGTTGAGGGCTGTGCTGTTGTTGTCGCCATAGTCATCGTTGTTCTCGTCACCGCAGTGAATGACTGGCAGAAAGAGCAAGCCTTTGCCAGACTGAATGCCAAGAAAGAACAGCGAGATGTCAAAGTTACACGATCTGGAAAGACCGTCATGATCAGCATCTACGATGTACTGGCTGGAGACATTATCCACCTAGAACCAGGCGATATTGTCCCCGTGGATGGCATCTTCATCGACGGCTCGGATGTAAAGTGCGACGAATCATCCGCCACTGGCGAGTCTGATGCGATGCGCAAAACGCCCGGGGCCGCCGTCATGAAGGCCATGGAGTCTGGCCAGTCGACTAAGGACCTCGACCCTTTCATCATCTCGGGTGCAAAAGTCCTAGAGGGCGTCGGTACCTTTATGGCCACCTCTGTCGGAGAGCACAGCAGTTTTGGTAGGATCATGATGTCCGTTCGCGTCGAGACCGAAGCTACACCTCTTCAAGAAAAGTTGGCTGGTCTTGCTATGGCGATAGCGAAACTCGGAACTACTGCTGCTGCCATTCTATTCTTCGTCTTGCTGTTCCGCTTTGTGGGTGGACTGCCCAACGACAACCGAACTCCTAGAGACAAAGGCTCCGCTTTTATGGACATCCTCATTGTTGCAGTTACTATTATCGTTGTGGCCGTCCCTGAGGGACTTCCTTTGGCCGTCACCCTAGCTCTGGCGTTTGCCACGACCAAAATGTTGAAAGAGAACAATCTCGTAAGAATACTACGAGCCTGCGAAACTATGGGTAATGCCACAGCTATCTGTTCGGACAAGACGGGAACTCTGGTAAGCACTCCGCCTCTGTGAACACCGAGGCCAATTCTAATATGTTGTGTAGACAACAAACAAAATGACCGTCGTCGCGGGTACATTCGGCAACACTAGATTCGTACACGCGGACACTGTGTTGGAGAAAGACGAGTTGGTATCAGCATGGGCATCCAAAGTCTCGCCAGCTGCAAAGGACCTTCTGGTCCAATCGGTTGCCATCAACTCTACAGCCTTCGAGGGGCAAGAGGACGGCAAGCCAGTCTTTGTTGGATCCAAAACAGAAACGGCCCTCCTCCAGTTTGCCAAAGACCACCTCGGCCTTGTTTCGCTTTCGGAAACACGGAACAATCAACCAGCGGTGCACATGTTCCCATTTGACTCAGGCAAAAAGTGCATGGGTGCTGTGCTGAAACTTCAGAATGGCAGATACCGCCTTGTTGTTAAAGGAGCGTCAGAGATTCTGCTCGGGTTTACCTCTAGCTCTGCCCATTTTGGCACTTTGGAAATCGAGCCTATGACAGACGACCTGCGCCGGGGCCTTGTTGACACCATCAACGAATATGCGAATCGATCACTCAGGACTATCGGACTAGTATACCGTGATTTCGAGCAATGGCCACCAGTAAACGCTGAGATGACCGAAGGCGGCAGTGTTTCCTTCGCCTCGCTGTTACGCGATCTCACATTCTTCGGCGTCGTCGGCATTCAGGACCCCATCCGCCCTGGAGTACCTGACGCTGTTCGCAAGGCGCAAAAGGCAGGAGTCACAGTCCGCATGGTCACCGGTGACAACATGCAGACGGCTCGAGCTATCGCGACTGAATGTTCGATTTACACCGAGGGCGGCCTAGTTATGGAAGGCCCAGACTTCCGTCGCCTGACCGAAGAGCAACTGGATGAGATCTTGCCACGACTTCAAGTTCTGGCTCGCTCCTCACCCGAAGACAAGCGCATTCTCGTCCAGCGTCTCAAGGCACTCGGTGAGATCGTCGCAGTCACCGGCGATGGCACAAACGATGCACCGGCGCTCAAGGCTGCGAACATAGGATTTTCAATGGTTTCAGGTACTGAAGTTGCTAAAGAAGCATCTTCAATTATTCTCATGGATGACAATTTCACCTCCATCATCACTGCTCTCATGTGGGGCCGCGCTGTCAACGATGCTGTGCAGAAGTTCCTTCAGGTAAGTCATTCAACATCCCGGGCTGCCCTGACCTTTATACTAACGTACGTAGTTTCAAATCACTGTAAACATCACTGCCGTCGTTCTCGCTTTCGTCACAGCTGTGTACGATGACGAGATGAAGCCTGCGCTCAAGGCTGTGCAACTTCTATGGGTTAACCTGATCATGGACACCTTCGCAGCCCTCGCCCTTGCTACTGATCCCCCAACCGAAAAGATTCTCGACCGCCCACCACAAGGCAAAGGCCCCCTCATCACTACAGTTATGTGGAAGCAAATCATGGGTCAAAACGTCTATAAGATCACGGTCATCTTCGTCCTTTACTTTGCTGGAGGCGACATCCTCGGCTACGACTTATCAGACCCCAACAAACAACTTGAGTTGGATACCGTCATCTTCAACAGTTTTGTCTGGATGCAGATATTCAACATCTTCAATAACAGACGCCTCGACAACAAGCTGAACGTGTTGGAAGGCGTTCTCCGAAACTTTTTCTTTATTGGGATCGTTGTCATGATTGTTGCCCTTCAAATTCTCATCATCTTTATTGGCGGACGAGCCTTCCAGATCAAACCCGGAGGTATTGACGGCACTCAGTGGGCCATTAGTATCGTTACTGGTTTCATGTGTATTCCCTGGGCTGTACTCATCAGATTCTTTCCAGACGAGTGGTTTGCCGCGATTGCCAAGGTCGTCGGAAGGCCTGTCGTTGTTGCTTACCGGTTTTGTTGCACCATGGCAAGCAAAGCAAAAGCCGTACTCATGTTCCGTCGCAAGAAGGACACCTCGAAAGAAAGCGCTGCGGAGGAGGCGGCTGCGCCAGCTATTGTCGTTGTGGGTGACGACTCCAGTACAGCGGAGAGCAGGAGGTAGTATCTGTACGATTAAATATTCTTGCTATCATGTATTTAGCGACGATTTTATGAAACATTAGCGTAATAGATAGTCTCAAGTCCCATATTAATTATGGAATGAAAAGTCACCCGATACTCTTTCCCTAGAACACGTTCGCGGTACACACTATATGTCTCTGTAGTGATGTATCACTCACTTAATTAGGCCCTTACTGAACCTCAAGCGTACGACTCTACCACGACCCTCTATGATGAAGGGAAAAAAGCAAAAGTCCATTCATTTAGAAGCATGCTGAACATCACACACAAAAGTGCCACACATCTCACGCATTCTAGAGTCTAATCCTCACCTTCTACTAATCAATATCTGATTCTATTTCCAAAGAATGCAAGCTAAAGCAATCAGATGGCTTGATTATACCAGAATCGAAGCTATATAGCCGCTTAATAGTTAGTTAGGATACAGTTGCGAACGCTTGTTTCCTCGACAATAAGGATGGTTATAGATACATCCACACAGAAGCTCTCTTTGTTCGCAGATCAAGGAGTAAAAATTGCTCGATTTATGCTGAACGTAGGCTGTTTAGAAAATTCGTATAATGTTGATTGCTTCTACAGAGCAGAAGTTAATCCAGTTTCAAGCTTGAGGTTGGATATAAAAGAATGATTTCAAACCAAACTTGAAATTGCAAAATACACTTACAGTACGTCCTAGAGTATTAATTGACATCTCTTCATGTGTCGTGTCACAAAGGCAAACTACTTGAGCTTTTCTCCCCACTATTCTGATATTTGTCAGCAGGGTACTCCACTTCTGGAGATCAAAGCATTTCTAGCTCCTCATCTCTTATCTAATTAAGGCTGTTTACAGCCTCAAGTCCCGTAGAAGTACCTTTGGATAACCCGAAAGCAAGTTTCATAGTTACAAGAGATAAATTGACATGAGAAGTACTGAATATACCTTCATCCAAGTCGCAAAAGCCTTGGCTCTGCATAATCTCCGTTGTATTCACTCCTAATAGAGTGTTTCCCACGCTTCGAGGTGGTCTGTATTGAGGCACAGGTTGTAACATGTCCTCGGGATTAGTGAACTCCTTTGACCTGTTGAATAAAGAATTTTTGGGCGTTAGGATCTCTTCTGGTGACCAACCATAGGCAATGAAGCCGCCAATGAGCGCTTTGGTCGCTATTCCATTGTGTGATATGATGTCTCTATACAAGACAGGGGCTTCTATCTTAAAGCAATACAGACATTTATCTCATTGTCGATTTCTTAAATTGACAGCTAATGATTTTCCTTATAGCTAGGAAAGAAGTTTAAGATGGAGGAAGATAGGCATATAATAGAGACACGTTGGTACCAAGGTGGAGTATAAAAGCAGGGCCGCGCTCGAGTAGAATCTGTAGATAGCCTCGGCCTGCTTTTATTTCTGCCTCCACAACCTCAACAGCCGTCGAAATCATCTCTGCTTTTAGTTCAAAGGCTGTAGTGATTGTTCTACATGTTCTGAGCGAGGTTTGGGGTCAACTTTGGTGCTTAGTTAATTGTTGGACTGCTCGCAATAGATAATTCAATCTCGCTCGACGGTCTCCAAGCCTTTCAGCAAAGAATCGCTTCGCTTTCCAAAGCACGTCTTCAGGTTGTGCTGGTATGAAAACGTTCGAACAATGGCTAGATACCTGTGAATTGCAAACAGGAGATTGATTACAGGTCTGTGGGGTTGTGAATGGCGAGTTTCCATGGGGCGATGCAGGGATTTCGTTCAACTTCTCGCTTTCTGGAAAATTCGATATTTCTATTATCATACATAACTATTACCAAATATATACGTGGAGAGTGGTGTTGTCCGGGGACAACTCTTCGTCTAGAGACGACCTCTTGTCATAAGACTCTATCTAGTCTTGAGACTACTTGTTATCTAGGGACAGTTATTTGTCTAGGGACGCGGTGCGGTCTCCGAACTAGATCCCAAAATTCTTCTAGCGTGTCGGTAAGATGAAGCTCTTCAAGGCACGTTATAGATAGAAGTAGTACGTCTTTAGCTTTAAACGCGTTACAACTAGATATTAAGAAACACTTTGTATACTAAATCAGACCTCTAGTTTGCTTAAACGGTGCGTTGCTGAGATATGAGGCGTTGTAGTATCGAAGTCGACGTGCTGGCGAGGCGTGAGCCGCTCGCTCGTGAAACACGTTCAGGGTTTGTTCTAAATCTTCAGGGATAAGCCCCCCTACGAACCGAAAGCGCGGGCCACAAAAATAGAAATAAGGTTTGTTCTCCATGGAATAACTGCCAAGGAAGAGCATGCCGGCCTATAGTACAACAAAGCTTCGACTCAGCAGTCGCAAATTGCAGTCATTATTGCACCTCAGCCGTGCTTTCAAGATTATACTTTAACAATATTCTAGAAGCAGTTGTCCAAGCACTACTGCAAGCACTGCTGCAAGCACCTGCCAGCTGTTGGAACCCACCCTTACGAGCGAAGAGTAACATCGTCTTATGATCTGCCATGGTGTTCGACTAGAGGCGTCTATTGCCCAACGCAAACGTTTAGTTTGAAAGGCATATCCTCGGCATGATTGTTTTCTGGAGACAATATTACTGTATCTATTTTTGAGCGGTGCGCCGGCCGAGGCTGGCACCAATCAGAGCTCGAGGAGGGACTGCGCCTTACTTCTTTCGACCATTTACCGAGCGCTCCAGGTAATTGCAGTGGGGCTGTCATGCGTCATTTCCGCCGAAAATCTTCCTAGGCGGTCATGGGTGGGGGGCACGCCACAGCCGGTGCTGGCCATTCCAGGGTCACAAAACTGGGGATGCGATGATTTGTTACTAGATGAAGTCATACCGTTGCACTTTGGTCGTCGGCGCTGAGCATGGGCACGGTTGAGCCTCGCCAAGGACAAGCTTTGACTGTAAGATGATGTAGGACAGGAGGGGGAAATACGAGAGGGCATTTGTATATATAGGCAATGGGATGCTGCTCTCTATAAGCTTCCATCCAAGTGTCAAATCATCAACTCTACGCTAATACTTAATCACTCTAACTACCACTTCCACAATTCAACAACATCACCTCCAAACCATCAACATGAAGTTCACCACCGCCGCCGCCGTCGCCTCCATGGCTGCCATTTCCTCCGCCCTTCCCCAGGCCTCTCCTACCTATCCTCGCCCCGAAGCCGGCGACATCTTCCGTCTGATGTCTCTGCGCACCGGCACCGCCATCCAGTACGGCAACGTCCAGGCCAAGGACGGCAGCCTCGTCATCAATTCGCCCGACCAGTACAACAAGACCTGCATTGTCAACGGCGACCGTGACAACACCACCAGCGGCATCAACTACGCCTCCTTCTCGCTCGACCAGGATGACGGCAGCGTCTACATCTACACCTTCAACCCTCCACTCCAGCTGTACGTCGACCGCAGCGGCATGGGCCAAGGCAACGTCCGCTACTCCACTGGTGTCCAGCCCATCGGCAAGAACCAGGAGCGCGGCCCCTTCAAGATCAACGACGATGGTGACCTCGTCTTCGCTGCTGGTGGTCTGACCGGCGACGTTGGCTTCCAGGCTTGCCCCGGCGCTGTTGGCGGAGGCTGGAAGATCTGGCTCTCTGGTGTAGACAAGCCTGCTGGTTCCGAGGGATGCACTCCCTTCACTATGAAGGCGCTTAAGGAGGCCGAGCCCAAGAAGTGCCTCTACTCTTCTGCTCCTGCTTAGATGCTGATCTTATAGAGAGCTTCAGAGCGTAGAAATTGATAGTCTCGAAAACGAGACTTTCTAATGTGTATGAGTTATTGCATTGAAGCATCTACGTAGCCTTTTATTTATCATCCGCTAGAATTAGATATAACAACGTTTACCTTTACATCGCGTTCCTTCTTACTATACTCCTTGTTCTGTAAACGGCGTAAGAGAATAGCTGCATATGTTATATCGGTGGAGCGGTAGGCGTCAAGAAACAGAATAAGATGATGGAAGGCCTGATGCGAGGAATTCGGGTTAAAAAACCATACTTAGCTGGCACCCGTATGAAAACCCTTAGACTAATCCTTTAGTTCACATGCCAGTTACAAATAAGCACTGGTTGTTGCTGTGCTGTCTCCAAGACACAATAATTGCGCTAACGTCGATCGAAGCGTGCCGGGACGCCCAGTGTAATAAGACGCTTTCTCTTCCGGGCCTTCAGATTGTCCATGGTATTCTCAAATACAGACAAGTGCAATGCGCACCTATTTTGCAGCTCTCGTTCTCTCAGCGCCTCATAGTCCGACACCGAGAGTAGCGTTATCAAATATGCTCAGACGCGAGACGTACTTCTTGCACAACCTAAACATATGTCCACCAATCCGTCTGAGACAAGTTCCGAAAACTAGAACAGTGGCGACGCAGATCTTCACGTTCCTCTTTGGTTCGCGAAGCATCTAGAGCAGATTTTGTTAAAGCGCTAGTTAGCTTTTCTAATATTAGACTAGTCGTAAGCTCATAGCAAAAGTAGTCTCTAAATAATACCTTATTGTAAAGGGGTGCGTTCTGTAGAGCAATCGCTTGGTATATAAGGGGTTGTATTTGATAGAGAGCTGCTACTTGCGCGGTGTTTACTTGTCGGGGAAAGGTTACGCCGAGGGTCTGAGCGCTGCTCGGTGTTGTACAAAATCTGGGTACTCTGGGTAGCGCCTGGATTCTGCGAGACCCGAGATCCCATCGAGGAGCTACTAGAAGGGCGTCTAGCCTATTACGCTTACATCGCATTGCACTATACAGCTCCCAAGTAGGCTGTTTTAGGCATATAACGTACCCCACGGGCGAGTTTCCCACTTTTGCCAAGCCCCTACTAAAACTACTATATTATGGCCCAAGTTTGTCTTATGGCACGCGTAAATCTAGAGCTATTTTAGAAATCTTTGCACGAATTTAGAGGCTTAAGATGCAACAGTTCGAGCGGAAGACGTAGACGGCGTCACCTGTGGCCGCACGGCTGCCGGAGCTGTTGGCGCCACGGGCTGTGCTATTGGAGTCGGGCATGGCGCACGCTATGCGCAGCACTAGGGAACGTTGGAAGCAGCCTCTCAATATGTAATCTAAGCACCGCCTCACCTTCCCCAGCGGCCCGTGCTCTCCCCTCTGCCTGCCCACGGCATCTTTCGCCCCCTTCCCCCCTCCACCTCCACTTGCACAACCCTTTTCCGTCGGTCCTCCCTGTCACTGCTTGGGTGTGCGCTTGGCGCTCGGGGCAAATACCGCCTGACGCATGTTAGAGCGTGTGCAACCAGCCTCGCGGCACGATTCTTCTTAGCACGTTTGTTCCACGTGATCTCTGCTGTGTTGCCTTGTTGTCACAATGTCTACCAGCAGTGGCTCGGACAGAAGCTGGCAACTCCTCCTGGATGAGAAGAGGCGACAAGTCCAAACTACCCTGGGACCCAATTATGACGACAAGGTTAGAGATCGTTGGGCTTTTCGAGATGCACTGGAGTTACATTGTACAAAGAGTCGCGACTTCAAGGAGGCCCAGATCCTAAGCAAAACGATTGATGCTCTTCATGTCCCTGCTGAATTCGCTAGAGCTGTGCAAAAGCACGTGCCGGAAATGAAGAACACGCCAGCTGTGGAGGGTTTAGAAGGGCTCCTATGGAGTACATCCCTTGTGCTGATAAAAGTAAGTGGTTGCTATCTTGCTGTTGAGTGTCTTCGAAAGCTGATTTCATGGCAGCTTGGAGGCGCAAAGTGGGGATTGCGGGATTTCGTCTCCGCCTTCGCTCGCTTCAATCACGCTTTCCCGGAGTTTTCGATAGATGGTCTGGCTGACTTCTGTACCCAATATGAGGTTCAGCAACCCCTTCGTATTGCATTTTCGTATTACATCGACGCACAGTTGCATGTATATGATCTCTTCGCAAGCAACACACAACGTATGTACCCCATCCAATCATGTTTTCTTTTCAGCCACTGAATCTGCACAGTCGCTGCAAACGAGCTGGATACAGCGTTCGAGACAAAGGAATTGAGACAAAAACTAGAGAAAGAAAGAGGAACGTATGATCTGATGGTGCAACAAGCTGCCGAAGAGCGCGAGAAAGAGAAAGCCCACCAAAAGCAGCCAATGTTGCAACATATGAGCCAGCAGCATGGGCCGGACAGTCATCACGGCCGCACCACCAGCATCAATTTCGTAACTTTGGAAAACGGACTCCTTGGGAGAGGCAGCTTTGGGGAAGTCTACAAGGTAGCCGAATCTTCCATGGGAGCTGAATTCGCCCGAAAATGCATACATATCAACCTATGCGAGTCGGCAGGTCGCCAACAGGAAGATGTCATCAAGGAAGTCCGAATCATGCAAAAGCTGCGCCATCGACACATCACCACCGTCCTCTTCCACGCCAAATCCGACAATATATTCAGCATTTTTATGACTCCCGTGGCAGATTGCGACTTGAAAGCTTTCTTAAAAAAGTGCACGCAAGAAAGATTCCCAGCTAGCATGACCAAGCAAATAGATCGGTGGTATGGCTGTTTGATGGATGCGTTAGCATATGCGCACAATAGTTCGATTAAGCATCAAGACATCAAGCCAGAGAACATCCTGATCAAAAACAAAGCACCGTTTCTGTCCGACTTCGGACTCGCAAGAGACTTCTCGGCCTTTGAGAACAGCACATCTCGGGGCGAAAAAGGACATGGAAACCTCATGTATCGAGCTCCAGAGGTAAAGCCAGACGGAAAACATGGACGCGCTGCAGATGTATTCTCTATGGGATGTGTCTTTTCCGAAATGTTCACTGTCTCCCAAAAGCAGAGTTTGCAGCAGTATGAGAAGACGAGAGGCGAAAGGGTTTACAAATGGTGTCTGCCCAAGGTAAGAGAGTGGATAGACTCACAGTTCGAATCAAATAGCCTGAACGACGTAATAAAGGATGAGATTCTGGAGATGATTCAAGAGGAATCCGAAGAGCGGCCCAGGGCCAGCGACGTCTTGCATCATCTAAAGCGCGAACCAGCCTTTTTCTGCGTTGAGACTCATTGATAACCTCGCGAACGAGGTGCTGGCTTCGATTAGACGTATATACTTGGTCAAGGCATATTTTTATTGGTTGGGCTATTTCCATACCTGAGTTTCGGGGCGACATCAGTAACGCTGAACGGTGTTTCAAGTGGAGGCCGCCCACTACGATTGGTTTGCACGCTGCATCTCACAGGACTTGGTACAGTTTACCAACAAAACCTCATAGTCTACTTCAGTACCCTGATAGAATATCAGGACGCGGACGTGATGTTTCCTTTAGCACCCGTTTCTTGCTTGATGACATCTTCCGACTCCATGCTTTTCACGTCCCCTTTCACACGAACTCCAACTTCGTCAGCCCAAGGAATTGGCTTCAAGCAACCATACGCCTCAATCACTCGAGCAGCAGCTTTACAACCATATTCTACAGCCGCTCTGATGTTCCATTCATCTCTGGCATTTTGTGCCAAGTACTGCGCGACGTATCCCCCAACGAAGCTGTCCCTACGAAACATTAGTCAAACTAAATATTTCATCGATAGAGAGCGCATCTGATACGTACCCTGCTCCGGATGTATCCACAACTTTGCAGTCTTTTTCTGAATCCACGTGACCGCTATTGATATTTTCGCCGTGCTTTGCAGAGTAATAAGCACCTTTCTCGCCGAGTGTGATGACTACATTCTCCACGCCAAAACGATGGAAATGAACGGCGATGCTTCCCCAGTCGGAAAATGTTTCAATGTCCGCATCTTCAAATCCTGCTAGCAGGAATGCCTCGGTTTCGTTCATCACAAGATGCGTAATGTTGCGGTAGACACCTCGGAGCAGATAGTGGGCAGGCGAAGGATTGAGCAAAACAGGTACCCCGTTGTTGCCTGCAGTTTCAATCGCTTGTTCGATAGCGTCTCGATTAAGCTCTAGTTGCGCCACCACAAGTTGGGGGACCTGTCCCCCTCCCAGACTTTCAGGTGTGGTGAACCACTCTGGCTTTACAAATTGGTTCGCCCCAGGATATTGCAAGATGCTATTTGAACCCGTTTGAGATTCAATAAGAATGTTGGCAATAGCAGTGTCTTTACCTTCCAACGTCCGTACGCCATCGACGTTTATTCCACACTCAAGGAGATTCTGGATCAGACCCGGTCCAAATTGGTCTTCCCCGACCGTGCCGACCATGCGTACGCGAACGTCGACCTTCTCCGCACCACCTTCTACATCTTGGTCTTGAGGCTGTTCGTTCTTGGGGTTGTTGCGCGTCAGGCGATGAATGGCTACTGCTGAGTTGGATCCCTTGCCACCCGGCTGCATCTCAAAGCGGATAGCGGGATATGTTTCACCTTTCAAAGGTAAGCGATGCGCAACCGTCGTGAAATCCTGCACTACACCACCAAGAACAGCGACGGTGAACTCGGGCATTATGTCGAAAAACTTCAAAGACATGCAGTCAAGGCTACTCGAAGTGAAGGCAAAATGGAGATGAAAGGTGCGGATTTGCCTTGTTTCGTTTGCTGCGCTGGACACGCTGGACTGCGCAGTCATATGCAGTACATAATGCAGTGCGTCTGACCGGTGCGGGGTCTGGGATTTCGTGGCCCCCAGTGTCCAATGGGCGATGCCATCACAGATAGGCGTTTGGATCAACAGATTCAGCTAAAACGGATCTTGATAGGGTTTCTAATTTCCTTCACAGCCTTGTGCATCAGGCGAGTGTGCCTGCCGCCAAGTTTGATGCTACCATACGTGTCACCCCTCAACTAGCTAGTCGTGCCTCTTCTGCTCATTGCTATCAGCCAGCCACTTTCTTACAGATCTTTTCGTCGTCAACCTTGTATATCTGCAAGCTCGTTTCGTCACGAATCTTCTGTGACATCAGCCGCGTTTTCCACAAGAGCAATGGTCAGACTACCTGGTAAAGTGGACTATTTTCACTACTACCGTCATGTTTGACCACTTGCCCTGCTTTCCATGCGCCTGGGAACGATGTCAATTTTCTGATATTTGTTACGATAAGAGAACAATACCGTTCAGGAGATAGTAAATCTTTTCCCCTCCTGCATAAGGCGGTTTTCGCTCGCAGCCTTGCGGAAGACTGTTAGTCATATGTAGAGCCCAGTTATCTGTGATCTAAGCGCGAAAGGCAAACGGATTTCTTGTAGGCAATACGCGATCAAAAATCGACAACAGCCTGGCGCGGGGCTGTGCGGATTTTATAGTTGCGTCACGCATCTTGGTCACACTGCATTACGGCAAGGCTCTTACACCGCAGTAGCCAAGACCTCGAGAATCAGCCTGTATAAGGAACCTATCTCGGCCTTACCTTGATCTAAGATGCTAGCATGGATCCTTTATCGATTACTGCTGGAACCATTGCAGTCATAGGCTTGATCGGCAAAACCTGCGAGGGGCTATACGATGCCATCGAAAACTACTCTGACGTCTCGGCCGACATTCAACAACATCTAAATAGCATTCGCTGCTTGAGCGACACTCTGGCTACGATCTCCAGACTCGTAGAGCAAGCTCAACTGCATTCCCTGTTAGACCAACACTTCGAAATGCGACTGCAGACATGTATGAAAGACCTCCAAGCAATGGAGCGCATCGCACAAGCTGATGGAGACCGACTTGAGCATGGAGGGCGACGCAAAGTATGGACACGCTTCAGGCTTTCGATGAAAGATCGGCGCAGGGAATTGTCGAGCCAACTGAAGCGGATTGAAAGCTACCATAGAACCTTTAGCTTGGATCTCTTGCTTCTAAATATGTAAGCATCGCTTAATAACTGCGAAGCTCTTTGGATTAACGAAATCCATTCTCCAGACGACAGAGCTTACCAGGGCAGCATGTACCGCATGTTAAACGAAAAGAAACACAGGAAACAACAGATGCTGATTCCAACAATTCTCCTGCTGAGCTTCAGAGCTTTTTATGTGACCGATTTTACATGTACAACACTAACAAGGGTCAATACAAAGGGAGAGCAATGGCGATCACTGCAACAACTGGATCGCTTGGGGTAATTAAAAACTCACGCGGAGTAAAACCGCGCCAGAGAGTGGGATATGGGCTAGGTATGACTGCTCTCTGGCCGACTATATTCTCGCATCAGCTCGAATTCGTGCTGCATCTCATTTGCATTCAGAAAATACATGCTTTTAGTTTCCAGATCCAATGGCAACTATCACTACCTGCCGTTGTACCACGGATGTCCGTTGTCTTCCAGCTCGCTACAAAAGGGGACGTTGCAGGAATGCGAGCACAATTCCAAACGGGAACATGCAACCCGTTTTGTGTCTCGCCGAACGGCGTCACACTACTACATGTTAGCACTCGGGAATCAATGGGAGACTACTGCTGATAAAGTGAAGGTCGCTGCAGCAGAAGGCCAAGTTGACGCGTGTCGCTTCCTTATCAAGCTCGGAGTCAAGGTCAACGCTATGGACGACTATAACGAGTAAGCTCTTAAACCCCAAGAAACGAAACGATCAGTCGGTGACTTGAATTGGTAGGACTCCCCTGCACGCCGCGGTAGCGATATCACATAACTACGATATATGTCGCCTGATCCTCGATCATGGTGGCGATGTTCTTTGTCAAAACAACGATGGCAAGACTCCGTTACACACGTTCTTCACTGGTGCTCTGGAAAACGTGTTGGCATACCACGAGGCGGATTGTATTGATTTTCTGGCTGCTGACAGCCTCGGAATGACTCTTCTACATTATCTGGCTTTCTCTAGCAAGACACCACGGAATTTATTCGCGCGGTGCTACTCAAGCTGCCTAGTCCCACCTGGCTTGGCTGACGCAAGCGGCACAACCTTACTGCATGCTGCTGTGAAAAGAGGAAACATACCCGTTATCGGTTTTCTGCTTGAAAAGGAGGAAAAGAGCATATGTCAGAAATGGATGCAGGGCCGTACTGTGATGGATGTGGCAGGTGCAAGCATTCGACGTGCAGATGTGATCGCCCTGTTGCGTGCGTACCAGATGGACTCAGTCACAGCAAGCAGCACGCGCACATTGGATTCGCGCGATATGTCTGCTAGTCCGCTAGGCTTCTGGGCTGATGTGGAGACAAAGGAGACGTCGAAATTGCAGCATGAAGAGCAGAAAGGACTAGCCGTTGGACACAGCTATCGTACAATTCTCACACAGCAGAAGTGTTTATCAATAGGAGTTGGTGTGGCAGTCACTAGTATTCTCATCATATCCTACTTTTTATCTAGGTGGAAAGGCTAAGAGAAGACGATACCATGGATATGGTAAGGTTCAAAAAAACTAGAAAGAAAGTGACTGCTTAAGATACTAGGCTTTCACACGGACTCTCTAGCTAGAATGCACCCGTAAATGCAAATCAACGCATTCAACTCCAAGTAAATAGCCTAGCGATAGTTGTCAATGCTACATATCATGCCACTATCATCGACCCTAAACGTATCCGATCCGACAGCAAAATGGCCATTCAGCACCACATATGGATCGTATTTATCCTTAATCTATATCAACCACTCGTAATTATCGCCAAAAATGACTTCTTTTCTAGTCTCCCTCATACGTCAGATCAATCTACCTCAGTATGCCTACACCCAGCGTCGCCGCCTCCAGGCGCGGGAATAAGCCCTTGACCAGCGTCTGTTGGAGCGCACGCACCTCAGCGGTATTAGCAAAATGGTACAACGTATCCGTTTGTAGGTTATAATATGCGATTGCTAAATATATTAGGATTAGGCTGGTAAATAGATGGGGGTAATGTAGGGGTAGGGTTTCTAAAAAAAAGTACTAAGACTAGAGTAAAGGTAGAGTATTGTGATGGCGCAGGCAAGACTACTCGGATTAGTATTAGATATAGCGTCACTCAGAGGCATATAGAAGTGCGTGAGACGGTAAGGGGCCTTAGTTTAAGTAGATATCTAGAGGCCTAGTATAAGAGAATATTAAAAATCTATGGGATAACAATATTAGATACCTAGTACTTCTATCTACTAATCTAGATCTAATTTAAATTAGGGTTGGATCTAGACTGGATCTTTATATTAAAGAGACTACAATGGAAGTTATGATTTCTATTAATTATACTTCCCCCTTTTTTTAGTATATAGCTAGTCTTATAGCTATAGAATTCTTACATATATTCGATAGTTTATTAGTCTTAATATTATTTGCTATATATACAACGTGGTTCACGAGTGAGCGGGCTACCTAAGCGAGTGGGCCACTTCTTACTAGCGCGTTAACTTTAAGATATTATTATAAACTTTTATTATAGGTAATAAATTATTATGATATACTAGATTGATTACTAAAATAACTACTATTACTTATACTATCTATCTTAACTATATAGGTATAAGTATTATATCTAGTCTCTCTATATTATCTATTCTATCTCTCTCCTTATACTCTCTTTAATATATACTTACTATTACTATAACTACTATTTGCCTATTTAGCTTGTATTGTTTATATCATATCTATAGGAAGAGTCTTATTTATTAATATATATCACTACTTATAGCTCTTATATTTTATTCCTATATGTAAAGCTAATTTAAGGCTACTTATTTTCTTATATAGTTATATTATCTTATAAGCTATCTATTATATACTTTTATTAAACTATATAATTTTTTTATCTAAAAAACTTATAGAGAGTTTAAAGTAGTTTCTTACTCTCTATCAAATAAGTGTATTTTAAGCGATGATAATAATTTCCTGTTATATATTATATATCTTTTTAATACTATATTAAGTATTATATCCTTTTGGTTTAGTTTAAATAAGAGAAGACGCTCTATTACGTTATATTTACTATCTTTTCTTTTATTTACTTCTTATTAATATTAAGATTAACTAATTATAGCCTCCTAAAGCTAGTAAGAGTAAAGGTAAGGCTAAGTTAACTTTTAGTAAGAATACGCGTAGCTAGATATTCCTTTAATCTCATATAGATTTAAATTATCTAAGCCTACTTTATATTCTAAGCCTAAGCTTAAGCGCGCTAAATATTGTCGAATTTCTTATGATAAGTGCGTGAAGGCTACTCTTTATAGGCCAATTACTAGTAACTACTATAATTATACTAAGAGTAAGAGTGGTCATTATATAGTTATACTATGTAACTTATTTATACTACACGCTCTTATATAAGCTATAATAGCGCGTCTTTCTAATTCTGCTTAATTAAGTCTATTATTATTCTTCACATTTGTTAAAGTATTTAGTTCTTTTACAAATAATCAGATAAAAAGAATATGGTAACACTAAACGTGATTCTCTTTATAAGAAGATTACCACCTAGGTTAAAACTTAGACTAGATTAAAGACTACTTCTATTATTGTCTCTAAGGAGTCTAAGTTAAGCCCGCTACTATTTCCCTCTCTACTATCTTCCACTTATTATTATTATCAGATGATTCTATCTCTATCGCCTGAGGTTACGTCTATTACTACGCCTTTTAATTATCACTATTACATCTTTATTTCTAAGTATAACCATAAGAGTAAGCGCTATATATAAGATACTAACTACCTAGTTTTAAATTCTAATGATGATTTAAAAATCTATATTTAAAACCTTTTACCTATTCTAGATATGAATATTAATCTTATAGTTTTTGAATTTCCTTAGCTTCTAGTTTTACCTCTATTTTAAATACTCTTACCCCTTTTATATCTATAGAGTATTCTACGCCTTCTTCTTATTAGAGATATAATTAGAATCACTCTATTACTACGCTATCTAGTTATAAACGTTCTAGCTATAGTAATCTAATTAAAGAGAAGAGTTTACCACAGTTTTTTATTACTATGACTTTTATTAGCTACTTTTTAAATAATACTCAACTTAAAAAACACATCTCAGCTAAGAGAAACTAAACTAAGAAGTGTATATTTATAGTTTTTAGGTTATAATATAAAATTAAAAGTCTTAAAGCTAGTATTAGCGTAACTAAGATACTTTTAAAAATTAATAATATTGACTTTTATTATCATGATAACTCCTTTCCTAGCCTTTAATATTCTAAGCCTGGCACTTAGGGAACTTAAAAGGCTGTTATAGCTATGTAGCCTTTCTATAATAAGATTATCTAATATAAAGTTTAGAATTGGTATACCTCTCTATTTAAGTATAAGATCTAGGCCTACATTAATATCTATAAAGAGAGGAATTAGTATAAAGAGTTTTCTAGTAAGGCTAATTAGTCTTAAGGGAAGTCTAATTCTAGTAAGCCTAATACTTAAGTTTCTATAGTAGGTTACTGTTTAGTATTTTAAATTTAGTCTAGTAGGAATAGATTTCATAGTATAGAATCATTTCCTTTTCTTCACATATAATAGCTACTAGTTATCAATAAGAACTTATTTATTCTATAAGTTGAGTTATTTCTTAAGCTTTACAAGCTACTATTAGGTAAATAACTCCATGAGTCTATCTACTAGTAGACTATTTATCTTTAAGTATTTAAATTAAAATAATCCTTTTACGCACTCTTATCTTAACTATGAATTTTAGATATCTATATATCTTAGCCTAGTAGTCATTCTATTATTTTAGTTTATAACTGATTTGATTATTTACTAGTTATTCTATAAGGTTATTCAATACTTATAATAATAGAGCAGTAGTTCTTTGAAGAATTTTAAGAGTACTATTACTCCTTTAGCTATATACTCTAACGTAAGTAACTTAGCTTCTATAGTAGATGTAGTAACTAGACTTTACCTAG